>CM076572.1:449895169-450386532 GCA_034641835.2 Pinus albicaulis
AGCAACATAGACCGGCATCGCTAGTTTTGAAGGCAGAGTGATAAACATTAATCATTTTTTTTTTCACAAGAGAAAAAACGATGTTTTGAATATATTGTATGAAGTAAAACAGTCCATGAAGTCATTACATTTTTACATCTTAAGATTGGAACCCAAATATCCATCCAGAAAAGTGGAAGTCCCACCCCAGACAATGATAGAAAAATACCCCATGTCACATACAGCGACTTGATATAAAACCAAGTAACGGTCCACATGGAGATTATCGACAATCTGAGAAAGCATCCAAATATGCCCAAGGAATCTATAAGAAAGTGAAATAGCGGTATGTAGAATAGTAAAGCAACAGATAGAGTACGTACCGACGTCCATTGTTCCAAATACAAATTAAAGTACCCAAAATCCTTGAACAGAGAAAAACGCTAATCATGTGAGGAGTGTGATATGTCCAAAATATAAAAAGACCATCAGACCATATCAATAAACCGGCAACATAGACCAGCATCGCTAGTTTTGAAGGCAGAGTGATAAACATTAATCATTTTTTTTTCACAAGAGAAAAAACGTTGTTTTGAATATATTATATGATGTAAAATAGTCCATGAAGTCATTACATTTTCACATCTGAAGATTGGAACCCAAATATCCATCCAGAAAAGTGGAAGTCCCACCCCAGACAATGATAGAAAAATACCCCATGTCACATACAGGGACATGATATAAAATCCGGTAACGGTCCACATGGAGATTATCGACAATCTGAGAAAGCATTCAAATATGCCCGAGGCATCTATAAGAAAGTGAAATAGTAGTATGTAGAACAGTAAAGCAACAGATAGAGTACCGACGTCCATTGTTCCAAATACAAATTGAAGTACCCAAAATCCTTGAACAGATCAAGAAAAACGCTAATCATGTGAGAATTCAAAGTAAAGTTAATATATTAACATTGCGAATAAAATTACACCGAAGTCAAAAACATTGCCTGGCCATACTCATGGAAAATTTGTCATCAAAAAATCAAAAAATTAAGAAGATTGCCCTCATACGGGGAAACCAGTCTTGAACGTTTAATTTACAGAATTCAAAAATATTACTTAAAGGTCCAGCACAGTAAAATAAACTAAAAGCAGCCCAATTAACTGGGCCTGCTAAGCAAGAAAAACAAATTAACCAAACTAATCCACCGCTGGTTCCTCCACGATTCGGCACCATCCTAATTCGGAAGGTCCGGGATCGCTAGGTGCTACCTCCACATGCATGCCACGGCTCCCCTCCTGAAGGCCCGAATGCTGGCCGGCTTTTTCCGAGCTCAGACCCGCCGGACGGGTGCATTCTTTCTCCGTTTGGGCCTCCTCGCGGAAGACCACAGTGACTACAGCTGTGATTCGCGGGCGGTTGAGAGTGCAATCAAAGGAAAATTGCGCAGTGCGCGTCGTGGGAGAAGGTGAACTAGCGGTGGGGAAGCTAGGAGCAGGGGAATCCATACGGTGGCCAGATGCTACAAGCCGACCCCGCCCACTCCTAGTATTTGGATATCGACCTAAGTAATAATCACTGGACTGGCCGGAAGTCATCTCTGTTGAGGTGTTGGAGGGAGCGCGCCGGGATTGACCTCTAGTGCTCCCCCTGCGGCAACACATCCTATGACGCATGCGAGGCATGGGTGCAATCTCAGGCGCAGTGGGCACAAGAGACGAAGAAGCAGAATTCCAATTAACAGAGGAAGACAGACAGAGACAGAACCGAGAGAAATGGAAATATGCAGCAAAGTCTAGGCAGAAGTTCTGCTGGCCACTTCTCCTTATCGTCACAGTTACCAGACAGTGTAATCCAGCAACCAGCTTGTCTAAAAAACCATGGCTAAACGCCATTTTGTATGTCGACCCGTCTACAATGCAATCAAAGGACGCCCGTCATAATGAATCTCTGATCATTAATAATGAGAGCCGAAGGCCGGATCAAATTGGAGCGTGCGGAATCGCTCAGAGGAGTGGAGGTCCGATCTTGAACAGTGTTAAAAATTAATTAATCTAGATTTGATGTGAAAACTTAATTGAACGGCGTTAAATGTTAATGCGAATGATATGAAATCGCCATATCCATGTCCCATCACCTTAAACGCCATCGAATGCACCCGCAGCCGGGAGCAGGGCAAGTTTTTATTGAGGACACGTGGCAAAAATTGATTGGAGCGGATCTTTGTTTGGGCCACTCGCGTAGTGGAAATCCGGACCCGTAAAATATTAGGGCGAATTTGATAAGAAATTCACGTCACAAAATTGGCCGACGTCAGCAGGCTATTTTGGAACACGAATTTGGTTTGAATTATGGTTTATCGCCGTTTGAAGTCCGGCGGGCTCGACTTTTGAACAATTTTCTTATAAAATTTGTGTTGGTTTTCTTTGATAATACACATATTAAAATCACGCTTAATAAAGAGACAAAATTGTTGTGCTTTCGGAACCTGACCCGAGGATTGGACATGAGTTAACAAACAAAAGGATAGCGGAACCAGACATGCACCCGTGGTCAAGCCCTCTACCAAAACCACGAGCGGAATCACAAAAGCGGGTTGCCCATGTCGCACCGCTTTTGCGGAGTAGGCGGTATTTTCTATTCACGAGCGATTCCATAGGGAATGCGACACGTGGCGAAGTGACCCCGGAAAACAACCGTTTAACCCACGCCATCGCACGTTAAATCCTGACGTTGGAAGCCGAGCGAAATTGCCAAGAGTCGTTGATTTGGAGAAGGGCCATCGAACGGTGGTCGCACGTTGAACTTGCCCGGAGGTTAACTAAGGTGTGCGGAGGATAGCCAGGTACGATACGAGTGTTTGATTGGTTATTGATATATATAGGTGGGGCCGGAGTCTAATGAAATTGTTTAATTAAACGATTGGCGGATAATTAGCATAAGTCTGGAGCGTGATTGTTGTAAGGCTGGGTGGTGAAATATAGAGCCGAAAGTTCATTACAAGTTATTTATTTAAAGAGAAACGTGGAGTATAAATACAAAGTGTTGAAAGTTAAACATTGGTTATAAGGATTGGAGATAATATAAAGTCGGGAATATAAATTAAAGTCCAACCATTGTGGATAGTATTTATTTATCAAATTCTACGAATTTGATAAATAAACCCGAAGAAAGAAGAAGTCAATTAAGACTCGGGCTGGAGGAAAAGAACGGGGTAAACCAAGGGAAAATGCTGACAGAGCGATTGTAGACACACCAGCTCTCCTTGGGGGTCCAATTTCAGTTTTGTTGCGTCACACGATGATCTCTTCTCTGGCATTTACTTGTATTGAAGATCACTATTCTAGGAATAAGGAGTTATTTTCTCCAAAAATAACCCTAGCCAAACATTGACAATGCATCAAGGATATCTTTCTATGCTTCATAAGCACATTTGTTCTACTTCTAAATCATGTCTTGGAAGTGGTTGTTGTGCTGGAAATTATTCACGAGTTGGTTTCATACCAAAGTCTTTTTCACATTTTCAGCATCCAATACATGAAAAATATAATGGTTTAAAACAACATAAATATTTGAAATTTTGCAAGAATTGTCCGGCACACTTTGAATATGAATTTTGAAGTCAAGTGCATGATGCTGTATAGGATCAAGTGTCATTTTGAATACCAAATGTTTCACAAGAAACTTCTCAACATGCTACCCTACAATAAGGATTAAATGACAATATTGCATCAACTATTTCCATAATAAAAGTGCACCTCGGCCATAAGACTAAACAACTACAAATTTTGTAGATCTAACAAGACCACACAATCAAATGTATTCCACAAGGCCAATATTGTATGAAAAATGAAAAGGAGTTTGCAACCAAAAATACCTTAGGCAACTAATTCAATTAGATACACCAAACTATCAACAAAAAGGAAAACCGGCCTACTCAAAAGGCAAGCGTTTATCTCCTTTGACAAAATTTTGAGTTCCGAAACAAGGGCCTTTATTGTCTTGTCGATGCCCCTAGTAATTTGAATGGGGTTTGCACCTGCTGCAACAACCTAAACAAAAAGGTTTCATTTCAAATTATTTTCCACAAATTTAAGATACAACCATTGTCAGTTTTGTATTTCCTAACAAGATCATAAATTTTGACAAAAGAACCAAAATTTTTTAATACCTGATAGCAATTTTTTCACTCAAAAACTATCTTAGACTCAATAAACCCAACCCAAAACTAAAAAACCAAACACCATAAGACCCTACAAAAATGAATAGATGATATTAATCCAGTACCATCGACAAAAAGTTACCTTTACACCCTCACTTATTAAACCATGTGCTGTTGAATTTTAACTTCAACTGCTGCAGCAGAAGGATGGATGCAGCAGCAACATTTTTTTTTGGAGGTTGCTTGCATGCCATCCGGAAATTTAATTCAGCATTTAAAATTCCTGCAAGTTTTTTTTGTAGACGGCCACAGCCATATTTCTGTACAGGATTGTATTTAAACACAACAGCCAGCATTAACGCAATTCACCAACCAGAAATTAAACAAACAGAAATTTACCCGACAGTTTTGTAAATTCAAAAGGAGGACACGTGGAGCATTAATATTGGATCACATGAAATTGAAGGGAATCTGAAAACCTGAAAACTGGACCCGAATTTTTTATAGGGCACATTGGATTGAGAATTCGAGTTAAAATTAGGCAGACGTTAGCATCCCATTTTGGAACGCGAATTTGGTTTGAAATTCAATATATTTAGACTTTTGAAGTCCGACGGAAAGGGTTCTTTAATGTTTTGATAGTTTAATATATACATATGTTATATATATATCATATGCGAAATGAAAGGTGGGCCATAGAATTTAGTTTTAATTTTATTTTTTTTAAAAGAGGGTTTATTATAAAATGTTTTATATGTTCCGGCATATAAAAATAAAAAGGTCGAAAAAGCTTGGTAGTTTTTTTTATAGACAGTACGTAAATTTTTTATTACATAGCAGTGTGTAAAAAGTGAAAAATTGAGTGTAACTTTTTAAGTGTGTATGCACAGCAGCGCGAAAGGGAAAAACACAGCAGAGTGTCTTAGAGACGAGTATGTTTGTTTTGAACAGACAGTGAGTTGGTTTTATGCACTGCGTTTTGTAGCAGTCATAATTTTGTAATCCCTCTCAGTGAGGAAGTAGTGTAATAGTTTTTTTTGAGTTATTGAAGGGAATAGAAGTTTGTTTTCAAAGTATTGAAACTCTGTCTCCTGTCAAAGAAATTTTTATTTTCTGTGTGTTAGAGGAAGGGAGATTTATGGGTGGTTCTTATGAATCAACCAACCATTAATAACATGCTCATCAATCCAAACCATGAGTATTATGTGACGATATTCAAGCAGGCACTGAATCGGATTTCTGAAGCTGTGTTAGAGAAACCCTAAACTCTCACTGAAAATAGGTGAAATGCGGTACCACTCGGAGATTGACATGTGCCAATTGGTACAAGTGGTAGACAATTGGCATGCTCAAACAACGAGGTGATGCAGGAATGACATGAGGGAGAAAATATCAGAAAAGCCCCAAATCTGGAGAACTAAAGCTCATCACCAACACGAGATTGACAACTTTACATGATGTAACCTATGAAATCGTAAATGGAGAAATCATAGTAACAATAAAGTAACCTATGTAACAATAAAGTCGGATTCATCCTGGGAGTGGTAATGGGAGAAATCATAGTGAACAACAGGAAACATGCATAGTTACTTACAATCAAATAGATGAAAAAACACATACAAAAAACCTAGATAATAATCATGAACAAGCTTAATATTGAATTATGAACTGTAAAGGAACTTACAAAATGTGACATTACGAACTTGGTCAAGCACACAAGCAAAAATATCCTGGACATGACCCTGGTTGACAAGTTGTATTGCTTATGATGCAAGAGGATTTGTACCTGCACTGCCAAGTCAATCAAAATCCATCATTATCTATACAATAAATACAAGTAATTGATGTAGTATTTTTTACTCAAAGATGAATTCTTATGATAATGTTAGAACATATGTTGAAAATGTCAAAACATACCTGAATAAGCTCCTCTTCATTTCAAGAACAATTTATTGGAGTCGCATGAACTTGGAACAAGCCTCCCACGATGTGAAAGAGTAGCAACTAAGTCAACAGTGACTTTTTTGTTGCTACGCTGGATCAAGGGAGGTTTGCTCCAAGATTAAATCGCTCCAATAAATTATTCTCTACTAAACAGGGCCAACCACGTGAAGGTGGAAGCTCTTATGGCCCCTCCCCCCCCCCTCACATCACTCTCAATTCCCCGATACCCAATCTATATTTCATTTTTTACTTTCATGAGCATAAAAAAAAAAATTCAATAACTAATAAAAAAACAATTCAACAAAAAGTACGCAAGGAAACATTGCAATTAATGTTTGACATAAAAATAGTATGATAAATGAGTTTTTTATATAACGCAAAAAACGTTCCAAGTATGGTAACGTTTGTCTTATAATAATACAATATTTTACATTGTCGAATTTTCTTTTTCTTCTTCCTATTTTTAAAGCTCCTAATTACATCATCAATATCATCGTGCTCTGCTCCTGTTTCGTGCCTTTCAACCCGCACTGCTGACCTAGTTGCGTATTCACGATGTCTGGGCTCATCCAGTGACGGGGCATCGCCTACAAAAATAGATAATATTAAATTTTAATTGTCGGTTTTTAAATATCATTGAACTAGTTCGGTAATATTAATAAAAAAAATTGCAATGAGATTATTTACCTGGTGCACCAGTTGTCGCCGCTGACCTAGTTGCGTTGTCACGATGTCTGGTCTCATCCAGTGACGGGGCATCGCCTACAAAAACAGATAATATTAAATTTTAATTATCGGTTTTTAAATATCATTGAACTAGTTCGGTAATATTAATAAAAAAAATTGCAATGAGATTATTTACCTGGTGCACCAGTTGTCGCCGTTGGGACTGTTGCCCTGTCTTCCTCTCTGGTGGTAAGATCCTCAAGGGAAACATTCTCTGTCATTTAAACAAAAAACGTTATAAGGACGACCATCAAGGTATAATTAGAAAAAATTATAAGTGGAAATTAATTACCGTCACGACCCTCACTGATAGCAGCATTGTCGGCCTGGTCCCCACTACAATGATCAGGTTGCACGAGAGGATCATCTACATCTGGCTCTAAAACTGGGTTATTTACCTCGTCGGTAGTGTTGCTCCCTTGATTTAAACAAAGTTGTTAGACATTAAATTTATGGACGAAAACAAAAATATTGAAAGGTTAATGTTTTACCTTATCAGGCATTGTAGATCTTGGGACTGCCCCAAGCTTCTGCGACGTTCAACTACAGCTTGATAGCCAAAACGGAAAGCAATATTTTTATCTTCCTCTGTAGTTATTGTTCCAAAGTCATCACCCTACATTATATATGATTGTGTATTTTTAATCATATCTGATAGGATTACAAAAACGTTGAAAGGCGATACAATTAATTATAAGATGTTTAGCTACTTAATTACAATTCTTGCAGCTAATTTCAAGTAGCCACCCTGGCCGAGCTTGTGATGGCCCTTTTTCTCAATCCTAGCTTTGGTTTCCTTTGAGGTGTCAGGCAACCTAGCATCAAAAGATTGAAGTCGGATATGACATAGCACACTTTTACTTTAGACATAAAGAAAATTAAAGCTATTGAATTAAAGTTGTAATTTACCTTGCGGGTCCAGTTGGAATTTTTCCTTCTTTCTTTGCCCTTTTCTCTTTTCCGTCATGAATGAGTGCTCTCCACTCACTCTCTGAAACTGCGAGAGGACGCTCATATCTAGGGTTAAATTGCAATTGCGTCCTATAGGTGTCCTTGGTATATTCAAATATTTGCGGCCTACGAACCCTTAACCTGCTGTCAAATGTGCCGACCCCAAAAAGGGCTTATAGATAATCTAGAAGTTCTTTTTTCAGGTTGGAATTCTGGGAATTCCACCCTGTACGTATGGTTGGGCCAAAAATTACCAACGCATGGCTCTCGAGAATCCTGTAGAACTCATTGTTTCCTACACAGAATAAAACCACAAGAAAAAAAAGATATTATCATTAATTTAAAAATAAAAATCATGATAAATATGTTTTAGATAAAGCACATGAAATAGTTAAAATATTAAAATTTACCTGGGAGTTGTACATGCTTTATAGGGACACCTTCATCGTTCACCAACAACGTGCCATTAATGGTCCCTGTGGAGCTGACACGTGTAGCTCCAGGAAACACAATAATGTAGTTGGCCATATCAGCCTCATCATTGCCAACACGTTCAGCGGTTGGTTGGGTGTCTGCTTGGGCAGGGTGTGTTTCTTGGCTAGCACCTAAAGGAGTAGAAGGTGTACGAGAGGGTTGTTGGGAAATCTCTTGCCCTTGTGTCCCACTACCACCAACACGGGGTTCAGCAAATGCCAGAAAACGCTACATACAAAAGAACTTTTTGTTAGTTTAGTCAATGTAAAAATTAAAAATCAAACTATCACAATTCATCTCATGCAGAACAAAAAAAATATCCTTTTGACTTTTTATTATTACCTGATATCTTTCTAGCTGCCTCATAAGATGTTGTATCCTCTCTTATGTTTCAGGTGTTTGAGGCGCGTCTATCAAAGTATTAAATTCCGACCTTGCATCTCGTGCCTTTTTTTGCAACAAGAACACTGGAGATAGGGATGAAGAAAGCTCTTCCTCAAAGAAGGAATCATCAGGCGTACCATGGCTAGGTGTCTGCATATTTGAACAAAATTAATATTATTTCAATTATGTAAATAACTAAAATACCTAAAGATAGAGAAATTCTGGCACTTTACATGTTCTTTCGCTGGCCTCTTTCCGTGATCATCCTGTCTCGGGGTTGTTCCTGCACTGCTCTGATCAGTCTGCCACATTGCAATAAAATTATAAATGTAAAAACTTGAAATCAATATCTAACTTGAAAACACAAAATGAAAACTGAAATAATTTCTAATAAGACACCGGAAGACAGAGTTAGAGTTTCAAATATGCCTTGCATTGAATTCAGTCCTGGAAACATGTCATTGCACATTAAGGCACCCAAACATTCAATCAAAAAATGATATATGTTAAGTAGGCTTCTCCTATTCTGGGAAAACACCATACCTATAATGCATTCACTTGCATGTATAAAGGGAAAGGAAAACATGTTTTCATACAACGGTGACAAAGGCATCTTGGGGAAAGGTATCTTCACTTTTTATTTATGTTGTTCACCCACACCACTCTCGTGTTTTCACTAATCATGTTTTGTCATTTTTGGATTCAAATTAAGTTAAGGCCTTAAGTATTTTTTGACCTTTCGATGTAGTTTTTATAAGTGGCATGTATTGATTTTCCATTAATTCTGCACTTTTTCTCTTCATGCGCATGTTTCCCTGGAAATCAAATGCATGATTTAGTCCCATACATTTAACAAGTTGTTGGATCAACTCCATAGGAAATATCATGTTTCCTATTCAATCAAAATTTATCTCAGTTAGGGTAGGTAGGAAGGTTTTCCCTTTGTATTAATAGGGCACTTCTCGCTTGCATTTTTATTATATCTTTCAAATTTAGTGTCGTTTCAATTAGGGCATGATTTTTTGCAACTTTCAAGGTGAGAATGAACAAAGACAAATTTTTGTGATGGATGACTGTATATGACTCCATGGCCAGAGGAAAAGGCACTAATCCACTTCTTCAAATATCTATAGTTCTCATTCACCTCATACGAAGATGGTCCCTGATTTTGAGCCAAATGTTGCGGCAAAAAGTTCCCCCCCTCCATAATTTGATAGTCAATGGAAATTTCTTAAATTGATGATGGGGCAAGATTATGGAACATTGGCACATACATATGTAATGGAATTCCAAGATCATGATATATGTTTGCATATTTTTATGGCAATGTTCCACCAAGTCCCCTGGAGGTGGGAGCGAGGGGATGAGGGAGCGCGGGAGCGGCCTATGCAAAAGCTCCCTACCAATTTTCAGGAAACGTGGGGGGACGTCGGGGTCATAAAAATTATAAAATTTAATATTTAAAATGTAACTATATTTTTGCAAGGAATGTATATACAGTCATCATACACTTGCAACATGAAAGATAAATCATAAATGATAAAATTACAAATCGATGAATGATGAATCATATAATTGAAACAAATTTAAAAGTTAAAAGTTAAAACATACATCATACAATCATGCATGTAAGTTTGTAAGTTTGTACTATATAATCATTAATGTAACTACTAACAATGCACAATGAAAATAAAGTTTAAGATATCATATGACATATTATATCAAGATTCAAAATAGAGTTTAAACTGAAGTTTACAACTCAAGTCTGAAACATAAAACTTAAACGCAAATAAGTTATGTCTGAAACATAAAACATAAAACATAACATATGAATGTCAAATGATATCATCATACTGATAAATGAGCATAAATGCTCAAGTTAATGCCCCACTAGTCTCTGCATCCAACTTCTGCACGAATATATCAAGATCAACCATGTCACCATCTGAATCAGAATCACTTGGATTCTCAAATATGATAAGTGGCACATCAACTTTTAACACGAAGCCATAAACTAAAAAGGGCGGTGAGGGGACGTGAGGGGGCGTGAGGGAAACATCCCCTAGAAGTCCCCAAGACCCCGGAGCACGAGGGGGCGAGGAATCTAGACCCCTAGGTGGGAGGGCGAGACCCCGTGTAACACTGGTTTATGGAGGTGGTGGAGCAAAAAAGAGCTCAAATAGAGCTGAAATTTTTCACATAAAAAGGACTGTGGGCTTGACTAATGGTTCCATTTAAAAAATGATATCTAGACAGAAAATAAGTGTAGCATGCAAACATGCATTGAAAATCCATCTGAGTTTGCATTGTATTACTTATGATGGATTCAAATTTGGGTTTCAAAATGCCAAGTTATGGCATGATTTTGTCGAGAAACCCTTAGTTGGATTCTCATGTTGGTTTAATTTATATTTTAAGTTTGTTTTGCAATCTTTGGGTGATATTAACTCATGAACTAGGTTACCAATGTGTAACAATCATATTTCAAGAATAAAGTTGTGATTTTTTTATATTATTATTATTATCTATTAGCTACGAGTATTGACACCTAATGCATGGAATTTTGACATCTTGATAGCATGGATAATTTTGAAAATGTTTCTAGTAATGTTAACATAATAACTATCATTACGTGTCTTCACTTTTGTCACCATAATAGACTTGTGATATGGACTCATCACACAACTTCATATGCTATGTCCCAACAAGTTCAAACTAGTTGAACCTACCTCATAGTGTGGTTATTAAGGACAAGTTGCTTGATATATAACTCAATAGCATAGACCACGTTGCAGTTCTAAAAAGAATCCTCAAGTGTCAAAAAAAATTCACAATATGTTCTACTATAAAGCCTTTTGGGATACCTGAAATAATATATGTATCATTGATGACTTTTAAAGTATGACAAGATCCAGAGGGAAAGGAAATCAATGGAAGAGTGACCCACCAATGAGAACCTAGAATTTAGCATCAGATGAGTTAGAGTCTAGGAAATTGAAACCCTATAATTTTAATTAGTGATGAAGGACATCACATAGGTAATTATATTTTCACTTAGAATAATCTGTTAATTCAAATTTAAACTACATAATATGAAAGGCATACCATAAATTTTTCCACGTAAGTCCAAACAACCTATAAAAATGGAAAACCTTATTTTTCCATGGGAAATAATTTACCTTTCCTTTTTCAAGGCAATCTAAATCACAAAAAATATGAACTATACTGCACACATTCTTGGATAATGTGAAAGTGGAAAAGGAATACCCTACACAAGTGATGCACACATGTACATTTGAACACTAATAGATTTTTGTAGTTGAAATGCGATGCTTGTTTTCATTTAAATGTAGGGTTTTTAAAGCAGGGAGAAATAATGGCTGCCAAATTAATAAGCGTTTCTTTGGGAAAAATTTAAATCTTGTATTGGGTGATGAAGATAATAGAGGGTATTTAATCTTGATTCTTGACATCTAGAAAGAACCCTACAGCCTAACAGATGTTACTTGCCAGAGGGGCGGGGAGAACGGCGGGGGCGGATGCGGGGGCAAATGCTGTTCGCAGAGCTCGGGGCGGGTGCGGGGCGAATCTTTGTTACGAAAAGAGGGCGAGGGCGAATCCGGGCGAATGCGTGCGGGGCTCGGGCGAATGCGGGCGAATGCGTGCACGCAAGAGCTCGGGGCGAGTCGCCGGGGCGAATGCGTGCACGGGCGGCGGGTGCGGGGGCGAATGGTTTTCTGCAAGAGCGGAGGGCGAATGCGTGCGTGATATCAAACGTTAATGTAGCACACATGTACATTTGAACACTAATAGATTTTTGTATTTGAAATGCAATGCTTGTTTTCATTTAAATGTAGGGTTTTTAAAGCAGGGAGAAATAATGGCTGCCAAATTAATAAGCGTTTCTTTGGGAAAAATTTAAATCTTGTATTAGGTGATGAAGATAATAAAGGGTATTGAATCTTGATTCTTGACATCTAGAGAGAACCCTACAGCCTAACACAATCCAATGGAATTGACCAAAAAAACCCAAATAGAGTCAACCCTACTATAGGAGGAAGGGCCTGCAGTAAGAACTTACTATTTTGCAAGAGCTGAGGGTGAATGTTGTTCTGCAAGAGCTGAGGGCGAACGCTGAGGGCGAATGCTAAGGGAAAATGCTGTTCTGCAAGAGCTAAGCGCGAATGCTGAGGGCAAATGCTGTTCTGCAAGAGCGGAGGGCGAATGCGCGCGTGATATCAAACGTTAATGTAGCTATTGCGACAAATACGAAACAATAAAATCATTTTTATGTAGCGCGCATATAAGTTTCGAATTTTTATGTAGCGCCCATATAAGTTTGGTATTTTTATGTAGCGCAAAAATAACTGTCGCTATACCGACGGCAGAAAAGGCGTCGCTATTAGGACGGTGCCTCCAAACGTCGCAATGGCGACACCTAGACATTGTGTCGCAGTTGCGACATTTAGAGTCATCTCAATAGCGACGCTTTGGGCCATGGTGTCGCAATTGCGACGTCTTCCTTTAAACGTCGCAATTACGACACTTGTTTAAGTGTCGGTATTGCGACACTTTTCTATAGACGTCGGTATAGCGACGGTTTCGAGCGGGATGGAAAAAATTTGGGAAAATTTTCGACATTTGGTCAAAAGCGTCGGAAACAGGTGTCGGAATTTCCGCCAAATGTAGTAGTGAGTTAGAGCCAGGTCACACTTATTATCCTTCTTTTTCCACTAGAGGCATCCTTCTGTTCGATATCTTTTGTAAAGTGATGAATTGCATCCTTTTAGAGGACATTTGGAAGGCATATGTCCAGCTTGATTGCACATGAAGCATTTGATCATAGTTTTTGCAGAATTGTGAGTATGAACAAAATTTCTTTGATTCATAAATCTCCTTGAAGTGTTGAAAATCAATCTTTGTCCATACTTTCTACACTCAATGATTTTATGGCCAAATTATTTACAATAAAAACAGTAACCATAGAAGCAACTTGCATACCTGATGTGAGGTTGTTTTCTCCAGTTGTTTATTTGAGACAGTCTCTTTGCTGTTTGCATCTTTAGCTGGTTTGAATTACTCCTCCTTGCATGACAGTAGGCAGCAATGTGTCCCAGCTTGTGGCAGACATAGCAGGTGGCATTTTTCATAGGAGGGAAGAATATCCTTTGATGGCTTGCAAATTTGACAAACTCAGGAGTATATGAACCTTTTTCCGTTGTCTGAGTATTTCTTTCATTATTTGTTATTTGAGGATTCTTCTGGGTTCTGTCTCCCTCCTTACATGCTTCTTCTTTTGTAGGAATTATTTGAGGTGCTTCATCCTTCTTTGCTTTTACAAAAATATTTTTTCTGGTTTCCTTTTCTTTGCTTTTACTTGATTCTCCTTCATAGCCTATTCCAGTTTTTATCAAGGGAGATCTTTGAGCATCCAAAATTTCATCCAACTTACCAGAGCTTGTTGTTTGAGACGAGTTTATATACACTTTCTTTTGAGCATTTTCTAATTTCTTCCTTAGACATACAACTTCTTCTTCCAGCTTCTCTTGTTCTCGAGTTTTATCCTTGATTTGTTGGAGTAACATGTCTTCTATCTTCTTGGATTCTTCAAGCTTTACCTTCAGCTGCATGAGGACTTCTGAATTTTTTTCTTCTTTCACACATTTGAGGAGAATCTCTTTTTGTTTTCTACATTTTAGTTTGAGTCTGTCAATCTCCTCCAGAGCACTTCTTAGCTCCCCCTCAAGGTCGACTTCCCTTTCTTCTTCTTCATCTTCTAGTAAGAGTCCTTCAATATCTTCTATGGCCATCAGTAAAAATTTAGAGGTTCCCTCTTCTCCGGAGGATTCATCCGAGTCTTCAGATGTACTGCTGTCTTGTTGAGCATAGAAGGATTTTCTGCTGAATTTCTTTCCTTTCTGCTAGTTCTTTGATGTGTTTTTCTCTAATTCTTGAGCCTGATTCCTTACTTTCCTGTGAGGACACTTATCAGCATAATGTCCAACTCTTCCACAATTAAAGCATTTGAAGGGTAGTTTACCTTTGTATCTACCTAAGCCTCTATCTAGTTTCTTGACAAATTTAGCCTCTTCTTCATTAGAGCAAGAGCATATGTCTTCCGTTTCTTCTTTCTTCATTTCTGTTTTAAAAGCTACTTCCCTCGTACTTGGCTTCTTCTGTGGGAGCCTCATCTCATATGCTGTTAGATTTCCAAGTAGCTGGTTCATGGTCAAAGTCTCCCAATCAGCTGTCTCTTCTATTGCAAACACCTTGGGATTAAATCTGGATGGGAGTGATCTTAGAATATTTTGCACAACTATACTTTCTGGCATGGTTTCTCCAAGAGCTTTCATATTGTTAACAATTTCTGCAACTTTTAAGAAGAAGCTGCCAATATCTTCATCATCATTCATTTTATCTTTGGCAGTCTTACTGTGCATTATTTTGATAAACTCAGCTTCACATAGTCCATTTAAGATTGCATTCATTGCTTTTGCATTAGCTACAAAGCTTTGTTTAGCTTCTTTCTCTGAATTAGATGACTTTGTGACATATCCAAATTCCACAGCATCCCAAACTTCTAATCCTAAAGACATTATATATGCTTTCATTCTGATTTTCCAAAAGGCATAATTTGCACCTGTAAAGAAAGGGGCTTTATTGGTTGAGCTTCCTTCTTGACTAGTCATCTTGAGAGCCTAGGATCTCCTTTCAGTTGTTAGACTGATATAAAAGGAACCTGCTCTGATACCAATTGTTGAACCTTTAGTTAAACTGAGAAGGGGGGGGGGGGTGAATCAGTTTAACACCTTCCTGATCTTTTAAAACTTTTCATTAAACTTATTTACACCTTCATTTCATATCCAATTTAATGTGTGAGTAATCTTAGAATGTAAGCAGCAGGTATTAGTATAATATAACAGTAGACTTAATATGAGAGCAGCAGGTATTAAGCAGATGACACATATCATATCAATACATAAATATCATACACAGAGACACCAGATATAAGTGGAAACCCATAAAGGGAGAAAACCACATCTTATTATTGTTGTGATGCAAAGGCAAGCTCCAACTCCCTCTCACCACTGTTTTTTTGCATGCACCATCCTACAGGAGGCTCCAACCTCAATTCTGCAAGCTACAACTTGCAAGGAAGCACCAACTCCCTTCAATTTTTTGTAGGCACCAACCTACAAGAGGCTTCAACCTCAGTCGGCTACAACTGACAGCTATCAAGCTGCAACTTGATAGGGAAGCTCCAACTTCCTCAATTTATCAAATTGAATGTTTGCTGATTTACTTCAGATATCATCTCTGTTCTGTAGCTTCTCTTTTCTGCTCTTCTTCTCTTAATATTCTCTGCCTTATTCTTCTATATTCTACATTCTCTATATTTTCTCTCTCTCTCTCTCTCTCTCTCTATTTTTTGAGCTTGTCAAGTTGATATTATATATAGAAATTCTCAGATGATTGTTTGTATTTCACAAGGAATTTGGAGTGAACAGTCATGACTCTTTGGCTTCTGTCTTCTTATTCCTTTATCCAACGCATTTTAGAATTATTACAATATGTACAAATTTCCATGCTACAGTGGGATTTTTTCTTTTCCTTAGGATACTTGCCTTTGCATCACAAACAATAAAAGTTAATTACAACATTTACATTCACATTTTTAATTACATATTTCAATTTCACTCAGATCCTTTTCTGGATTTTGGCTTTATTGGATTTGTCTTTTCCTGCTACTATTAAGAACCAGTTCTGCATACTCTTTGTTCACTGACATCTGCATATTCCATCTGTTCACTTCCCTTTTTGAATCCCTTTTTTGTACATTTCTTCAACTCTGCAATCTTTGTTTTCCTCTGTCATGCCTCATACTTCCTCTTTCTGTGTGCATAAAAAATGAATACAGCAAATTTGTACTCAATCCAAATGTCTATCTGGGAAATTTCAATACTTTTCTTATTCTACGCTGGCACATTTAAATAAACAAGTCTAAGTATTTTTAATATCTCAATTCAGGGAATTGCGATATTAATTCAACATTCTTCTATAGTTATAACCTGACAATCCATCTCAGTGTAACTAACACTAAGTGTATATGTGTTAAGTTATTGTTTCTCTGTGTTATGAAATCCAATGTATTAACCCACTATTATACTCACCACTGCATATAAATATTCATTTCTGATTGATGCCAATTATACTCAAAATCAGAGTAATCATAAGTCTGTGCCAACTGCTTGTATTCAAATATTATGGTCACCACCAATTGTAACATATCACAACCAGGGATTAACATCAGAATTAGCGCAGAGTTGATTCATGTTCCCAGACCTTAGGATTACAACCATAATACGCGACATACTACCATATTAATTGACCATCCGAACTTCCACGCGTATATAATTCTGACCATATACAAAACCCCTTCGGACCTTGGTTAATATCAATAATCACCATGTATTAGGGTTCGGGCCTCACCTATATAACCAATAGCCAATCAAATGCACGCACTGTACCTTTGCTAACCTCCACGCATCTCGGTTATTGTCTGCACATCTGCATCAAGTGGTCACCGTCCGATGGCCCTTCCCCAAATCAACGGCTCTCCTCGATTTCGCTCGGCGTCCTGGTACGGGCTTTAACGAGCGAAGGCACACTTTAACAAGCGGTTTTGTAATGGATCCATAGGCCACGTGTCGATTCCTGTATGGAATCGCTCATCGTCCCAGAAATACCGCCTCCGTACCAAAAGCGGTGCGAAATGGGGCAATCCACTCTTGCGATTCCGCTTCCGGTTTTGGTACGAGGTTGACCCGAGTTACATCGGGTTACGATCTCCCTTGCGTACGTTAACTCAGGGTTTAGTCCCGGGTTCCGCCTCATTCCACGCAAGGTTCCGTCGTATAGTTCAATACACCGTTTTAACGTTAATTTCTTCGCATTAACACTAACTCCGGGCAACATCAAACATGCGTTGGTTCCATCTTATTTACACAATGTTCCGTCCGAATCTCCATTGTATTATCGCTCTGTTACATAGTTCATACATACACAGGATATGATTCTCCGTTATATAGTTCATACACACACAGGATATGATTCTCAGACTTTATTTATATATATATAAATAACGCCCGGCTTGGAATTTTATAACTGCTCTGCCTCTGCTGCTTCTGTCGCTCTGCCTCTGCCTCTGCTACTTCTGTCGCTCTGCCTCTGCCTCTGCTTCTGATAACGGTTCTTCCTCTTATTATATTCGCTTTCTCTGCCTCTGTAGCTATTTGTCTTATGCTCTCTCTCTTTATTTCATGTTTGTTACTTTGCCTCATTGCCTCATTGCCTTATTTCCATATTGCCATTAATGGCAATATTTCCAATAGAGAATTCTACTATTTTCCCTTCACCTGAATGAGTTATCTGATAAACAGATAGAAGGTTGCATGACAAGGTAGGAACACATAGTACATCATTAAATTGACCATTATCTAGTTGAATGGTTCCAAATGCTACAACACTAAGAGATCTATCATCACCAACATAAATATGTTTGATGTTACAATCATTTAAAGAAGAAAACATGGATTTATTTTTTGCCATGTGGTAAGAAGCTTCAAAATCAATGAGCCACTCATGAGAATGAGAAGAAGAAGATACATTTAATGCATAACCAGATGCTTGACAACCACAAGCAAAAAGTGTCGATCCTGAAAATAAAGTTGAAGAGGTCTCCAAATTGATTTGGTGCTTCTTCATTGTTGCTTCCAAGGCTTCCATCCTTTTAAAACATTTGGACTCTACATGGCCATCATGATTATGAAAGTTGCAATGTCTATCTGTTTTCTTCCCTTTGTTTTTAGTTGCCTTATCAGTTTGGTGAGTTACTTTTTCAGTTTGCGGCTGAAATTGCTTAGGACCCTTGTTTGGTTTAGGACCATACTTTTTAGGAAATTGCTTCTTGGGATTCTTTTGATATGGTTGTTTTTGGGCTGCTAAGGTTTTCCTAGAATCATTTTCAGAAGTGATAAGACCAAGGTGTAAGAGTTTTTCTTGTTCTCTTATCAAAGAATCACAAAATGCATCAAAATAGGGGTTCTTGTAGGCTGTTCCTTGAGAAATGATGGCTTCTCTATTGGAATGGAAGGTGGAAACAAATACAGGGTATGCAGGGCCAAGCTTAGCAAGAGTGGAATAGATGAGGCTACCATCTTCCTTTTTGACCTAACAACCTTTTAAAAGAAGTCTAAGGGTCTTGAATTTGGACAACAAATCTTCAATAGAGGAGAAATTATTGGGGTCCAAAGTAAGAAACTCATTTTCAAGTTGGTGGGCCCTGATTTGATTTTGAATTCCAAAAACAGTGTTAACTTTTTCAGGGCTTCATCAAGGGTGTCAATTTCAAGGATATGAAATTGAAGGTCTTGAGCAATGGACATTTCTATCCAATCTCGTGCTTGATATTGTTTATTTTCCCATTTAGCATATTTATCTCCATCGTTAGATTTATTTTCTTGTCCTATTGCTATTCTATAAAGCCCTTTACTTCTAAGTAAATCTACCATGTGAGGTAGCCATTGTAAATAATTGGTGCTATTAAGAATAACCGGGCAAACACTTTCCATTTTTTTTTTAACTGAAGCTGAAAATGGCTAAAACTAACTACTACAATGGAAATATCTCGAAAACTTAGGCCGATTAAAAAAAAAAAAACGGCTCAAAAAATGGCTTCCGGATGAAGAATTTATGCCTTTTTGAAAAAATTGAGTTGTAGATGTCGAATAGTTATGGGAATGGTTGAAATTTGATGATGAAGTTCTATTTAAAAAAATAAAAAAATAAAAAAAAATCCCACCCCTTTAACAAAAACCTTTTTAGAAAAAGAAGCATGAGAAAGAGACTTGAACCCAAGACCTCTATTCTCATAAAATAACTTTACACCAAGTGAGCTAGTAAAAGGGTTTTGTAATTGTTTGGGAGGAAGGGTCTTTTTTTTTTACTCTTCGATGTGCGTGCTTTTTCTTGCAAAAAAAACACAAAATCCGTGCACTAAAAATGACAAAATGCAAGCCTTATGGAAAAATGTTATATTTTCGGTTAGTCTTATCGGCAACTATCCTTTTTTTTCGCTATTTCTGATTTCCCGAGATCACACAAAGACGCGGGGAAAAAGCATACATAGAAAAAAAAAATCGTCTTCCTGATTCTGAATTGTCAAGATTGCACACAGTGCAGAGCAAAGAGCATACACAGAGAAGAGGGTATAGATCCGGCAACAGAAAAATATAAACAGAAATAAACCGAGGGAACCGAAATAAACAAAATGATTAATAAATATAACTGCAAAACATATACTTTATACCTCCATATCTAAAATGACATAACTTGAGCAACCAGAAACCTTTTAGTATGAAACGAAAGGGGTTCCTCACTGTAACAGATGCTCTAGACACAACAGAGCCATTCTCCAAGCCCAAAAAATTTCAAAAATAGTAGATATAGAAAACGACAGTCGCATGCAGTCAAACCATCTTCGGATTTGGATCAACAACAAATACGACCCTCAAAATAGCTCCGATGCCATGTAGGAATTTACAAAGTAAGTTCCTTAGATCAAAAAATAAAGGTCACCGCTCAAAAATAGATCACAAATCATTACACCAGTATATCACTTGGTTAAAACCCTCGAAGAGGGAAACATTCCACGACCTGAGCTAACGCGGTGACTTCAGGAAATTTATTAATATAAAAAAAGAAAGTTTACATATGTTTCTCTCATAAACGGTTTTCGGAAAAATGACCCTCCATTCTCTTTAAATAGAGATCATGGAACAATTGGGTGTTAAGCCACCGATCAAGTGTCGTTAATACTGAGGAGAGAGTGAACTGTCAGATCACTACAAATCATGACTGTCAGATTATAAGTTACAAATGTACATAGTAAAGAAACATACTTTACCTAACTCTACACTAGACCAAGTTATACTTAACTATTTCATATGTGTCGGAATATATATATATATATATATCCAATAACTCACTTTGATGTGGGGATTAAGGCTTCCATGAGAAAAATTTCGACTTAAAATAATGAAATGTTAATATGCTTTTAGTGAATCTTAGATCATTTATATTGGGCCATCATTGTAATGCATCATCATTTACTCATTTTTCTATACATAACAATATGTGTTTTTATTTTTTTTGTTTTATTTATTTATTTTGGGGAGTTGTTCTTAATTTTCTTAGGATTCATATTTTGATCTAGGTGTTTGTTGGGTTGGTGGGATTTAGGCCTCATATTTTGAAACTGGTCTCTGATACCATATGTGAGGACCTAAATCCGAGATCTTTTAACTGAACCTAGAATTATCTTTTAAATTTAACACGATACGAAGGAAAATAGCATATTTATAGATAAACATTTATTTGATGATAACATACAAGTAAAATTCATTTACAACATATTAAAGTAAGAAATTTTATTTCTGACAATTTACATAAGCAATAAAAAATCGAAGAATACATGTATCAATAGCTTGGTTGAGATGCTCTTAATTTTTTTGTTGAGATGCTTCTTCTGCATTATCCAACTATATTTACCTCCCAGCCAACTAGGAATGATTTCCTAGCCCAACAAACCTCCACAAGTTCCCTAACCCTCTGATCCCTAGTCCAACCAGTCGTAGTGTGTCCAGGTTAGAATCGAATCCCTCTAATAGATCTAAGTTTGATTCCTCTCATTTTGTCTCCATTCTCTTTCTCCACATTTCTCCCTCAAAATAAATTCCTCCAATGCCAAACAAAAACCCAAAAACTCCTCCCCCTCTCCTCTCATCCTCCTTCCCTTTTATGTATCTTCCTCTCATCCACCTCAACTACTTAAAATTAATTCCATGAATACCCCCTCATATTTTTAATTTATTAACCTTGACTTTCTTACCATATTTTATCCAAAAGTAGATATGAATATAGATATTTTATTCAAAAATAAATGGGAGAATACCATACTTTATCTAAATGTAGATTTGAGAAGACATATTGGGTATTAAAAATCTAGATATCTGATTTAGAAATAAATGAGAGAAGACCATACCTTATCTAAAGTTTATTTTGAGAAGACATATTGGGTATACAAAATCTAGATATTTGATTTAAAAATAAATGAGAGAAGACCATACCTTATCTAAAGTTGATTTTGAGAAGACATATTGGGTATACAAAATCTAGATATTTGATGTAAAAATAAATGAGAGAATACCATACCTATTTTAAAATTAGATTTGAGATGACGTGTTAGAAATAAAATAATAATTAATAAAATTCATTTGAGTAAAAATAAAATAAAATTACAAATTCACAAGTGTATATATTACTCAAAAATTATAAGTCATTATTTACAGATTAATTAAACACTAATCAAAATTTTCCTTATAGGATCAAGTGGGGCATAACACGTCCACTCGCTTTATCGGAGGCCATGGGCCCCTCTCTGAGCTAGGCCTTCCATAGGAGTCAGAACATGATGTGTTAGACCTAACTTGGCTTTCCTTTGATCAGTTCAGCCATAAAATCAAGTAAGAAAGGATAAAATACCTCGCCAGGAATCTGGCTCAACCCTTGTCTATATCTATAGAAAAGGACATATTCTTAGACACTATAGCGAACCCTGAGATGATTGCTTTAGATGGAACTACATTCGTAGCTACAACCAAAATGAACGTAGGTAGGAGGAACAAGAAGATCGCAGAACCTCAAAGGAGTCTCCGCACAGCTGAACAAAGATCCACTAAGGCAAAGGAAGAAAATAAACATTTGGATGATGAGAACAACATGCTACAACTAACACTCACTAATTCAACTGAACTCGAAGCAGCAATTAAGAGCGAGACCGAAACTCTAGGTGGAGCCATGCTGCTAGTCTTTGAAGAGATGATGAAGCTACATCATTCGGTCATCCCTATGGAAACTATAAAAACAAATACAAGGGAGAAGTCATCCAAGATAAAATAGGCCTCCACAGCACTGGATAACATATTGGGATGGAATTACAAATGATCCCGAGGCTCCACACGCCTTGCCAAAGAAATATTGGATCACCACTCAAAATAATAAAGTATAACTACGCATGAAGATCCAATCACGGGACAAACTAGTCGAATATGTGGAAAATTTTATATTTGCTTATAATCATCTCCTTATTGGGTTAGATTCAATGTTCGAGGTCCATCACACATCCTCCATTGGGAAATTGGGAGAATCAAAGAGCCGAGAAGAGGTGTTGTAGGAAATTTAGGCATTTCTCGACCCAATCTAGAAAGCCTCCATCTCAAGTGACTTGTAGGTTACCAAGGAAAATATCATGTGGTATATAGTGGAGCCAAACATGATATACACCAAATTGGCTACCTTATCAAATGAGTTCAACGACAAAAATTTCACACTAATTCCTGACGCCCTAGAGTGCATGCACAGACACGGGGAGGACATGCCTCAATTATCCCCAATAGCTATGGACTACAAAGCATGGAAGACCTGTCTTAGGGAGCATCATCGTATTGACACCTCAGCCTTGTCAATTAACATACTATTAGCATAGGGTCAATGCATGTAAAATATTATTTCATTTTTGTTGCACAGAATGGTAGATTAGGGAAAACCTAATTTAGAACCCAAAAGAAACATGAGGAAGGTTCATATGTCGCAAGTAGTCCTAAGTCCCAAGCAGACCTTGGTCGCAAGGAAGCCCAAGAGTCAAGGGGAGACAAATATCATGGGCAACCCAAGAGTCACCCTGATCTATATGCACATCCTCAAGTTACTTTGAAAAGGATTTTGGTTTTTGGAATTTTGAGAGAGACATATTGTTTCCTATTGAATGTATGTGTTTTGATGAATACAAGAAGTGATATTGGATTTCACTATTGAATTCGACAGAAGTCTCTTGTGTGATGATGTTGTGAATATTGTCTCTTCAACTGAATGAATTCTTCTTCCAATTATGGTGCATTTTCTACTCATGTGTTTCCTCGTGTTATGAGTTTCCTTCAACATGTGGATGGTATATGATGTTCTAATCTTAATTTATGTCAATGAATTACTTTCTTGATATTTTATTTAAATCATTGTTGGAATGTGCATATGTTATAGATGAAATACTTAGCCATCGTTAATTTTTTCTCATTTTTTAAGTGAATAATGTCATAAGTATGATCTTTGTAAGTTTTTTCTAACAATGATTTTCTTAGGTTTGATGCTTTGAAATCCATTTTGTTATTCATGGTGTTGTGCTTCACAAGGAAATTTTCAATCATCGACTTGGATTCTTTCAAAGTCTATGCATTCTTCCCTCAGTGAATGTTATGAAACCAGCTCCAAAAATAGAAGAAAAGAGAGATCAACGCCTTAGAAATCAGCCTCTTCGAGGGGGCAACCCCCAATACATTACACAAATGAACAATTCTTGGATGATACAAATGAAAAAACATTCTTTCTATATATAGGAGTCCATAGGGCCACAATGAAATCCTAGTGGGGCCACAATGTAATCCTAGCCGACCTAACAATAATAATATAAGGGTGCAATAATAACAATATGGGGTTACAGGGGTACAACAATAACAATAAGGGGGTTACACTAACAAAAATAAGGGTTTATGCTAGTAATATAAGGACCTAACATGCTCCTCTCCAAAAAAGTGTTGTCCTCAATGCTTGAGTAGCTCCAGGTGCTTTTGTATAAAATTCTCATCCTCCCATGTACAATCTTCAGTGGGTAAGTACTTCCATTTGATGAGATACTCTGAAATTGATCGATTTCTTAGTTGTCGAGTTCTTTTTTCTGTGACTGCTTCAGGTTCCAATATGGTTTTTCCTTCCTCATCAAGTTTTGACAATATTGTTTGAACTAGAAGTTTGTCCCCTATAACCTTTTTTAAGCATGAAACATGGAAAAATGGATGCACTCACGAAGAAGCACGAAGCTCCAATTTGTATTCCATAGTACCAATATTTTGCAACACCTTGTAAGGACCATAGTACTTTGGCGATAATTTATTATCCTTCTTAGCTTGCTTGAGGGACATTTGTTTGTATGGTTGTAGCCGTAAAAATACCCAGTCTCCCACATCAAAACTTCTTTCACTGCGATGTTGACCTTCCTGTTGTTTCATTCGATTTTGTGCCAAAATTAGGTTATCCTTTAAGAGTTGGAGAACTTCCTGTTGATGTTCGATGTGATCCTCCATTGCTTGAACCCTAGAATTTTCCCTTAAAGAAGATGTGATGGACAGTGGATGATATCCATAAAGTGCCATAAATGGGGTCATTTTTGCTGCAATATGGAAGGAAGTGTTATACCACCATTCAGTGAGAGGTGACCACTTGACCCATTGTGCTTGCTTATCAGATACAAAACAACGAAAATATCCTTCCAAACATTTATTCACTATCTCTATTTGACCATCGGATTGAGGATGATAAGATGAGATATGAGCTAGTTGAGTACCCAAACAAGAAAATAATTCCGTCCAAAAAATTCTTGTAAAAATGGGATCTATGTCACTTACAATAATCTTCGGGTTTCCATGTAGATTTTGAATTGTTTCCATAAATGCAGTAGCAAATATACTTGCTTTAAATGGATGATATAATGCACAAAAGTGTGCATACTTGGTAAGTCTATCACCTACCACCATGATGACACTCCTACCTTCGGGCTTAGGTAAACATGTGATAAAATCCATTTACATCTCCTCCCAACGTTGACTTGGAATGGATAGAGGTTGTAGAAGACCCGGGGTCTTAATTGTCTCAACTTTATTTTGTTAGCAAACCAAACATTCTGCCACAAAATTTTGAATATCAAATTTAAGGCCATCCCAAAAAAATTCTTTCTTCACCCTGTGGTAAGTTTTTAAAAATCCTGAGTGTCCTCCTAAAGGAGATGTGTGAAATTACAAAAGAATCTTTTGTTTTAGTTGGGAATTATTTCAAATATATAAGCGATTTTTGTACCATAAGGAATCATTTTTCCAACTAAATGTATGAGATGTACTAGGATATTGTTGCAAATTTTGAATGAGTTTCCACACTTCTTCGTCCTTCTTCCATTCATCCCTTGCTTTGGTTATCCAATCTGGTTGGATAATAGAAATGTCACAAAGCAATGCTTCCACCTCTTCATCCTTTCTTGAGAGTGCATCTGCAACAACATTTAGCTTTCCCTTTTTGTAGATGATTTCAAAGTCATAACCCAACATATTTGTGACCCATTTTTGCTGCTCTTTTGAAGATAGTCTTTGTTCCAAAAAGTGCTTAAGACTATCATGATCAGTTTTTACCTTAAAGTGTCTTCCCATTAGGTAAGGTCTCCATTTCTTTAGTGCATGTAGTATTGCCAACATTTCCTTCTCATAAATAGCCTTTTGTAAATACTTTCCTTTGATTGAACGGCTTTCAAAAGAAATGGGTATTCCTTATTGCATTAAAACAACTCCAATTCCATTTCCTGAGGCATCACATTCCACAATAAAGGTTTTTGTGAAGTCTGGTGATTGGTGCTAGGCACATTGCCTCTTTAAGATGTTCAAAGGCCTTAGTTGCTTCAGGAGTCCATGAAAATGCATCTTTCTTCAATAATGTTGTTAGAGGTGCTGATATTCTCCCATAATTATTAACAAACTTGTGATAATACCATGTTAACCCGAGAAATCCATGCAACTACTTTATGGTTGTGGGGACTTTCCATTCCTTAATGGATTTAATTTTGTTAGGGTCTACCTTAACACCCTTGTGAGATACAATATGACCCAGATATTCCACCTCTTGTACTCCAAAGAAACATTTGGATGTTTTTGCATATAATTGTTTTTGGATAGTTTGAGCACCTTGTCAACACGTTGAACATGATCCTTCCAATACCTGTTGTAGATTAGTATATCATCAAAAAATACTAGCAAAAATTTTCTAAGGAAGGGTTTGAAAATGGAATTCATCAACCCTTGAAATGTAGAAGGTGCATTGGTAAGGCCAAAAGGCATGACCAAAAATTCATAATGACCCTCATGAGTTCGAAATTTTGTTTTCGGAATATCTTCAGTCTTCATTCTAATTTGATGATATCCTGAATGAAGATCCAACTTGGTAAAATAAATTGCTCCATGTAATTCACCCAATAATTCATCAATCATAGGAATGGAAAATTTATCTTTAATAGTGAGCTTATTGATCTCCCTATAATCCGGACACATGCGCCATGATCCATCCTTCTTGTGCACCAATACTACTGGAGCAGAGAAAGAACTTTGACTAGGTTGAATTATACCAGCCTCTAACATTTCTGCAATCATACATTCAATTTCACTCTTTTGGACATAAGGATATATATAAGGACGGATGTTTGGAGGAACACTTCTTGGAATCAAATGAATAGCATGATCATGATCACGAATAGGTGGGATTCCTTTGGGAGTATCAAACACCTAGGAATGATTGTCCAAGACTTTTTGGAGATCTGGAGAAATAATTGATTTTGATGTTGGAACTTCTAGTGAGCATAACTGTGCAATTACGCCTTGTTGTTATTTCTTCAGAAGCTTTTTCATGACATTAGAGCTTATTATCTTTCCTGGCTTCCCTGCAATACACTCTAATTCGATTTCCTTTCCTTCCGAAAAAAAATTCAAGAAAAGTTCTTAAAAATTAAAAGCTATCATCCCCAAATATTGTAACCATTGTACTCATAGTACAACATCAGCACCTCCCATTGGGATGGAAAGCATTGGACGATTCAATACATATTCCCCCATGGATAGCTTGATATTATGGCATTTTCCAGAGCAATTTATAGTTCCTCCATTTGCAACCATCACTTAACATTCTGGTGCTAGGTATAGGAAACAATTCAATTCCTTGGCTACCTTACAATGAATAAAATTATGGGTACTACCCGAATCAATCAACACTATTACCTTTTTCTTCTTGATATGTCCTTCTATCTTGAGAGTTTGAGGAGTGGTAATTCCTACCAATGCATTACATGATATGGTTGGGCTCATTTCTTCTTCTTCTAGGGTTGCTTCATGGTGTATATCCTCTTATTTTGAAGTTTCTTGTTCATTTTCTTCCTCCTCTTCACAATCTATGTAAAATAATTTCTTATCAGCACACTTATGACCTTTAGCGTATTTTCTATCACCACTGTAGCAAAGCTCTTTTCTCTTTTTTCTTCCAATTTTTGTGGTGTCAAAATTGTAGGTTGTGGAAGTCTAGGAGTAGCAACACTTTCATCTTTATAGATGTGAGTGGTAGGCTTCTTTGTCGCCATAATTTTACATTCAATTTTTCTTGCCAACCTAAATGCCTTCTCTAATGAATCAGGTTCCCAAATGCGAACTTCATGTTGGATGTTATCCTTTAAAGTCCCTATGAAGACATCAATCATATGTTCCTCTGGAATATCAGTTACCCTTATATTCAATTTTTGGAAGTCCTCAATGTGCTCCACCATTGAACCCTTTTGTTTGAGATTTATCAATTGGCTAAAGAAGGTGTTGCTCTTTGTATCCTCATAATGTGCTATCATTTCCTCTGTAAAAATTGACCAAGTGATCATTTGTTATGGGAGCAAATCCATCGATACCATAAAAATGTATTTTGTTCTAAATGTAAAGTTGAAATGCGTACCTTGTGTGTTTTTCACATTATTGAGATCAAAATATTGCTCCATACGTAGTATCCATGTTACGGGATCCTTGCCATCAAAATTCCTCATATCCATATTTGGAATATGGTGGTTATTTAATCCAACATTAGAGTTTATGAAATCATGAATAACATTTATTTTTTTCTCATCATGAGTTTCCTCTACTATCTCTTCGCCATTAGGAATCATTTATTGTAACAACTTTGACAAACCTTCCTTCAAACCTTCCATGTCTTCCTTCAAGCCTTCCATTTATTCTTCCATACCATCAATTTTTTCTTCCATACCATTCTTCAAACCATCCATCATAGCTTCCATGCCTTTCTTCAAACTATCCATCTTAGCTTCCACATTTTTCTTCAAAACGTCCATTTCATTTTTTGTTTCTCTTTGCAAGAGAGAAATTTGGTGCACTTGCTCTTGTAATTTTGATAGATCATGTTGCAATTCTTCATCTTCATGAGTCATAGTAGAGTAATTTGAGGGCTCAATGGGTGTTGAATTATTTTTAGGAGACATTTTAGAACCCAATACTGATATCTATGCTCAATAGGCCTTTGGAATCACTTAAACTGATTTTTCAAACAAGACTTATGTAATTTGAAAAAAAATACACACCTTTCTCTTGATTTTGATGAGCTCGATATTGAAATTGAATTATCTCTGTGACTTCAGATCTTTAATATCTGAAATTCGGCCCTAAATTAGCCCTATGAATCTTATTTGGAATGCCAAAGGTCTGACCTGATTTGGATTCTTTAAGACAAAGTTATGTACAATATCCTACGATGACCTAATTATGGACTGGTTCAGTAGAGCGAACTTGTATGACTTCCCACGTGTCACATTTTCCTCCTTCGGCTCTGAAATTTATATAGGAGAAACTACAGTCCGTGTAATTGCGTTCAATTATTACACAATTCCAATCCAATGCTCAGAGAGAGTGTTATGAATATTTTCCCACAGTCACCTCTTTGAGATGAAATTCGGGAGCTTGAAAAATCTCTAACTTTCACAAACCATATCTTTGAAAATATTGTGAATCAGGCTCTGAAATTTTTCCACGGAGTTTTTCAGGATTTCGGCTTTGCTCTAAGAAACTTTTAGCTTCTGAAACCTCATATAAAAAATTTATAGCGAAAATTCCGCAATGAACTGTTTAGGTTAAATTCAGGAGCCTGCAAAAATCCCTAACTTCCATAGATCATATCTCCGAAAATATTGCGAACCAAGCTCTGAAATTTTGTGAAGATATTCCTCAGGATTTCAGCTTCTTGCTCTAAAAATTTCAGCTTCTGAACCTTCGTAGAAAAAAATTTATAGCAAAAATTCCACGATGACCTTTTTGGAGCAGCGAAACCCTAGAATCCAAAGCTCTGATACCAAATGTTGTGAAACCAGCTCCAAAAATAGAAGAAAAGAGAGATCAACTCCTTAGAAATCAGCCACTTCGAGGGGGAACCTCCAATACTGGTGCAGCGGTAGCAATGGATTTAAAACTTAATCTATGATTGGACCTTTTCAACTCTGCACTCAATCCTTATTCCTATCGGAACCAAGACTTTTTTTATAAACTCAAAAATATTCTATTAATTCTTCCGATCCTGATATACACTTTTGATCTATTCAAAAGCGTTTGAAACAGTGCCTTTTATAACAATTATATATATATATATATATATATATATATATATATATATATATCTATATATATATATATATCTATATATATATATATATATTGCTGCAACCCCAGATTTGAATGATCCGACGGTTCGGATCAATTCGCAAATCGCAATTGACAATGTGCCACCACTTTTATTGTTTAGCAACAGCTTCGATGCGATGCCAATCGGCAGTCGCAAGTCGCCATGTTTTGGATACCACAACTTGCCGGCTTTTTCCACAACTTCGATGCGATATTAATCGGAGATCAAAAGTCGCGATATTTCAATGTCGCTTCCTCCTAAGTATTGCGATATTCACCGGACCCGATACCATTTCAAACAATCTTTATAATCTTTTCGCATCCAGTTCCATCGTTATATGACATGGTATGGAACACTTCTCTCTGCTATGATGCGATAAGTTGACGAACCCGACGAATTTCAAAACAAATATATATATATTAATTCAAGTCTGCTCAAAAGTTCTGCGAAGTCATTTTTACACCAATTCTCTGTATTAAGGGCTTTTCTAGCTCGCAGTCTCAGTCTATTGCCCGATTTACATCAACACAAGATTTCTTACAACTGAAAAAAAAAAAAAAAAAACACAGGCCGCACACCATTTCAATCAATTACACAGACCAACAATGCTCAAGTCTCCACAATTTGTCATTCGATTATGCACAAAACATAATTGCATTTATAATATTCAGAAAAATGAAACAGAGCCTCGCCTTTGTCAAATTGCCCAAGAAAATGCCGATTGTTACACACTGTTACAAAAACACAATATCCCACACTCTGAGCTCTCGCTCCACTCCAAGGCTTACTAATTCTACTTGCTCATCACATTTTTTTCATTTTTATTATTTTCATTAATTCTTCTAATAATAGCTAACAGCAATCTCCTATTTTTTCCTAAAGATCTTAACAGAAATCTTCTATTTCTAGAATTCTAACAGTAATCTTCCATCTCTTAACTCTCGTGTACACCTGTATTAACATTTCTATCTCTAATCTAAAATAAGACAGTCTCAATTATTACAATAATAAATTATAACAACTATTTGAGAAGTCCAACCTCCTCGGTAAAACTGAATTTGACCAAACAGTCAATGAATTTCACTCTGTTTAGCCACAAAATGTGAACAAATCTCCACATTGCTGGCTAATTCCGATGCTCCTGCATCAGACTCCCGGGGAAGAAAATATTTGTCCTTCAAATTTTCAGGGTTTATTCCGTATCTCTATAATTCAGCTTCTGTCAACCAACTGGAATCTTCCATTGGTTGCTCTTTCCACTTGACTAGATATTGGAAATATGTCTACCCTCGAGTTTTCTTGGATATTCTTTGATCCAAGATAGCTTCAACTTCTTTCTTGGATGCTTTTGGTACCTGTTCCTCCCAATCTACATTTTGAACTTCATCACATGTAACTTCATTCTGCAATTCGGTCTCTGCCTCTCTGAATGGATATAAGTTTGCAACATTAAAAATGGGGGATATTTCGATCCCTTCTGGCAACTCGATCTCATATGCATTGGCTAAAAATTTCCTTTTGATTTTACAAGGTCTTATCTTCTTCATTTTCAATTTGTTATAAGTTTTTGTAGGAAATCTCTCTTTTCTCAGATATGCCATGACTAAATCTCCTACTTGAAACTCTTTTTCTCTTCTTTTCAGATCTGCTCTCTTCTTATATCTACTGCTACTTTCCTGCAATTTACCTTTGATTTCTTCCTGTAGCCTCTGCATTTGTTCAACAAAATCTTCAGCACTTGCACTCCTGGCTTCCTGTTTTCCCAAGTCCCTAAGTTCATATACTCCTCTCGGATGCATTCCAAAGACAATATGAAATGGACTCATTCCAGTGCTTCGGTTTGGTTTATCATTGTAAGCGAATTCAGCTTGAGCTAATGCCAAATCCCACTGTTTGGGATTATGATATACCAAACTTCTTAATATATTCCCCAAGCTCCTGTTCACTACTTCAGTTTGTCCATCTGTCTGAGGATGGTATGCTGAACTAAAACTGAGTTTAGTCCCTAGTTTCTTCCAAAGTGTCCTCCAGAAATGCCCTACAAATTTAGTATCTCGGTTTGATACAATACTTACAGGTAAACCATGCAATCTTACAATCTCTGAAAAGAATAAATTTGCTATGTATGTTGCATCATGAGTTTTCTTACAAGCAATAAAATGTGCCATTTTAGAAAATCTTTCTACTACAACATAAATAGAATCATTTCCTCTCTGAGTTTTTGGTAAACCCATAACAAATTCCATACTCACTGCATCCCATGGTCAATCTGGTATGGGCAATGGCTGATATAGAACTGTATTCTGACTCCTTCCTTTGGCATACTGACATACTCTGCATTTCTCAACAAAATTTTTAACATCAGTTTGCATTTTAGGCCAGTAATAAAAAACATTTATCTGAGCAAAGGTTTTATCTTGTCCAAAATGACCAGACAACCCTCCACTGTGCTTCTCTTTAATTATGTTCTCTCTCATGGAACATTTAGGAATACATAATTTGTTGCTTTTAAATAACATGCCTCCTTGAATAAGGTAGTCCATCCATTGACTTCTGTTGTGGCTCACTGGATTCTGAACTGTTGTGTAGATGTCTTTAAAATCCTCTTCATTCTTGTACATTTTCATCATTTCTTCAAAACCTACAAAACCCACTTTAAACTCTTGCAAAAGAAAACTTACCCTGCTCAATGCATCTGCTACTTTATTAGACTTACCACTTTTATGCTTTATTACAAAAGTGAAACTTTGCAGAAATTCCACCCATTTGGCATGCTTCTGATTTAGCTTTGGCTGATTATTAATAAACTGCAAATTGTGATTATCTGAATATAAGATGAATTCCTTTGGCAGTAAGTAATGCCTCCACTTTTTCAATGCCTGCACAATAGTGTAAAACTCCTTGTCATAGGAAGAATATTTCTTTTTCACAGCATTTAATTTCTCGCTAAAATATGCTATCGGTCTTTGCTCTTAACTCAGTACCGCACCAACTGCTTCTCCACTTGCATCAGTTTCTACTTGAAAGACTTTCTCGAAATCTGGTAATGCTAGAATTGGCTTTTCTGTTATATTCTTCTTCAGCAGATTAAAGTTCCTGTCCGCTGCCTCTGTCCATCAAAATGGTTGGTTGACCTCCTTGATTGTCTCAAGGATTGGTGCACAAATTTGACTAAACCCTTTTATAAACTTTCTGTAAAAACTAGCAAGTCCATGGAAACTTCTTACCTCAAATACACTTTTGGGAGTAGGCCAGTTCCTGATTGCTTGTACCTTCTCTGGATCCATTTTCAACCCTTCTTTGGAAATCAAAAATCCCAAGTATACCAACTCCTCTTTCATGAAACTACATTTCTTCAAATTGATTAGTAGTTTTTCTTTCTGTAGAGTTTTCAGGACTAATTTCAGATGTTCCAAATGCTCCTCTTTACTTTTGCTAAAAACCAGAATATCATCAAGGTAAACAACGACAAATTTACCTATATACTCTTTCAAGACTTCGTTCATTAGTCTCATGAATGTACTGGGTGCATTAGTGAGCCCAAAAGGCATCACTAACCACTCATACAGTCCACTATTTGTTTTGAAGGTCGTTTTTCATTCATCGCCTTCCTGAATTCTGTTCTGATGATACCCACTTTTCAAATATATCTTAGTAAAGTACCTGGATCCACTTAAACAGTCCATTAAATCATCCATTCTGGGAAAAGGAAATCTGTACCTGACTGTTATTTTGTTGTAGCTCTGGAATCGGTGCACATGCGCCATTCTCCTCCCTTCTTCGGACTAAGTACCGTTGGCACAGCACACGGGCTCAGACTTTCTCGAATCAGCCCCTTGTTCATCAGCTCCTGTACTTGCTTTGCAATCTCTGTGTTTTCCTGGGGAGTTAGTCTATACGCAGCTTTATTAGGTAGACTCGCTCCTAGTATTAAGTCGATATGGTGGCTAACACTTCTAATCGATGGTAATTCATTCGGTAATTCATCCACAATGATATCTATGAAATTATTTAACACAGCTTGAATTTCTTCAGGCAAATCATTTAAATTCGTGGAGGTTAAGATTACCTTGGGCCTCCCTACAATAGCAAAATGCACCTCCTCGCTTTTATCGACCTCCTGTAACAATTCTTTGCCACTTATCAACATAATACTATTTTCAGGCAGTCCTTTATCCACATCATTCTTCACTGGCAGCAATGTGTGTTTAATTCTGTCCTTCTCTATGGTATACGTGTTCCTTCTCCCATCATGAATCGCTTTCCGATCAAATTGCCATGGTCTCCCCAATAATACATGACATACATCCATGGGCATTATGTCACATAAGATCACGTCTTTATATGTGTCGATCTGCATTTCCACATTACATTGCTCTGTCACGATAACTTGATGACCCTTCTGTAGCCAAGATACTTTGTAAGGTGCAGGATGCGCCGTCCTTGCTAACCCAAGTTTTTCCACCATCTTTGTGGACACAATATTGTCAGTACTTCCACTATCAATTATAACCTTACAGCACTTACCCTTTGATTTACATGTAGTTCTGAACAAATTTTTCCTTTGCACAGGTTCTCCAGCCTCCTTTTCTGATCTAAGCAAAGTTCTTCTAAGCAGTAGTGATTCACCTTCTTCAGGTGGTTCCTCTTTCTCCACAAGTCGAGGTGGTTCTGGCTTTGCCTCAGTTACATTTGCACCCCTCTGGCTTGTTGATTTGTTATGAGGACAGTCCCTCGACATGTGTCCCCATTCTCCACAGGTATAACACCTAACATCTCTTCCTTGCCCTCTTCCTCTGGGCGCGAATCTTCCTCTACTAGATTCACCCATCTGTGGTGATCTGCCACTTGAACTTCCTGTTTCATGCTGATGTTGTGTTCCTCTAGATCTGGCAGCTCCTCTACCTTTCACTGAGCTCTTTCCTCTGTTCCTTTGACTCTGTCTCCTCAACATTTTCTCCTCTGCCTTCAGACTTGCTTGATAGGCATCCTCAACAGTTTTCAGACTTAACAGGCTAATCTCATCTTGTATTTCATACCTTAGCCGATTTACATATCTAGCTATTTTCTCCAAATCATCTTCTACATGCCCTGTTCTGATACTCAATCTATAAAATTCTTCTGTGTACTCCTTAACAGACATTCCTTTCTGCTTCAGATTTTGCATTTGCTTAAAAATATTCAAATGATAGTCTTTAGGCAAAAACTTGGCTTTCATTTTACTTACCATTTTATCCCATTGCTTGATCTTAGATTTCCCTTTTCTCGTTCTTGATGTCTGTACCTCGTCCCACCAGATGGTTGCATTACCTTTTAATCTAGTGACTGCAAACTTCACCCTCTTATTCTCCTCAACCTCTTCATAGTCAAAGTACTGATCTATGGATCTGATCCAATCCATAAGCTCCTCCGCATTCAAACTCCCTTCATACATAGGAATCTCCATCTTGGGTTTGCTTCCAAATTTTGCCAGCATCTTGATGAATTTGACATTTTCATTGTCTTCTTCTACTTCCACATCTGCATCAGATTCTTCTGAAGAAATTTCAGTTCCATCATCAGGCGCTCTTATTTGGGTTGTCTCCATTGTCTCCATTCATGCACGCAAATTTCGCACTTCTTCCAACAAAACTGCATTTGGTTCTGGTCTCCCTCGACCAATTCCTCTTCTTGGTGGAATTTTCGCTGCAAATACCCCTATCTTCTGCTCTGATACCAAAAATTGGTGCAGCGGTAGCAATGGATTTAAAAATTAATCTATGATTGGACCTTTTCAACTCTTCGCTCAATCCTTATTCCTATCAGAACCAAAACTTTTTTTATAAACTCAAAAATATTCTATTAATTCTTCCGATCCCGATATACACTTTTGATCTATTCAAAATCATTTGAAACAACGCCTTTTATAACAATTTTATATATATATTGCTACAACCCCATATTTGAATGATCCAACGGTTCAAATCAATTCGCAAATCGCAATTGACAATGTGCCACCACTTTTATTGTTTAGCAACAGCTCCGATACGATGCCAATCGGCAGTTGCAAGTTTGGATACTACAACTTGTCGGATTTTTCCACAACTCCGATAAGATATTAATCGGAGATCGCAAGTCGCGATATTTCAATGTCGCTTCCTCCTAAGTATTGCGATATTCACCGGACCCGATACCATTTCAAACAATCTTTATAATATTTTCGCATCCGGTTCCATCGTTATATGACATGGTATGGAACACTTCTCTCTGCTCCGATGCGATAAGTTGACGGACCCGACGAATTTCAAAACAAATATATATATATTAATTCAAGTCTACTCAAAAGTTTTGCAAAGTCATTTTTACACCAATTCTCTGTATTAAGGGCTTTTTTAGCTCGCAGTCTCAGTCTATTGCCCGATTTACAGCAACACAGGATTTCTTACAACTGAAATTAAAAAAAACAGAGGCCGCACACCATTTCTATCAATTACACAGACCAACAATGCTCAAGTCTCCACAATTTGTCATTCTATTATGCACAAAACATAATTTCATTTATAATATTCAGAAAAATGAAACAGAGCCTCGCCTTGGTCAAATTGCCCAAGAAAATGACCACTGTTACACACTGTTACAAAAACACAATATCCCACACTCTGAGCTTTCGCTCCACTCCAAGCCTTACTAATTCTACTCGCTCATCACATTTTTTTCCTTTTTATTATTTTCATTAATTCTTCTAATAATAGCTAACAACAATCTCCTATTTTTTCCTAAAGATCTTAACAAAAATCTTCTATTTCTAGAATTCTAACAGTAATCCTCCATCTCTTAACTCTCATGTACACCTGTATTAACAATTCTATCTCTAATCTAAAATAAGACAGTCTCACTTATTACAGTAATAAATTATAACAACTATTTGAGAAGTCCAACCTCCTCGGTAAAACTGAATTTGACCAAACATTCAATGAATTTCACTCTGTTTAGCCACAACATGTGAACAAACCTCCACATTGCTGGCTAATTCCGATGCTCCTACATCAAATACATTGCATAAGTGAACAATTCTTAGATGATTCAAATGAAAAAACCTCCTTTCTATATATAGGAGTCCATGGGGCCACAATGTAATCCTAGCTGACCTGACAATAATAATGTAAGGGCACAATAATAACGATATGGGGGCTATAGGGGTACAACAATGACAATAAGGGGGTTACACTAACAACAATAAGGGACTATACTAGTAATATAAGGACCTAATAGTTCCCCCCTTGTCTGAAACCCATCTCCACCTACTTAATGGCAACCGAGCCTATGTATCATATGGGATCCCTAAAACAAATGGTGTAGAGTCTAATTTTGATTCTGCACTGGGGAGATCCCCTACTGTTGGCGATCCATTCTAGCACATCAACATGTTCATATCTTTTTTCATGATGGATTGAACTCCCTGATGTTTCTTCTTCCACAAATTTTGTAAATCATGAGACACATTTAATTTCAGAGGAGGAATTAAATATTCATTTTCTTCATTTGCCTCTTCCTTTTCCAGTACCAATTTGGGTACCTCCTAGTGATAATGTTAAATTTGGGAAATTTTCAAATAAATTGGTTGATCCGTCTCTTCAACCTTCGTCCACCTCTCATGATGCAAATCCAATGGAGGAAACCTTGGAATGGTTTATAATGCCTAGGGTGAAAACTAATCCCTTCACTCCTCAAGATGGTACTAACACTCATAACTTCAGTCTTGAATCTGATTTGGATGCTTTTCCTACTCTATCATCTCATTCTCATTTCCCCTTGTCCCTTGATCTTTCTTACAAATATATTCCAAATCCAAGCAGGGATCAAGTGCAAGGTAAGCACATTTCACAGATAGAGGAGCAGAAAGGTCAAAATTATTTTAATATTTCTTCTCTTTTTCAAAGTCCTCTATGTCAAGATGTTGTTTCCCCATTCTTGGTTGATTTAGAGTCTACCAATATCAATGATCAATAAAATGAAATCAATTTTCCTAATCAATCTAAAGGCTTGGGAAATCCTCATTTTAATGATGATAACTCTATTGAAGTATAGGATGATGAATTATCAAGTGCGTCAATTGATATTTCGGTTTCTTAAGAATATTTTAATTTCAAATATCTCAATCTAGAATCCAATTATGTAAAAGAAGATATTCTTATGGAAATTTCAACGTCCCCTTAAAATCGAGTTGCTTATGAGATTTCTTCGATTTATACATCTCCAGATTTTCAATTAGAAGAACCCTATGACTTGAGTAATCTATTTTTTAAAGTTAAAAAATAGGATCAAACCAGTGAGGCAAATGGTTGCTATCCAGATAATAACGATCATGTTAACTTAACTAATAGAAATTGTCCACATACAATTTGCGGTCTGACCCAATCCTCAAAATGTGGTTATCCAAATTTTCAAAGTTCTGGAACTTGTCAAAAATTCAAGGCACTTCAAATTTTGTTGATCGTTATGTCAAGTTCTTGAAATCTTGGTGAGATTCCTGAATGTGTTAGATCCATATTTCCTCAAAGAATTGTTTCCTTCGTATTTCTTCACTAGATGTAAACTCTTTCTTAAAATATTTTTGATATTTCAGATATATTTTTTCTAACTTTCAAGATTTGATTTCTGATTAGATAAAAGATTCTTCTTTAGTTGGTACATCCCCATGCAAATATCTTGTATCAATTTTGGGTTTGGAATGTATATCCTTCATGCATGCCTAGAGCTATGAAGTCTATCATTATGATTGTCAAGGAAAAGATCAACACTGGTTGAAGGATTCATATCTGTTAACTACTTTGGTGAAAAATCAACTCCTAATATTTATCATGAATTTTATAAACTAATCATTGTTGTTCTATGCCAATAAATCCTTTTGAGAAACATTCAATTCTTGAATCATTTAGTGGTGCAAAACCCTCATGTTGATATGGATTCTAGACTTGATGTGACACACCCTTCACTACTATGAAAAGACCCTCCAGTGGATGTTTTTGAGGAACTCCTTATAAAAATACCCCAAACATCTGTTTCTAGCCGAGGTTCCTAGAGGAGGTTGGCGGGCAGAGGTTTTTGCAGATGTATTTCATCCGGTGCTCTTATCACCGTAAAATGCACCAGTGCATTCAACACGAGAAAGCACTGGTGCGGTTAAAAAATTGGCACACCAGACACCGTGCGCTCTGTACACACCCACCCGGTGTGTTGTATTTTTGTAGAGCACCGGTAATTTACATAACTTGTGCACCGGCGCCTCGTAAAAAATGCGTAAAAAATGAAGCCGCCCGGGTCACCCTTAAACGCACCATGTCACCAACGTACCGGGCCGCCCTGAAATCCCCGCGCACCGGCATAGGGTTAAATAAATAAAAAATTACGGCAAAAAAACTGCACAAAACATAGGCACACCGGGAACCATCCACTCCTAACACACCCGCCCGATGCCTCATATTCTTGTATAACACCAGTTCCTTACATCTCTACCACACCGGTGCTTCCGAAAACATGTGCAAAAATAGATACCACCCGGTGTGGAATAAATCAACCGCACCGGGGCACCCATAAACCCCGTGCACCGGCAGATGGTTAAATAAAAAAAATTGCGGCCAAAAAACCACACAAAACATTGGCACACCGGAAACCGTGCGCTCCGTACACACAACACCAATGCCTTTAATTATGGAACAACACCGATGCGTGTCAACTCGTCAGCCCCGGTGCCTCATAAAAAGCGCGTAGAACATAAATCGCCTGGGGCGGAATGACAGAAACACACCGGGGACCCCATAAACGTCGCACACTAGAAAAGGGTTAAATAAAAAAAAAATTGCGGCCAAAAAACCGCACAAATCATTGGCTCACTAGACACTGTGCCCGGTGCGTCATATTACTGTAGAGCACCGGTGCATTACAGATACGCTACCCCGATGCTTCATAAAAGCACGCGAAAACAGAAGACACCCAGGGCAACATACAATAAACGCACCGGTACGCCAGTAAAAACCCCGTGCACCGAAATAGGGTTAAATAAAAAAAAATTACGACAAAAAAACCGCATTTTTCACTTTTTTCAGTGCTACAGAGCTCTCAAGCACCGATGCAAGTTATCCTTGTTTGAGCTGCCCGACATCCATGCTCCTATTGCACTTTTTTCACGCACTGCTGCTATGCATTGCCACTAATCTCCAGCTTGAATTTTATAAAAAAGTGGACAAATTTTCTTTTGCAAATTCTACAGCCAATATGCCTCCTTGACGGGTAAATTTACAAGTATTTTTCTTGTTTTTCCATAATTAAACCTTTTAGCGGATTAGAATTTCAAAAAACCTTAAAATTAACCATTAAAAAAAAAAAAAATTGTCGCGCAGTGCGCTTGAGCCGTTCAGCTCGCACCGGTTTGCGGTGTTGCCTGTAAATTTACAGGGTGCACCGCAACCGGTGCTAATAGTATCCACACCAGTTCCGGGGCATTACCGCCAGGCGCACCATGTTATTTTAAAAAAAAATTAAAATTTCGGTGTGGTCATTACCAGGCCACACCATTAACAATGTGGTATCGCGGTAGCATGGTGCGTTGACGAAATTATCCGTCCCAGGGCACGTAAAGTGGTCAGCGCACTGCATATCGCAATTCGACATTGTCAACAGTTCGGCCTAGTAAACCGATGCTAAGGGTATCCGCACCAGTTCCGGGGCGGTACCAAAGGCGCACCCTGTTATGTTAAATTTCCTTATAAAGAGCGGTGCGGTCGGTTACCTAGTCGCACCGTTGACCTAGTTGAATAGTGGTGATGTGGTACGTTGACTGAAATAACTGCCCCGGGACGACTATTTTTTTCAGTGCATGACTTACCGTATTTGGCCTGTGTCAACAGTGCGACCTTTTACAATACCGCACCGACGACTATGTACGGTGGCAGGATGACGGTGCGCTGACTTAGATATATGCCATGGGGCATATAGTGTAGTTAGTGCACCGCCCTCCTGACACTGCACGCAGTGAAAGTGCACTAAAAAAAACTTCTGATGCACCGCCCCTGGTGCGCTGAATATCATTAGGTGCACCATCTCCAGTGCGTTATGTTGAAAGACGCACCGAGACCGGTGCGTGACTATGTTTTTGGTGCACCAACTGTTGTTTTATTTATTTTTTAGAAAATATTTATACACATATATTTCTAAATACATGTGTCATTTAATAAAAAAATTGTGCTTTATATGTCAACCATTCAAAGACGTGAAAGGAGAGAAGAGGGGCAACAACAACAATAACAGGCGGAACAATATAACATGGTTCGCCTGTGGGAGGCAAGAGAGAGGGAGAGAGATGCATACCCTCGCCCTATTACAACAGTGACGCAGGGGCTCCTAAGGGAGGTAGGCCTCCTCAAGTTCTATGAGGAGGCTACTTCCCTAAAGTCCCATAGTTTTTTTTTTATACATCTTATTCGAAGGTGGAATGCCCAGCGACAGGCTTTTTGGGTTGGTATCAATCAATGGTACACGCCCACTGAGGAGGATGTATATTTTATTACAGGGCTATTGGGAGAGGGGTGGATTTTCCCTCGTTCCCCGAGGTTCCAATTGGCTGTGTGGCAGGGAGTCAGTTAGTTTACTCCCAGAGATACATTGGAGCACATTTAGTATCTCTTGCAGATTTTCAGGTCGCTAGAGGGAAGTTACGTATTGGTGTGTTTGGTCATGAGGAGGTCCAGTGTCTCTCACTTATCATTTCGACCATTTCACACAACACCAGTGATGGGAAATGCATTAGTTGCTCACTTTTATATTATGTTGATTCTTTACCACAACAGCCACGACTTTTCAAGTGGTCTTCCATTTTTTTGCGGTAGTTCTGTACAACATTAGATAGATGTCATGCTCATGCACAATGGAGGGTCAACTTCCCTTTTTCTTCAGAGATTTTTTGTTTATTTTTTGAGAGGTTTCCAAAGATGAGACCTAGTTTTCTTCGGAAGCCTCGTAGGCCGATTACTGAGGCACATATGCACATGTGGGGGCAGATGATACCCAAGAGGGAGGACAATCTTTTTCCAGTGAGGATATTAGATGATTTACTGGAGTTGCTAGCTAGTGTTGATGAGCATCCCTTCATTATGGTCCCCTATCCTTATGCGGGGTTGGATTGGCGAGGGTGTGCCAACATCCTCTTCACATCTGATGAGTCGCCAGATGATAGAGGTAATATTACTGTTTTATTTAAATTTATTCTAACATGTTCTTTAACTTGTTTTTATTAACTTATGTAATGAAATTGTCTAATTATTGTTGTATACTTGTATATATTTTGCAGGCATTGGCTCTTTTGATGGCAAGGAGATGCCGCCACCACCACCTGATCCAGGTGTGGATCTTGATGATCACGATGAGGGCATGCTAGATGTTGAGGATCATCAAGAGGCTGGTGTAGATTAGAGACCTGCTCCTACTGGTGCGCCAGTGTGCGATCGACTTGGTGATGCTATATACAGGATGGAGTTGGCCGACCAACTCATTGCATTGATTATTGAGGCGGGCATCAGGCCCACTCATTACAGAGACATAGAGGCCAATGATATGATATTACAGATGTGGAGAGGCATGCCGCATGACATGTACAACCTGATGCAACATGTCGTAGGAGTTACGACAGCTTTTACGTGACTGACGAGGATTGTTGCACGTTACGATCGAGCCGCAACACGTGATGGACAATCTGTGAGGCGCAGCGTACCATCATCTAGCAGGACTCATCATGGAGATGAGGCTGGACCATCGGCCACTAGTACTAATATTGATGTTGTGCTACCACCAGCTGATCCATGACATTTATATTACAGTTGTATATTTTTAACATTATTCAGTTATATATATATATATATATATATATATATATATATATATATATATATATAGACATATATATGGTCCATGTATTTTATGTTCATGTTGCAATTGTACTTAATTTACATGTTGGTGATCATCATGATGTGTATGTTGTTAAGTCATATTAGATATGTTCATTTAATGTGCAACTTGCAGATAGATGTGTATGTGATAGCATGAGTTATTTGACATGAGATGTATATTTGATGTTTGTGTTGTGATGATGTTAATATATAATGTTAATTGTATTTTGTTAGATGATCATGATCATGATGATGCAGTTAGTGATTTTGCATAATGTGTTTTTTAGTCAAATTTGATGTTTGTACGATGGTTTTTTGTAATTTTTTAATTTGTAAAATTGTAATTGTATATGTGTAAAATTCTAAAATTCTAATTCTAATTCTAATTCTAATTGTATGTAAAATATTTGTAAAATTTTAATTGTATTAATGTGAAATGAATTTATTAAAATTTTTAAATTTGTAAATTTGTAAGCTTTAAATAATTGTAAAATAATAAAGCTAGAATAATATGATTTATTGTAACATAATAAGTTTAGAAAATAATGCAAATAAATTCATGCACTTTAGAATTATCATTATTTTATTATGATCCTAGATACAAAAAAAAGAATTAATTTATACAGTACGTCATTGTTTTTGAGATCAACATAATTAATGAAAATTATCAGGTGAATTATTGATTTTAACATTAACACAATGCAAATTACCAATTAATTCAAAATACATATTATATTAATATTTAGAAAAACCCATCTTCAAAAGTATAAATATTGATGAAATAACACATGTACCATATCACTCTTGGTTCTCATGATCACCTTCATTATCTTCTAGCTCACATAGCATGATAACCTATTGTTCTCAAAAATATGTTTTGATCTAGGGTCATGTGTCAATATGAACCACCAATCCCTATCCAACACATCTGGGTAAAAAAACACCTAGCTGCAGTGTTTAGGGAAAACATAGGGCTCCTTAGCTTCATCCCACATCTTTCTAGAGTTGATACATATCAACCTACTATCGCGATCTTCCTTTACATAATCAAAGATGTCCCACCACTTGCACCTAAAAATAACACATTGGAAAGAAGAAAAATCCACTTCAATGATCTCTTCAGGGAAAATTTTAAGAACCCCCCTAAATTTATATATATATAATAAATGGGCGAATACCCATGATACATAGGAAAAATGGAAGGCGATTTTATTAATAATATAATATGTATATATAATTTTTTGTCGAATCTCTCACGAGAATATATTATCTTGTAAAGTCATGGCGAATCACCAGTACAAATGGCGAATCACTACTACAAAATGGTGCATTGTTGTCTAGTGGAGTTCGGGGTGTTGGTTCCAATGAAGATATGGTAGTTGAACTAGGATTTGAAGGAAAAGAACCACCGATACCAAGCATGGCACATGGTGACTCGTGAGGGAAGTAGTTCTCGTGCAGTTTGGAAAACGTGTTCTTCTAGTTCTGCTAAGCGTAGTGTTGTTGCTCATGCTACTACTAGCATTGATATTGAGGTTGGAGAGGAGTTTGAGGAAGCATGGAAGGCAGCAGTGGTGGAGAATTACAAAGAGTACCCCATGATGGGATCAATTTTTCCCTTTGGTATTTGTGCCTACAAGATCTTATGTCTATTGAACCAACAATTAACCGTTCAACCAACAATCAACTTGACTGAGTTGATTAGGTACGAGTCAACTTAGACTAATCTTAAAACTATGCTTTGCACTATCCCATATTTATCACACTAATTCTACACAACATTGTGCATTTGCACCCAACTCTCATGCACGCACACAAAATTTTCATTAACATCTATAACCCTAACCAAGTGACAATTGATCAACAATTTGCACCAAAGTTTGTTATAGTGTTGAAAGTTCATAAGAAATTTAGATCCATGGTACCTTAAACAAATTTTGAGATAACCACCACAAATTCGACCACAATAGAGAAAACTTGTTATAAATTTTAAACCTACAAAAATTAGGATTCATGTTCCTATGAACGATCATAAGAAGTAGTTGGCATATAGGTAGAGTTGTGAGCCTTGACACATTGATAATGCAATGGCTTAGGTCAAAACTCACACATTGAAAAGTCATCAATGAAGAGAAGACAAGATCATTATGAATTACACATACTCCAAACTTCCTACCAAATTCTACTTAGTTGTCCACAACTCAAATATACATAATCTTATGGTAAATAAAAATTCCACAAAGCCTTCTTAACATAGCTAATAAATGGCCATTGGAAGAGCACCCCTAGTAATAGTAGCAATCAATAGATTATTTCATATTGAACTTCATAGCCATAGTGCTCCTATGTATTGTATGATGTATTCAACTTGCACTATCAAATATAGATAAAATCATACTTTTGATTGATACATTTAAAACATACTTGTGCACAATGTTGAATGCAATGCCATTCAAGGAGTAAAGTTGGTTTAACGTGTATTGATCTATAAAATAATGAAGAAACTTAGTAACACATCACAACTTTCATGTTTGAAAATATTATAAAGCTTTCATGCAAATCCATTGTTGTTATAGTTCCTTCTCTTGACCATGTTCCACATAAGCATGGAAAATCAAGTAATACTAGCATTTGCACCGAGAGGTGCAAAGTAACATCGAGGAGTAGGGATACATCTTCCATGCGAGATAAAGGTGATGTAGGTGATAAAGTTGAGGCAATACAAAATGTTTTGGAAGAATGGGTGGTTTGTTTATCAACTTTTGTGAGTTATCTTGAAAATTGCTTTGTTCTCTTCATGCCTACCTCTGAAACCTTCAAAAAAACTATCCACAAAATGCATATTCAACGACCTCTACGAAATATGTACCTAGTTAGTGAGAGGAGAATTAATATTTTTTTAAAATATAATAAAGTGAAAGTATAAGATAGTGAACAACTTCAACTCCTCCCTAATATTAAAAATTTTATATATATATCTAAATATTATCATTTCCATGAAATAAAATTGGTAATGAGACTAGATTGAAGTGAAAAATATCCAATTGGTGATACCCCAATTATATGTTGCACTGTCCTAAGAAAATAAGCATCCTTCCAAGTCACCAACGTAGATAAAAATCAACTGAAAACCTAAGGACCCAGAATTGTCAGGCTTCCTTTAAACCAGAGCTTTCCTTAGAACTTCTGAAAGGAAAGACTTGTAAACTACTGGAGTGATGTTCGACAGAGCCTCTAACAATTCTAAGAAACTTGGATTGGAACCTAAAGTGTCGAGATATGAGCCTACTATTATGGAGTTTACATCTGAGCCTTAATTACAGCAAGTTTCCAAATTAAAAACTAGGAACCAAAAATTACCTTCGCACAAAGGAGCCCGGGTCATACTGAGACCAACTATGGAGGAGAGTCCAGGCGCTGCCAAAGTGGTTTGAGAAAAGGAGAGCCCCTTTTGCCAAATTTCACATGAGCTAGAGTGTTGAGCCTACAATTGCACTATCCAGAAGGTTAGAGCCTAAAACCAAAGACAAAGCTCTTCGTAGAGCTGCCTAGAAGATGAACGGTTGGACGCCAATGTGATATTCTAAGATGGAGCTATAACCAAATTAATGGGCCACAAAGGTGGTGGATAAATCCACAAAACATACTTAGTCATGAATGGGGCAGGAGCCAGACGAGAGATGAATTTATCGCCAATTCTCTTGTCCATCCACATGATTCTCATCATTCTGTCATTAATTTTTCCATTGTAGCTTCCAAAGAAATTGAACATGGTTCTGAGTGGAGGTCGATTCTATGATCTTGGTAGATGAAAATCGTAATGGAAAGCATGTGAGGGGAGGGAACTACATATGTATGGAGACGGATCTCATGTGTTTCCATGCCAATGGGAATGCTTGTTTTATAGAAAGTCTCTCTCGAGGAAATATATGGCGTCACATAGAAGGGGATGGGGAATAGAAAGGTAGTATGGAGAGTAATGGGGCATAGGATAGAGTCAAGCGAAAAATTATTTAGAGGGAGGGTCCAAGGGTAGAACTAAAAGCTAAGGAACATGTAGTCTTAGGACCAAAATCTAAGGAACATATAGTCTTAGAGGATTGGGTAGGAACAACTCGAGTTGTTGGTTTCTAGCTTTGTATTTTATATAGAACAAGTGAGTGGTTGATTTCTAGCTTTGTCAATTCCATAGAGAAAATGAGTAAGGTTTATTTGCTTTCTACATCTATGTTGTTGATTATGTATGGAAGTACCCTATGGAATGGAAGGATGTGATCAAATCTTTGATTTTTTGAACCAAACCACCAAAACAAGGGATTTTTTTTTTGGGTTGCCTTCTTTAATGAGATATTGGATTGTAATCAACTAGTCACCAAGAATAATAATATATTTGACATACTGGATTTTAATCAGCGAGTCACCAAGAATAATAATATATTTGATGCCTTTGTCTTTAGCAATACGAAGACCTTGTAAGAGACCATACATTTCAGGTTGATTGTTGGTTTTCCTTCCCCAACCCACGCATATTTGATTAATAACCTTCCCCTCATGCCATCCCTTACCATTAAACCACAAAAGATTCTTTTCATTTTTTTATCAATAATAACAATAATAAAGTTTTAATTTAGTTAAATTTTAAAATTTTAACAATTTGAGATGTATGATGAACTATGTTTTTTGATATTTATTATGAATTTATGCCTATTCACATTTACTAGTTATCTAATTTATGTTATTTAATTTATATAATTATGTTAGTTACCAATATAAATCATCATATCCACTTATTATTTTTATTATTATTTCTATTTTTACTATTATTATTTCCCATCATCATCATTTTTATTATTTAATACTTCATTCTTCATTACAATATCACTCCCGGTCACTCCCATATCACTCCCGGCTCTCCTTTAGTTACAATAATCATAACTAGCAGTTGCACCATATGTTGCAAAGGAAACGCTATAAAGCAGTAACATAGGAAAGAGTATTATAGAGGAAATGATCTCACATGAATCATGTGGGATAGCTACAACTAAAGAGAGTGAACAAATCTTTTTGAAGCTTCTTCTTTACTTCTTGGGCATGTACAAGCTCTGCAAGCAAGAATTTTTCACAGTTGGGCAAAGTCCAATGCTCATGAGAATAGTCTTAAAAGTAATTGGGGTATCTTGACATAGGACCAGATTGTGTGGTGTACTTGTATGAATGTTGTCAATTTGAAACCAAAAAAAACTTAGCCAAAGTAATTGGGGCACCTTGACATAGGACCAGATTGTGTGGCGTATTTGTGTGAATGTTGTCAATTTGAAATTGTGGGTACAAAAAACTTAGCCATGTTAAGAGTTGGTGTGTGTGGCGTATTTGTGTAAATGTTGTAAATTTGAAACTTTGTAAGTACAAAAAAATTAATCATGTTAAGAGTTAGTGTGGAGTTGGTGTGGCATAAGCTGAGCACAATTTCTAGGTGATTTTAAAATTTTAAATGTGCTTGGGTTGCAGTTTCTTAGCCTAAGACTAATCCAACATGTCACAAAAAAATTAGCAAACATAAAAGACATGATTCCAATAAAACACACCATCACATATTTAAAAAATCTAATGGAACTACTTTAAACAACTAGATTTTCAGAGTTTAACACATTTTTCCAAAAAGAAAGGGATGGCAAGGGATGGATGAGATCCATTGTAAATGCCATTTGATGGATGAGATCCATTGTAAATTCCATTTGATGACATCAATTATGGGGGATGGATTGTTGGGAAAAGCTGTATACAAGTATATGAGTGTAGAGTTCAAATGAAAGTATCTTACCCTTGACCAGTACTATCGAGCATATCTGGTCATACATTAGCAGAAGGATTATTCGTTGACTAAAAAGTTACAAAACTCAAGCAGCAGTAACCAAACACACCATGTTGGAAAGGGATGCCAAAAAGTGTAGTAAATGTGCTATGATTGAACATATGTGTTGGCCAAATGGAGAAAGGATGACATGTTGACTAAGAAAATTTCCAAAACGGCAGTGGATAGTGAAGCACACCCTTTGGGAGGACCATGACAAGAACCGCATTGAACATCCTGACGTCACGTCAGACCAAACAGTATAAATCCTTGTGGACTCAATGATGGTTGCAGGCAGGTCATGTATATGTTGCATACAGACACCAAAATGTGTGATGACCGCAACATGTGAAGGTAGTTAAATTGAATTAGGTGTTATAAATAACTGGCATAAGGCCAGATTTCCTGTAAATAGTCTGCTTAATTCAATTTTCAATAAAAGAATCTGGATAATTAGCAAAGATAATAGTGGAAAAAACACAGTTGTCAAACTCATACAAAACTCATTTTTCCTGGTAAAGTTATCCCAAGTGCATCCATTGCTCTTGATGGCAGTTTTGTTCCTTGATGTAGTTGACAAAAATCAAGATTGCGCATTTGCATCGGTATAAAACAATTCATCCTCCATTTTGAGATTTTAACGAAACTTTATGTTTACAACCAGCACTTCTGTGACATGTTTTGTATCATAAAATACCCAAACCAAATTTCGAACTTGTATTCTCTAATTTTCATTTCTAATTCAAAGGACCAAATTAAAGTCAATTTTGGTTTAAAACTTTCTAGGCTCCTAAATTCTGCAGCATTAATTTATACTTCAGGGCTCTAAAACCTTTACTGCTAGTTGCTTCAAACCCAAAATTTCAGTAAATCCAGTGTCAAATATACTTGGACAGTATAATATCATATGTCCAAGAGAGAAAACAGGCATTCGGAAAAACAAATTGACAACAGTTATGGTCAGAATGAGAAAACAGAAAAACCGCTTCAAGAAGATGTGCATAACCTCTAAAAAATTTAAATTTTAACAAGCCACTCAACTAGATACAAATGGTAACTGGTCTCCAAAATGTTTGACGAAATTTTCATTTCTTTGTCAAGATCCTCAAAATAACATACAAGCAATTAGCGAAAAACTTCCCAATGTGCACAAAGTTGATGTTGCAATAAAAAATTCGAAATAAATTCCACTTACATATTTAAGAGAGAGTGATGTCTGCACAGACAAATCTGGAAAACAAGGGTTGCTAAATACAGATGATTCTTGGCTTCCCAAGTGCCCTTTCTTTAAGTGTAACTAACCTATAGGATGCCTGCAAACTATATATCCTATAAATAGTCCTATAAACACTATATTTACAGATGTTTTAATATTCATTGCAATTAAGTAGCTCATAACTCACATGAATTCTGTCCTGACTCCTCAACTAACACAACATTTACAGATATTTGAATATCTACAAACTATCCTATAAACAGTCCTGACTCCTCAGCTAACACTATATTTACAGATGTTTGAATATTCATTGCAATTATGTAGCTCATAACTCACATCAATTCTGTCCTAACTCCTCAACTAACACAACATTTACAGATATTTGAATATCCCGAGCAATTATGTAGCTCATAACTAACATGAATTCACAAAAGACAATCGTGTCTATTTATGTTCCTGAGTACAAGATAAAGCATGTTTAGTCACTCAGCTTCGAAAACTAAAATACACTCAGAAATGTTATTCCAAATAAACACTTCGGACTTTAAGACAACCAGATCATAAAATAGTTCCTCATTGTGAATTATATTTTTTCATCCATTCACCATTAACTATCACTCCAAAAAGCATAAGCATCCATATTTAAACTTTAAAGTAAACGAATAACAGTTCTGATATTTTATTCTGTCTTGTCTAGATATCTAGCACAACTAACCAAGTGGATACAGTAAGCTTCAATCATTAATGGTTTACCTCTCCATGCCAGTTCATTTCGTTTGGAACAGTTCGAATAATTACCACATACCCCAACATCTACGCAACCATAATGGAAACCATTTGCACAGATCTAATATCATCCTCCAGAGCCAAATAAGTTATAACCCAATACCATCCTATCATCCTTGACAGTAAAGTTATAATAAATTTTATAATTGTAGAAATTTCTTTCATTTACTATTCAACATTTCAAATCAGCCATCAAGCATTTGATCATAAAAGTTTGATAAATTATTTCTTTCAAGGGACTTTTTAAGTGTTTATTTTGAAGGCAATTTGAAGAATTCCTTTGACCACCAGACTTGGCACCTTCTCACATTTAGGGTTTTGTTTATTGATCCATGGACCACAACACATTTTAGAACATCAAGAACCAATAAATGTTGCATGTCCATTTTAGCCATAGATTATCCAACACAAAATCTAGAAGTCAATAAGCTAATATATGAGGATACATTTTTAACTCGAGACACCCATGAAAAGTGAGAATATTAGTTTTATATGCAATAATTTGCACAATGACAGAAAATGAAAGACGTTAAATTGGAGAATATGTTGTTCATCAGCTCAAAATTGAGCAAGCCATCATAATAACATACAACTCAATATTCAATTTAAATCTTAGGAGGCACGGGTAACAACATAGCATAAACATCAGATTCATATTGTCTGATAAGAATATACATAGAAAACTTTGCATGGAAGATGTTCAATTCACATTAACGATTTATCTGTCTCTGCCTTGTTAGCTGGAACTGTTAAACAAAGCAGCGTTTCTGAAACATAAACTAAATAGCTATTGCCTATCTAATTAAGTTTTGGTTCCATTCAAAGTGACTTAAAATGAGGAAAATTGCATATTCCCTATTTTTCTCATGATATAGCAGAATGATGCATTTTTCTCCCAAGAATCGAACATTATGCACATAAACTTTGACAAAGACACAGGTCATGTTGTTCCCCTAAAAGTGAAGCTTCAGCATAGGAAGAATAATTCTAAGCCCCAAAGACAAAGGTCATGGTGTTCCCCTGAAAGTGAATCTTCAACATAGGAAGAATAATTCACAAGCCCCATTTGCGCAGGGCAAATTGGGGTGGACCTCAAACCAGATTGCTTTTGCGAGAAAACTGGCCCACAAATGACAAGCGAGGCTATGCCAATGCTTCAAAGGGATGCGAACCCTGGTGGGGAAGCTTGAAACCCCACTGCCTTCACCACTAAACCATGGCAACGTTGTCCACAACTTGTGATTTTCAGCTTTTAGTATGGACAGGAAGGAAATTTCCTGAAAAGAATTATACTAGACCTACTTTTAACAGTTCTTATTTGGACAATCTGAAAAATGAAAATTTCCTCCTAAAACTTCAACGAATTCAGATGTTGTGAAATCGTATGCAGGGGCCGAAGAAAATAGCAAAAAAACATATACATTGCAAAAAAAAAGCCACAACTTTACATAACAGGGACATGCAAAATTTCTCCCATGTTCATAAGTTAATCTATGCAATTTTAAGAAACGCCTACCTTGTGAATACTTAGATTGGTACAGGAGAAAGTAATAAAGCAGAACTATGTAATAGATTTCTATTGTTGAAACTTAAAAATAAAACATGCAGTAGATAGGCCACCACCACAAACTAATCTGGGGTAATAAAATAAACCCCTCTATCCGAAATCTTCAATAATTACTTGCACCAAACAAAACCGTCACAATTTAGGAAGGCCATGACTGCTGTTGAATTGGGTATGGAAATGTACTCCGTTCTTCCATGATATTTGATTTTATATCTCCAAATGGGTAGAAAGCAAACGCCCCCCAAGAACAAACATCCTCTTAACTGCTCCCTAAGTTTTGAGCCCTTTTTTTCAGATAGGGCATCGAGAAAATGTAGATTTCCGACCATAAAAGTATAATTGGAGATCCATTTTTCCTTTCTAAATTTGTGTACCTAAAAAATGCAGAAATCTTGTCATAGCTCTATAATTAGAAAACATTTTTTCAATTTGGGCACCCAAAAAAGTTCAGATGCCTCTCATAAATCTACTGTTAACCAACATTTTTTTTCATTTCGACGCCCCCAACAACTATGCCGAATTATCACTAGGATATGCAAAAAACATCAACATAACAACATCAACGAGTTACTCTGTAGCTAGTTTCTCCTTTTTCTTTCAAGTACATAAAAGGGAAAAAAAAATTGGTAAGAAAAAGTTACAACTACAGATGTAAACTTCGAAAAACTCGAATCCCACAACATTCATTTGGGTTTATTGAAGAAAAATTACATTACCTTTTACTGCTGAATGGTATATTCCAAGGCAAAACTAGTATATGTATCCATTCATGGGCGTGAGTGAGGTCATAGACATTGAGATACACAGACACACTCCCAGACTTGACTCTCTTAGATGAAAGTTTCGATAACATACTCAACCCTTTACACTGTTTAATGTTTCATTCATAAAATGAACTGACCAAGTAAATAAAACCTGCAAATAAAATCAAATAAGCATACTCACCTGGTGGATTTGCAACAATGAACCTCTGGGAAATATCCACCATGGGTCAACTACATAGAAATAATCTGTCATGCTGTAATGTAATTTCCCAATGTCAGGTTCAATCTTGGGACCTTCCGAATGCATGGTAGAGTGCGGCCACCATCCACCTCAACACTAAAACCCCCAAATTCCTCCATCAGTATGTCCCTTGACTCTCTTAGATGAGGGTAATGTGAGGACTGCACCATGACCCAGATTGACGCTGACCCCGATTCATCAATCTCTGGTGGAGCTTAAGCACTTCAAGCCGAACACATTCAAGGCTCAGATGAGCAACCTAGAAATGTGGGTACGTGGATTATCTCGGCCCTCACCAACGAGAACTCCTGTCTCGACGGTTTTCAGCTTGCCAGAGGAAGGGTTAAGGCCATGGTCACGCCCGACTTGCAGAAAGTGAGTCGCAACCACCGGAGAAGAAAAATAGCATGGGAAAACATTTAATAGACACAATGCCATGAGATTTCAAAGAAATGATAAAAGCAATTCAGATTACCACTTCAAGCTAAAAGAAATAACACGTTGAGAAACCCTAGGAAACCCAACTGTGAAAATTTTGGATATTCCATGTTTTAGATATTCCAAAACTTGCAGTATATTGTTATTTGTTAAATACACTGACCAGCTACGCATGCTATCTGAATGCCTTTGTAGTCCCTACAATCAAGGATAAATCCATAACTAAAAAAGGAGGATTATACAATTTCACAATGCAAAAACAAGCCTAGTAATAAGGACCATAATAAGACTTACAACAGTAATAGAACTATGAATCAAATATGCCAAAATGAAGAGCTCCTGTCAAAAAGCAGAATGTAATAGAACCTGTGAAACAAGGAAAAGAATGATATAAGTTTTCCCATTCGCCTCTCCCCTATTGTGCACTCTGTCATGTAGGACCTTCAACCTTACTTCAAACTTTCAATCTATCCAAAAAGTTAAACAAAACATGCTCCCATAAATAAAGTAGGGGTAGCTCCCTTTAAACCAAGTGAACAAGGAATTTAAAATTTAAATGAAGACAAGGTACATAGAATACCCATTCGAATCAAATGGGTTAAGAATAAGTAGTTTTAAATCTTAAGCATGAATGCCATTATGCGCAGGGGATATCTAAAATTTAAATACTATAATCCCACTACTCCATTTTCATTTGTTGATTCACAGATATAATACAATCGATGCCTGACAAGAAAAAGCTATCCTTCAAGCATGTTAGAAGACAGTCCATCAAAATTGGAACATGCACACAAAATCAAGCAATTTATGCTCATTTCTATGGGAATCAAGACCATTGTATCATGAGAAGGAAAATGGGTGCTAACAAAATGTATCAAGTTCAAAAAGTGATCTCATCCATGCCAGAGAAAGCATCCTTATCAATGGCTACATGCTAGTTGAGTCAATCCACTTTATGAATGTAGGATAGGCCGAGAAATACACTAAAGTGAAATAAAGCATAAAAGCGTAAAATAATCAAAAGTCAGAACGACTGTATTATTGTCCATGTCTAATGTGTAATTGACCATGATCAAGCTATCATTACTTTAAGAGTTCCCTTAATGATTAATCTACTGACCACACCAAGCTTAGGTCCTGTGTTGATCCACTGTTCCATTGACTAAGCTTTGAGATATTTTTGATGCATAATTTTACCCCCAGTGGGGGTAAAATTATGAACAAATCCTACAGTCTGCCAATCAAAGTATGCAGAGCACTCTGTGGAGAAAATTGTATGAATTTTGGGAAAATATGTTCTTCCCAGTCCTGGAGTTGGAAATTTCTTGGTTGCATTTTGCATGCGTCCATTCTCGATGCGTATCATTGAGGAAGAAAATGTCCTCTTCTAAAAATCCAAATATCTTGATCGAAATGGCTTTGAGCATCCATGTGATTCATGGTGAATCATAAGGCCTTCATTGATAGTATTAACGCATTCAATGCGAAGAAATAAGCCTCGCCTCTTGTTCAAATCAGGTTCCATAATTTTCACCTGGACATATAATAACCATCTTTGTTAAGGGAAGGTTGAATATATTTTAATTTGTAAATGAAATTAGCACAACATCTGCACAAAAAATAATGATAATATTCTGATCATGATCAGATCTTATGTTTAAGCCCCGACGGTTAGCTCAATTGTTCGAGGTCCCATTGCTAAAGCACTTCACCATTGGGAGGTCACAGGGTAAATTCTCCTCGACGCCCTCAAGGTTAGGCTATGATTAGTTTGGCTAGCAGGATGTGATCCCTTCGGGTGGATCTACCCAGATTTTCCTCGGGTAAAAAAAAATGATCAGATCTGTTTATTTCAACTCCTTAAAATCTCGTTGTTGTTGAAAATATGAATGAAACATAAAGCATTATTGGCATCTTAAGATGTTTACATGGCTGAATTTCTTGATCTGTGCAGAATCAATCCCTGCACTAAAAAACTATTTAACAGACAACATAATCATAAAATAAAACTCTTTAGACTTTTTTTCTTTGGATGCCTCACCTCTTTGGGATAAGGTGGTGGAGGGAAAAGGCGATTGCACTCATAGAAAATGTCATCATCGTGATGTTCTGCCTTATCAAAGGACCAATTTCCAACAGTAAATGATAGACCATAATGTAAAAGAATATTTTTGACATCAACCGACTTCAACATAAGTTTACATACCTGAGCTGCACCAAAAGAATACCCATACATTTCACTAATCCAACCTTGTCCATAAATATCTCCAGTGATCTCAGTTGCCCAATGTGCTCTGTCAGCTCTAACTTCTTCATTTTTATGAAGCCAGAATGGTGCAAGAGTTCGAAGATCATCGATGTGCATAATAATAACACCACCAAGTTTGTCACAAGCTTCTAGATGCCTTGTGTGAATTTGTGCAAGCTCATTATCACAGCCAATGACGTACCTAGCATGGCATTAACATACATCCATGTATCAATCAATCACTCAAGAAAAACAAAACTCAAACCTTGAGAAAGTTATCAATAGTCACATTATTATACTATAGAATGACTGATCCCTAGTTTGAAAGCATGCAAGCTCATTGCCAAGGAGATAAATGGGATCCATAGCATGGCATTGACACATATCGGTGTACCAAATGATCACTAACACAAACGAAACTCAAACCATATGAACTAACTTACGGGTATTGCACTATATAATGTCTGAAAACTAATTAGAAAGCATGCTCATCCATGTTGTGTGCATAATATCAATTAATAGAAAATTTAAGGTAATTACTCATAATTAGCTGAAACGGGATGTCCACGCTCTGCACGAATTCCCAAGTTGTAATGGGGCTCTCATTATCATATCTGCATCTAAGATGATTACAAATTCTGCATCTATTGATGCATGATTAAGCTAGTGGTGTACAGCTGCAAGTTTATTGATTACAGGGTACTTGGTTCAACAATCATGATTGAGAAGGTTGATACAACACAAATACATGAATAATAACAATAATTAACTTTGCAACCAATAGCAAGAGTCCTTGTAATTAGAATTTTCTCCCAATTTTCTGTTTTCCTGCCTAAATGATATTACCACAATGGTCCAAAAACCTCTTAATTCTACACCAAGGATTTCAAAAATCCATATATCGAGTCCAATTACTGTTTTTTCCTTTCATGCTCAAAACCAGTTATACTGGTTTGAGCATAATCCAACAATACAAAATATCAAAATCACCAAGCAGATTGATATAAGAAAAAGAATTATGTCCCTTCAATAAGGAAACATGAAGGCCGCTGAAGCAAAAGCCTTAAGAGCTCATTCCAGTGGTTGTGCTACTTTAAAAATAACAAAGATCTAAAGGCCAAAGGCATAAGTCTTACCAATCACCTGTCAAGGGATGATGACTCATTGAAGGAACATAATGTGTAGGTGCCAGATCATGTCCTCTGTATGTCTTTAGTTTATCATCTGTACAACTAAGTAAGCTTGTAACCTGACCCAACTGCCCACTCAGATGGAAACTATGAACAAATCCTACAGTCTGCCAATCAAAGTATGCAGAGCACTCTGTGGAGAAAAGTGTATGAATTTTGGGATAATATGTCCTTCCCAGTCCTGGAGTTGGAAATTTCTTGGTTTCATTTTGCATGCATCCATTATTGATGCATATCATTGAGGAAGAAAGTCTCCTCTTCAAAAAATCCAAATATCTTGATTGAAATGGCTTTGAGCATCCATGTGATTCATGGTGAATCATAAGGCCTTCATTGATAGTATTAAAGCATTCAATGCTAAGAAATAAGCCTCGCCTCTTGTTCAAATCAGGTTCCATAATTTGCACCTGGACATATAATAACCATCTTTGTTAAGGGAAGGTTGAATATATTTTAATTTGTAAATGAAATTAGCACAACATCTGCAGAAAAAATAATGATAATAGTCTGATCATGATCAGATCTTCTGTTTAAGCCCCGATGGTTAGCTCAATTGGTCGAGGTCCCATTGCTAAAACACTTTTCTATTGGGAGGTCACAGGGTCAATTCTCCTCGACGCCCTCGGGATTAGGCTCTGATTAGTTTGGCCAGCGGGATGTGATCCCTTCGGGTCAATCTGCCCAGATTTTCCTCGGGTAAAAAAAAATTGATCATATCTGTTTATTTCAACTCCTTAAAATATCATTGTTGTTGAAAATATGAATGAAACATAAAGCAATATTGGCATCTTAATATGCTTACATGGCTGAATTTCTTGATCAGTGCAGAATCAATCCCTGCATTAAAAAACTATTTAACTGAAAACAGAATCATAAAATAAAACTCTTTAGACTTTTTTTCTTTGGATGCCTCACCTCTTTGGGATAAGGTGGTGGAGGGAAAAGGTGACTGCAATCATAGAAAATGTCATCATCATGATGTTCTGCCTTATCAAAGGACCAATTTCCAACAGTAAATGTCATATTTGTAGCTTCATACTCTGGTCAATGTTAATCTTAAAATTTGTTGATAGGAAAACTTCGCTCCATTTATCTTGAACAAGGGATGATTGGGGAGATCGTATTGTTGCCTAATATCCTTCAAAAGCAATTGTACCATGTGTTACCAACATAATATACAAAATATCTATATGAACTGAACATGAAAAGAGGAACACCGTGATGTAATATGTTCAACCAAACTTCCACCTACATCCTTGGAATCAATAGATGCCAAAAACTCATTTTCAAGTTGTTATCAAACAGGTTCAAACCACAGATGGGGACCTTTAAACACATATTCCAATTTCAGAAACAAAATTTGCATCAAAATTTCTACTTGGATTTATAATATAGTAGTATGTGAGTATTCCTCCCATTTTGCAGTTTGAATGAATACAAATGAGTCACAAAGGTTTGTTAACATAAGAGGCTTCCCATCATCACTTACGCTTTGAGATAAGAATTGAATTTTTTGATCATACTCAGGCCCGTGTGATTGTGAACTTGTCCTGCTTCACCCTTTTGAATTCGTGTTGGCATAAACAAACACTTTTTTAATAAGGGTGATAAAATTTGGGAGTGTTAGTCGTTTGACACGATCTCCAAGGTCTTTTATGAAGATGGGGTTAAAACAACCTAGTTTTCTCAAAGTATTCAATTTCTAAAGCAAATTCCATCATCATGTTCAACTCATCATTTAAGAAAATAGAATCCAGTTGAACTCTCTCATGAACTTATATGCTTCACAACATTTCAATACTAGAACAAGAACAATTGTACCATGTGTTACCAACATAATATACAAAACATCTATATAACTTACCATGAAAAGAGGAAAACTGTGATGTAATATGTTCAAACAAATTTCCACCTACGTCCTTGGAATCAATAGATGCGAAAAACTCATTTTCAAGTTGTTATCAAACAGGTTCAAACAATAGATGGGGACCTTTGAACACATATTCCAATTGCAGAAACAACATTTGCATCAAAATTTCTACTTGGATTTATAATATAGTAGTCTGTGAGTATTCCTCCCATTTTGCAGTTTGAATGAATACAAATGAGTCACAAAGGTTTGTTAACATAAGAGGCTTCCCATCATCACTTATGCTTTGAGATAAGAAATGAATTTTTTGATTATACTCAGGCATGTGTGATTGTGTAACTTATCCTACTTCACCCTTTTGAAGTCGTGTTGGCATAAACAAACACCTTTTTAATAAGGGTGATAAAGTTTGGGAGTGTTAGTCGTTTGACCCGATCTCCAAGGTCTATTATGAAGATGGGGTTAAAACAACCTAGTTTCTCAAAGTATTCAATTTCTAAAGCAAATTCCATCATCATGTTCAACTCATCATTTGAGAAAATAGAATCTAGTTGAACTATCTCATGAACTTATATGCTTCACAACATTTCAATACTAGAACAACAGATCTGTGAGTAACCATGGCCACACAAGCTATACCAAATCTTGAATAAACCATTTCGTTAGATAAAACAAAGATAACTCCAAGGAAAACTCTGGTTACTTCATGCGTGATGTAGGAAATTTCATTTATAATGAGTATATGTACAGTTGAGATCCTCTGTCAACAATCTGCAAAGAATTTTTAATCCTTAAAATTTTGGCCTCGAGTCCACTAACGCAAAAAATTCTTCCTAGCTCATGAGAATGCAATAATATTATCTGCACTCTTGATCTTGGTCTTTGGTGAAATATATGGACCCTTCGTGTCTTTTCTTGGTCCATTTCTCCACTACCCTAATCATCCTCTGTTCCATTCTACAAATATCTCCATAAGCTCCTGATCGAGCATGCCTAGGCAGATGATAAGCTTCAAAAATAAATTGCAGGTCTCTATATTCCAAGCCATCATCAACCAATTTCATAAATTATTGACCCATTTGTCAACCTATATGCATTTATGGAAAATGTATATATTTGGTTGATAATTGTTGAACATAATGCCAACAAATAAATAAACTTATGACATGTTACAAAAATGTAACAACTTGTCATGAAATTGATATCCCATTTCCTAAAAGCACCATAGGAGCGCTTATCAACACGTTTGCCAAATACTTGAATGCCCCATCTTAAATAATTTTGGAGATTAATATATTTGCTTCGAAATACTCTGACACAACTTTCTCCCTTAGCCGCACTGTGTGAGCATTCTTCCACAAAGCAATGGATATCTCTATTGTCAATGTCATATATGTAGCTTCATACTCTGGTCAATGTTAATCTTAAAATTTGTTGATAGGAAAACTTAGCTCCATTTATCTTGAACAAGGGATGATTGGGGAGATTTTATTATTGCCTAATATCCTTCAAAAAAAATTGTACCATGTGTTACCAACATAATATACAAAACATCTATATGAACTGACCATGAAAAGAGGAACACTGTGATGTAATATGTTCAACCAAATTGCCACCTACGTCCTTGGAATCAAGAGATGCCAAAAACTCATTTTAAACTTGTTATCAAATAGGGTCAAACCATAGATGGGGACCTTTGAACACATATTCCAATTGCAGAAACAAAATTTGCATAAAAAATTCTACTTGGATTTATAATATAGTAGTCTGTCAGTATTCCTCCCATTTTGTAGTTTGAATGAATACAAATGAGTCACAAAGGTTTGTTAACATAAGAGGCTTCCCATCATCACTTAAATTATCTTTCACCAACACATAACTGATTTCCTTTTGATAATGTACATTGATTCTACCTATGTCATCTTTAGTTGCACTTTGTGCACAACCAACAGCATCCCACCAATCAACTCCAACTGAGAGGCCCCACCAAAATATGGTAATGGATAAGAATAATCAAACCATAGGCAAATGAAATAAACCACAATATAAATACAGATATGCATCAAGATGACAAGAAAAATCAACTTCATACCTGTCTGCTATAGCTTGTTCCAGGCAGTTTCATTACCTTTCCCTTGACTACTTTGACTAGCAGGAGGTAGAATACATAGAATCTTCAGTACAGTGCAATCCTTGCTATTATCATGCCAAACAGAGGCTAGGCAACAACTAGTAGACGAGAAAACTGGTAGGGAAATAGAAACCTCAACTGTGGCATAGTAGTAATCTATGAGATTATCCTTAATTATCCTTAATCCAATTGGGGTTTTTGTTGCCCTACCAGATTATCTTCTTGAATCACCTATCATAATTATCCTTAACAAGCCCTTAGAAGAAGGAAGAGCTCCATTCAAAGAGAGGATATCCTTGCCCAGATTAATAAGATCAAAAATAACTATTAATGTCCAACAGATGACCACAAAAGTAGTTCAATAGGACTATGTTAGGTACCAAAGAAAAATGAAACATCTCTAACTGCATCATACTGAAGTCTGGAAATAGTGAGGTGATACAGAGGCATAAGGAGAGCTTGCAAAACAATCTTCTTTATAGCTTTACTTAATACCAAAGAAGTCACACACCTGAAATAATTTACATATAGGCTTAAGAATCTGATCAGGATTTACATGAGATTCTTTCCTATGAACCTGTACAGTAAGCAAGTCCAAACATGTGCTCAAGTTCAATGGGGACTCTCGGGGTTTCATTCTTCTTGTAATATCTAAGTGCTTTTCCCTGAAATTTATGAAATATGGAATGAAAAAATAAGTAAAACTAGCACCTTTTCTTGAATCATCAATATGTTGTAGGTTTATTAAGTTCCCAAAGGAATCTTGCAATGACATCACGCACTCTTGCAGTCTAGTGCTTCAAGGAGTACATATGAAATAATTCTTCTGGAAATGTTAGGATGTAAGCTTTCCCCATATGTTCCTTCAATCTAATTGTGGATCCTTTCAGAGAAATTGTTTCTAACTTTCTAGATGCTTCAACTGCCCTATCTTTGGTAACCATAAGGAGGTGAGATGGATCAACTCTGTTAACTGTGGAGGCTCCTACGATGGACTCTTAAATACTAAATATGATTATTTCAAGACCCCTTCCTTCTAGCAATGTTAAAATATGAGCACAAGCTTTCTTCAGAACTAGAAAACTTCACTTTCATTCTCAATGTTTCCTAGTGGCTTCACCAGCCTCTACCACTTCTAAAATAGTTCTTTATAAGAATCTAAGAATGCAGGGAGGAGTATGGACAACCATCCCAGTAGAGCCATATAATATCTGACCATCTCATCGGGATATAATATATATACACTTCCCAAATAATCACCTTCAAACCTTAGCAGCTGCAACCCACTCATATCAACAGAACAGTTACTGAACTCCTGAGGTTGTCAGTGATGTGCCACATAGGCTACCAAGGCTCCTCCTCCTCCAAAGGCTATGCCCATTTCATAGAGATGATCATGCATCATACAGTTTTTACTATTGACCTCTACAAGACACTTGTTTTCCAAGTTATGGATACTCAGCAATCCTCCCCAAACAGATTCATCCTTTATTCTTATGCCCTATCATCTTCTCATATGAAGAAAAAGTGACTGCTAATATTGAATTCTCTTCTTTATTTTGGTGATCCATTTTTTTTAAATAAAAGTTTAATCAAGATATATTATATATACTCATGAAAGAACTACAACTGAGAATCTGAGATACAAGGTTACAGGTTTCAACAGTGGGCAAGGATGCCAAATTGCCATGAAGTTCCCCCTATCTATCATATCCATCCCATGAGACCAGAAGGGATATTTAAGGAGAATTTATCCTATCCCTAACAATAAACACTCCCTAACACAAAGGGGGATATCCTTTTCTATCTGTATCTACATTTTTAACACAAAATTTCTTCATAGTATATTTTCTGAGCTACATATGAGGTGCCTAACTGCACTGTACAATCTATCCAAAATATGAAACAATAGGGGGGATGGGGGATGGTTGTTCAATGGATAAGAGTTCAATAGGGCATGTCCCATAAAAATTAGGAATGAGCATCATATTGAGGACATCCTTGTAAGAAGGTGTTGAAAAAATATTTTAAGGGGATGAGAGGAAGTGGAGAGCCTTCAGGAGACGAAATTTTGGGAAAATAATGTTTTCGAGGTGAGGTCATTTCCAGCCACCTGAGATGTATCAATTAAAGAACTATTATTAGAGAAAATTGATGGATCGAGGGAGTTGGAAGAGGAAGAGGCTAGGTTAGTTTTTAAGAGCACGGAGATGGGATAACCATTAGATATCAAAACAAGATTTTCCCAGAGTCCTATGGGTTTATTTACTATCTGGTTAGAAGGAATCAAATAAAATTTTTCTATATTTGAATCAGTGGTTGTGAGGCCGTGGAGTATTTGAGATGCATTTTTGGAAGATTTCGAGTTGGAAAGTGCATTATTTTATAGACTATGAATAAGCATAAAATCTTCAATTGATAGGAATGGAATGAGGGAACCAACATAAATGAGAGACTTACAATCCTGTTCATCGCTTCCTTGGGAGGTAATTGTTGAAATTCCTTTGACATCTCCATTTGTGGCGACATGCATTTGGCTTTCTCGAATTTCGAGATGATCCTTTGCGGTTGAAGCCCTTGAGAGGATTGCCTCACTCATACTCAGAAAAGTATCATTTTCTAGATATTTTTAACCCTTCGCCTGAGCTTCCTCCACGACCAAAGAAACATACTTTCCATTTTCCATCATGGCTGAAGACAATTGAAAACCTGTCCTTCATGCGAATAAGCACTTGCCCAACTTTGTCCGTGGCCTTCTTCTCCACAGCACTTCTTCCATAATCTTTAAGACTTTCAACCATATCATTGGAAGTCTCATCATCAATCTCAAATCCATAAATTGCAGATTTAAAATTTAATACTGCTCTCTCTGTCTCATTTTTCAGAATTTTTCTCATGCTTGGTCAAGTGTCTGGAGATGTAGACTCAAGAAAAGATGCCACCACTTCAGCGAGTGCTTTAGTAATTTGTGCCTCAGATTTACTTATAATCTCATACAATTGAGTAGCACATAGAGAGGTCGCATAAGAATCAATCTCTTGCTTATATTTCTCTGAAGATTTGGATGGGTCCCAAGATGCTTGTTCAATTTTTGCATCTGAACAACCCTGATCAAATTCTGCCATGTGATTTTCTGTATACTGCCTAAGAGCAAATGCAAACCCTTCTCTATTTTTAACAACCTATTCAAGTTCCTTCTTGAACCTATTCAAAGCTTCTGAGTGGATATGATCCACCATAGCTTTGTAAGTAGGATACACAAGATTTAATGATTCAGTGACCAACTGCTGGATTTTTTTGGTCCTTACAATTTCCTTAAGATAAACCACTTCCATATCATAACTTGAAGATCTAACCCGTCGATGTCACAAAAATATCGACTCTTATGTTGTGTTCAAGCTTGGTAACCAGGTCAGTATCACAATACAACATCAACGTAAATTGGGGGTGAATGCCCTTCCAAAAACCTACAACTTAGTAAACATAAGGTCAAGCTTGGTAGCTTGGTAACCAGGTCAATATCACAGCACAGCGCCCTTCCAAAACCCTGCAACGTAGTAAATCGGGGGCGAATTCTCTTCCAAAACCATGCAACTTAGTAAATCAGGGGCGAATGCTCTTCCAAGACCAGCAAACGAGTAAATCGACAGGCGAATCCAGCGTTTCATATTTTATGCGCCATTATTTTTTTCGGCTAAAAAATAATAATTAATTATTTTTAAAATAATTTTGGGGCTAATTATACAAAAATATACAAAAAGGTTTTATTTAAAAAAAATTCCCCTCCAAAATCTAAAATCCCTTAAATTTTGCCCTTGGGCTAAAATTCGCCCCTAAAATTTTCCCTGGATCTCTTATATCTTTCCGACGTAACCTAACGTCCCTCGTACTAGGTTTTGATCACGGTGGCTAGATCGACTAGATTGATCGAACTCGACTTCCACTCCACAGTCTTGTGTGATGTTTCCAACATCAACATTTTATGTGCGAAAATGGTGTCCATATGCCCACATAGATGGGAAAAAATGCACCTATTATAAAAAATTTAAAAAAATCATAGTGTCATGTGTCTTATAAATAATAATCCAACAATTAAAATATGAAATGTAGATGTCTTAATATAAGTTTCAAATTTACATATAAATTAAAAAGATTATTACCGAGTTGCTACACCCAATCCCTACGTTTAGCGCATCCTCTTCAGCACGCAAGTAACGACCGGTAGCACCATATTTCTCTCTGACTTGGTCAGCAACCCAACTGTTGGGGCATATTTTTGGCATATTTTATTTAAATGATCGGGATAAGGCACACTTCTACCATTCAACCATCTGAATTATTTCCTATCACTATCCCATTTCATCCTAGTTTGTTCATACAATGCGACCCACAGTTGTGTCGCTTCAGAATTGTAAAGAATGAATTTATTGTTTTCTTCAATTTTTGCATTCACTGATGAAATCAAACCAACATTATATAGTACTTAGAGATCAAAATATACATTATATCAAAGTTCAACATGAATATTAATTACTTTTTGTAAATTTGAAAAATTATAAGTCGCTTACTCTTTATCAAGTGCCTTTTTCCACTCGTTTGGAGAAACTCTCCTTCTCTTTTATCTTCATCCATTTCATCATCCCAAATCACCGCACTTGGTCTGTTGTTGATCTACATGATGTACTCACTGGCATAATATAAAGACTCATACGATATGTACCCCTCTGCCATAGACCCCTCGGGTTTTTCCCTCTGTCGAACAAAACCTTTCAATTTCTTCATGTACCTCTCTAAGAAGAACATCCAATGACAAGATACAACCCCAACTAATTCAACCTCATCTACCAAGTGGATTAGAAGATGAACCTATAAGTCCATGAAACTCGTCGGCAATTCCTTCTCAAACATACAAAAAATCTCAACTATCTCTTGACACCATCGTGGAATGAGCCACATGAATCTCCTTTGACGTGATCCAACGTACAAATGCAGATAATTTAGATATGGCACGTCCTAGGTCTTGAGGGAATTCATGTTTCACACACCCACACACGAAAAAAGGATAATGACACTGCAAAGTTATAAACACGTGCAATAATATTCAAAATTATTTATATTTTATGATCCCCGCATGGGATAAAATTCATTAATATAACAAATAATAAAATCATTCTTTTGACATTATACACACTCTTATAAGATTCAAATGGTCATGTGATCTCAACCCCGAAAAATGGTCATCCACGGTGAAGCAGCTCCGTAGTGAAGACCCGTATGAAGTTGGCACCCTCACATCCATTATAACTTCCTTTGCCAAAGATATATCATCCTTTTTTAAAATCCATGGGACATCACCTTCTTTAAAAAACCATGAATTAGAGGGACCAACGCCTACCTATGATCCCGTACTTTCTAATCGTCTTGGCCAATGTTTCTTTTTAGTTTTTGAAGTAATAAGATCTTTCCTAACAACCAATGTGTCACTTTGTTTCGATGACATGTGCCTCCATAAATAAGATGAAACATTTTTAAATATATGCATGGGATCTAATAAGTGGGCAATCTTAAGATGCTCCCAATATGGGAGGTCATAAAATATAGATTTCCTTTTCATCCCAATGGGAAATTTCTCAACGTAGGTGTTGAAGAAATCTAGATCATCGAACATAGGCTCCCCATTTGAATCGAACATTTCTATGAACTCCATATCATTCTGTCTCTCATATGCTCTAAGCCATTCATCTGGTGTCATTATTGGAGGCCTTTTGGATCTCTCTCGTTTACCATTGAAAGCGGATGTTTCTCTTCTGTAAGGGTGTTCTTCTGGTAGGAATACCCTAGAGCAATCATACACTGGCTTTCATAGGTCCTTGGACCATCTAGCTTTCAAAGAAGCTCCACAACATTTACATCCAAAATACCCTTTTGTTACAATAACTGCCATGGCTATACTGAGTCGTAGACTTCGTACTTCATCCTTGAATTTTTCGGGCCATGTGTCCTCTATATGCTTCATGGCTATTGAATTAGTTGGGATTCGCATAAGTCCCAACTCACTTTTGTGTGAGGCATGCCATCCCTACAACATATCTAATTCTTTACAATGAAAGAGCGTTTGAATCCTTGGGATTATAGGCATGTGCCTCAATATCTTAAAAGGAGGACCAGTACGTGATTTACCCTTCTTTTTTTATTTATCATACTTGTCATGCCCACATTTCGAACACATCTCTTTGTCTGCATATTCTCCTCTATATAGAATACAATCATTTGGACGTGCATGAAATGATATGTACTCAACACCTAACATTTTCAACAATTTCTTTGCCTCTTCACAGCTACCGGGCAAGACATTATCACTCGGAAGAACCTTATCTTTGAATAACCTGTAGTTTGTGATAATGGAAAAATATATTAATATTAAATGTACATTAATTTCGATATAATTATTAATGTTCATAAAATTTACCATTTGTAATGTTCATTGCAGTGTACAACTTGATTAATTTGCGTAATTTTGGTGTGTAATGTATAGATAACCGCACCAGTGTGTTTTTGGTATTGCACACCGATGTCGTTTTATAACCCGACGCCCTGGTGTGGTTTGATTAAAGGACGCACTGGTAAACAAATAACCGCAAATAAAAAAACGCAACCCTAGTTTCTTTAAGTGAAAAAAAAGCGGTAAATTGAAAAATGGGCGGCAAAATATTTTCGAAAATCTAATTTCATAAAACATTTCTTTAAATACTAAAGACTTTTCATTATTTCACTATTTTTGCAAAAAAATTCAGCCAGAGATTTACAGGATACATACCTGGAGCAAACATAGCACGAGAGCACTGTGGAGCAGGGAAATACGTTCGAACAGAAGTATTCAAACAATCAGAATTCCAAACCTCTGGTGATTCAAACCTTGTACCATAGAATTTCAAACAATGTGAGTAAGGTTTATTGTTTTTATACTTTTTTTCTGTAGTTTTTTTTATGCAGTAAAAGAAAAAATCAAAGTCTATTGTTTTTTTTTACTTTTTCTGTAGTTTTTTTTTATGAAGTAAAATAAAAAAATCAAAGTTTATTGTTTTTTTTTTTACTTTTTTTCTTCAGTTTTTTTTACCTTTTCTGCAGTTTTCAGAAACAAAATAAAAAAATAAATCCATTTTTAGAAAAAAAACCCTAGATTCTTTTTGTTTCTGAATTAGGGCTTTTCAATTTAGATTTATAGGGCTTGTATTTTCATAAGACATCCAACCCACGGGACGACTTGCATAGTCGGATCCCAATCCATGTTGGCCCTTGCGTCAATCTCTTAAAAAAAACAATTTTTTTTCATCATTGCGCCTTGCATAACATAGCGCACTAGTGTGCTTTGTTATACCAGTGCACCGCGAAAGTACAATGTTAAAAAATAAAAAAATAAAATATGTTTTTATCAGTGTGCCATATGTAACATATGGCACGGGTGCCCTATTTCATTATGGCGCACTGCAAACGTGTTGTTTTACAAAAAACCATTTTAGAAACAAACCCTAATTTTTTTTTGTTTCTGCCCTTTCTTCTCTCTTTTTCTGTGATTTCATAATTAGGGCTTTTCAATTTATATTTATAGGGTTTGTATTGCTAAATATAAGCCTAATACATCCAATCCATGGGAGGACCTCCATAGTCGGATCCCAATCGATGTCAGCCCTTGCGTAAATTTAAAAAAAAAAAAATATATATATATATATATATATATATATATATATATATATATATATATATATATATTGTCGGTGCACCCTGTGTACCTGAGCATACCAGTGTGCTCTATTATCCCAGCGCACTATGCAAGTACTGATAAAAAATTATCTCAGTGCGCCATTTGTAACATATACAGTCGGTGTGCTATTTCATTATGGCGCACAACGAACGTTCTATTTCAAAAAAAAAAAAAAAACTTTCAAAAATTACAAACCTTAAATTATTTTTGTTTCTGCCCTTTCTTCTCCCTCTTTCTATGATTTCAGAATTAGTTCTTTTCAATTTAGATTTATAGGGTTTGTATTGCTAAATATAGACCTAATACATCCAATCGACGGGACGATTAGCATAGTCGGATTGTGGTGATTGACATGTAACGTACCGGTGCTCCTTGTTGACATAGAGAATTGTACGGTCTATTATACTGTTTTTGCAGTGCATTTGGAAGACAACCACACACCGGCGTTGGTGTGTACACCATGAATGGTGCACCAGTTTCTTGAGATTTTTTTTTTACTTGAAAAATTGACAATTTATTTACAAATATATTAATGAATGATATGGTACATGTTTGAGATTGATAAAGAAATGACTGACAAGAGATCAAGTAACAAAAACACTGATAACACATCAAGAAAAGAAAAAAAGGCAAGTTCTTTGTAAATTTTTTACAAAAAATATTATTTTTGAACTATATGTAAGTTTAACTAATATGTATTTTTTATTGTGTATCATGCAAAGCCACAAAATGATGAATCTCGATAAGATTATTTCTGATCTAGGAACAGAAGAGCGTTAAAGCTTGATGGAAAAATTGCAAAAGGATGAATCAGGTGAATGAAAAAATACTATCGATCGATGAAAAAATACTACTGAGTTAAACATAGTTGAGATAGTTGTATCTAGTCTAACTGATTGATACACTAGTGATAGTGGTGTGAATTAATTATTAATTAATTCACTAATTAGTAACTCATTAATCAACTAAAGAATACATCAGTTAACTACAGTGCATGGACAATTTCAGTGGAGACCAGTGAAGAGGTAGGTGAAAGAGAAGTGTGACTATCAGTTGTGACTATAGTGTTGCATGATTTGCAACACACAGTGGTTGGAGATGAAAATGAGGATTGCGTGAGAAAGGCTGGACCAATTCGAGTTCATTCAGAGCCATTCTTCAGCAGTGATTACGCAGTAGAGGCAGGCTAGCAGGTGGCAAAGATTGGAGCATGAGATTTGCTAGATCGGACCTGATTAGTGTGTAGCAATTGGAGATTGTACTGAGAGCTTGTGAGGAGCTTTGTATGATGATTGTTACATGATCTATATGAAATATAATATACATATATTTGGGGGTTTTCAACTTTAAGCTTTCCCATAAATTACTGTGTTCATATGTGTGAATTTTTATGGTTTAATGTGTGCATGCAATTGATTTTATTTCCGCAATTAATGATCAATGGTAGAAGAGATTATGTATTGTGCATGAAGTCAAATAGTGTGTGATCAGGAGAATCTCGGATGTATAACATATCAGTTATATGATTTTCTACAATGTTTGGATATCAAAGCAAGGCGTTGTATTTTTTGAAAAATGTCTGTGAAATTAGACATTTTCTTTAATGTAATGGACATAGTGTCCCAAATGAAAGATAAAGGGATACCAATAACTATCCCATTTTGTACTAAAAATAATGTCTTATTCTTATATATATATATATATATATAATAAAAGTTTTTATTTATTCTATTGTGTTCTCTATTGTCGCTATTGTGTTCATTGTCATTCTCAAATACACTAATAAAAATTTAATTCATATGAATATTGTTATAAAATATATATGTGTCGAATTTTGATGAATAATGAATTTTAAAAAACGACAATAATTATGATATGATATAAAAAATTAATCCAAACATCACATTCAAATTCATTAATAAAAATTTAATTAATATGAATATTGTTATAAGATGTGTCGACTTTTGATGAATAATGAATTTAAAACAATCACAATAATTGCACTGTCACAGGTCGATGTTTCTAAAAAATACAAAATGAAAACCGATGTGTGTATTCTTATACCGATGCGCTTGTATTATTAAATGCACCGGTGCGTTTTTACTACCTATGGGCACCACACAACTACCAAAACCGGTTAAAATATCAAAGCGTTTTTGCAGTACGGCGCTCCGATGCGTTTATGTCTATATACGCACCAGTGTCATTTTACGACCTATTAGCACCGCATGAATACATATACCACTTATAAATCTCGGTGCGTTTGTGTGATACTATGCACCGGGGCGTTTTTGTGTCTATACGCACCGGTGCATTTTGACGACCTATAGGCACCGCACGGATACCGATACCAATTATAAATCTCGGTGCATTTGTGTGATACTGTGCACTGGGGCGTTTAAGTGTCTATACGCATTGGTGTATTTATATGACATATTTGCACCGCACGAATATCGATACCAATTATAAATCTCGGTGCATTTGTGTGAAAGGGCGCGTCGATGCATTTCTATAAGTCTACGCACCGACATGTTGATACAACCTATGGGCACCACTCAAATCCCAAGCCCAATTAGAAGGGCCCCGTGCGTTGTATCACCAACACTATGCCCAGTGTTGTTTTATACCTTAACGGCCCGGTGCATTCTTCTTCGACCACCCCGGGGCGCCGTCTACAGGTACGCACCAGTGTGTTAAAGCCTGATTAGTGCACCGAGGAAAAAAACATCTGTAATAACCTCAGGCTGCCCATTTTTTTTAGTTGTGTTGAATTTCTGTTAAAAGCTCCGCCAAAACCTCCGTAACCATAAACGAATGTGGTAGCATATGTTTTTTAGACAATTTTGGCCAATTTTATAACACTAATAACCTCCTTTATAACCTCCGCTAGAGGGTATTTTCCTTGTAGTGCTTCTAATATTTTGTCGAAATATTATTTTAATTGGTTTCCCGGATTTATAAAGCCAAAAATTGCTTCTAATTTCCCAAGCTTTCATATTATTGTCCTGGTTTATAGTTAGATACAATGAAACCACTAGAGATCCAAGAATCTTATATGCTAATTCATCAACCCGGTCTTAACACTCGTCCTAACAACTGTCACTCAATGAATCATTTTACCATTAGCACATTCGATGATAATTGTCCTACATCGGTTAGTCTTGTCGATTCTCCTTATAATTTGAGTACACTGATCGAAAGTTAATCTTTCCTATAATTTCAAGGTTTTCAAAAGGATTTTTTTGGATTTCACAACCGAATATATGATTGGTTGAACGCATCATACTTAGTAATTCCCTTTGCTATTAATAATCTTCGATCTTTCTTGATGCTTGATAAGAGGGAAAATAAAAATGAAGGTACATTCAATGGAAACCTTCGAGGATTGTATGACTCGTTATCATCAAAATGGTAAGGTTGCAGGTTGGTTAAGATTAGTTGTTATCACACATATTTATGCCTTTAGCAAAGCCCTTCAATCTATTTTGCAATTTATTCATGTTCTTATCTTTTATGTTTGTCTGCTCAACTTAGTGTTCCTAAATTGATGTCATAAATTGTCAACCAGGGTTAGTAAACTGTTGAAGTGAAGTGCACTATATGTGCCTAGGTATCTGTTTCTCACTACGTTGTGTTTAGTGTTTTTCCCAATGTTTTTGGTTTTGTGTTTTTATTCTAAGAGGAAAAGAACTAAGTGTTGGTAAATAGAAGTTGTTGGTCACACTAAAATAGAGAAAAACATATTCTAAACTATGTATGGCACTTGAAAACAGAAAATGCAAAACTTTAACAAGAAAAATAACTCATAACATAAATTCAATAACTCATAACATGAACTCAGTCCAATTCATTCATTAGAAATATGTTGGAATAACTTGAGAAAAGGATAAGTTTAATGCAATGAGGTTCTTCTAAGTAAACAACAATCTACAATATCACAGAGAAAATCTCATCCATGGCTAGAAATTTTTTGGAACACATTTGGAAAAGATAGTCTGCAACATAGTGAGTGACTCTATTCTAAATTATCCTATGACACTGAAATTAATCCATTCTGCAACTCAAATTGTCACTACTAAGCCTCATTTGAAAGTTAGAAATATTTTGGAATAGTTTTGGAAAAAAAGTCTATTTGTAAAATTATAAGAGATTGCAGGACAGTCAAGGCCTTGAACTGATATCACTAATTCATGTCCATATGATGATGTGTTGGAAGAGATTAATAACAAGAGTAGTTTGTAAATAATGAAGGCCTTGAAGTCTAATGGAACAGAACTAGCGTACAACTAACTAATGAAACTGGAAATACATTAAACAGAACTGAACAAGAATGCAATCAATCAAACTTGAAATACAGTGAACAGAATTGAACTAGAGTGCCATTAACCTCTGGAGTTTTACAACTAAACTAAAATGCAACTAATCACTGAAATACTACAGCTCTATCTCATTCGGTGTTAGTGATATTTTGGAAAAATTCATAAGAGAAAGACTGGCTGTAACAATTGATGTCAGTGAGCATAAAAATATGAAGTTCAGAAAAAATGCAACTAGACTCTAAAACACCACAGCTATGTCTCATTCAGTGTTAGTGATATTTTGGAACAATTCGTAAGAACAAGACTAGCTGTAACATTTGATGTGACTGAGCATAAAAATATAAATTTTAGAAAACTACTTGAATTAGGAATGAAACAAGGCTAAAGTTACTTATCTAAACAATATGCACAGAGCTTCTCGGGCAGTAGGGGCCCTCTACCACCAGATTAGTATACAAATCTCCTCAAGATTGCCTTAGATCATGCAATGAAGTTGAATGTCTTTCATTAAAGAGAAAATTCTTCAGGAACAGAGTATTACGGACTTTTGAGATCTAACAACAAAACATCAATCTAGCTAGCTGTCTCTCGGTCTCCCGAGTCATTCTTATAAAATAAATACATAACTACCCTTGAGAGGAAATAGGGATAAGTGTCTTTCCCAATTAAAATCAAATTAGAACTCTTGTGGAAGCCTCCTACTCTTGCTGGAGACATCTGTAGAGTCCCTGTCCTAGTAGGAATCTGCTTCTTAGTTTTGATCTATTCCATGTGTATAACCACATGTAGATTCTTGCTCAGACTTCGTAGAGAGAAAGAAATGATGGGGTAGTGTTGTGGAATTCAACCATATGTGTTTTTCCTTGAAGTGACACCTGTAACCTATGAGAACATGAAGATAGTTGCAGAATAGGCGACTAGCTACAGAATGGCTGCATTCTGTAGCTGAGTCTAGTCAAAAATTACTACAACAACAAAACCACGAAAATATAGCAAGTCAGTCATTGTATACATTCCTAAAGTGACTTTAATTAATCCTATTGATCATTTAAGCCTGTAATTGATAAGGGACAAAGGAAATGAAGTGAAATTGGGTGAAAGAAAAGGACATCTTTGGGGCTCAACATACCCCCACTACAAAGTTTTTGCATGTCCTCATGCAATCAATTCATGTATTCTGAGACTTCTACTAGGACATCCAGGCTCCTTCTTCTGCTTTGCCTAATGTTCAATGGCCTCCTAGGCTTCCTTATGACCAACTTGAATCTCAAATTTATAAGTGTCCTGCTCAACTTTTTGTTTTTCTTCTTCAACTTCTCACTAGCCTTGTACAATTTTTCCATTTGCAGAGAGAGAGTTGTATTCATATCAGTTTTCAGCTTAACCTGCTCCCTCAAAATTTAATTTTCATTCTTTATGTGCCTATTGAGTACTTCTAACTCATATTTGTATCTTCTTAGTACATCAATTGCAGATTTTGGTGGGCTAGGAGTTATTCCTCTGCTTTCTAAGGCTCTCTTTTCTAATGTCTCAACATAATTATAGATTTGTTGTTTTTTTGGGTCTATCTCTGGAGTTCCTTCATCAAGATCCTCTTCGTACTAGTCCTCAGGTGATCTAGCAGTTGGTGTCTCTTCATCCTCAATGTTTATGATTCACGTTTGTCTAACCTCTGTTTTCTTCAATATACCTCTAAGCCTGTGGCTTCGTCTTGGTTGAGATGGTCCTTCACCTCTCTCCTTGGCATACCTTCTTATCATCTTCTCCTTTTTAAGTTGTTTCTTAATTTCAGCGAATTTCTCTGAAATTATCTCCTCACTGTCCTCTTGTATGGACTTACCAGTTTTAGTTTCAACAGATTTGGAAATTTTCCTTCTCCTGCTTCTTCTTATAAGTTTGCCTTCAGATGGAGATTCCTTGGGTTCTTCAAAGTGATTCCTTACTAGAAACTCATCCCAATTGTCTCCCACCTTTCTCAAATGATGTTCAATTATGATTTTAACTAGGCCATGGTGGTACAAAGTGGTTTCCAGGAATTGAATCCTCTTTTGAACATTAGAGGCCATTCTCTTCAGACTATGAAGTAGGAGAAAAGGTAAATTGATTTCTTCATCTAAGAAATGCATCATTAACCGAATATGATAAACATATAAGGTACCAAACCTTCCCTCACAAGTTATAAACTTTTGCAAAATGAGCAACATATTCCGCCATTTATTCTTCAGTGCTAAGCTAGGAATGCCCTTCTTAAAAATGGAAATATCCATACCTAGTGTTTTGAGCATTTGCCTCCATGCCTCATTATGAAATTCCCTATTTTTGAACCATCGTTCACCTTGCCTGGGTAATTCCGCTGCTTCTGCAATGAAAGATTCTGTAATAGTGAATTTAACATCTCCTATTTCAACTTCTGCTCCATTGAAGGATCGTGCAAATGTCTTAGTTACCTCTTTATGAAAACCATTAAATTTTTCCAAAAACTGTAACCACCCAAAATGCTGTAGCATTTATCTAATCTGTGGGTAACCCTCTAAGTATTTGGTTCCAACTGGTTCGGACCTTACTATGAGACCCATGGCTTCTCTTCTCAACCTTCAATTTACTGCTCTTCTATCTACGGTGAAAATGGTTGTTAAAGAGTTGTTTTTACCCCAAAGGTGCCTTCTCTATTTATGCAGTAGGAATTAGCTACGGAAGCATGACATGAAGAGGTTATAGAATGAGTGAAATATGGTGAGGGTGATTCACATGAATTAATGAGTTTGAGAGCCATCATGGAATAAAATACTGCGGAAACATCTTGTGGGAAATTCAAAATCATCACTAAATACTTCGGCTAGTGACGTGACCGAATAGGTCACTTCAATACTTAACTGTTAAGTTTTAAATGATGATTTGAAATGACGGAATGAAAGGGATTTTGTCCAAAGTTTTTATGATAGGATAGGTTTAATAGGCATGATCAACATGAATAATCAAAACAAATTTTTGAACTGTACATGACTTAACTATACTATAACTTTCATATTCTGTCATCATAATAATTTCACAACTTTACCTTTGCCTTTCCTTTAATTTTTGTGGTTTTGATACGCTTTGTCCTCCTTTGAAAATCATTGATTCTTCAGTCTTCATAATCCCTTTGATTTTTCTTGTTGACATAGGTGTGCAGGGTTAATTTGTTGTTGACCAAGTGGTTGCTGGATAATTTCCTTCAGAATATCTGGCTGCAGAATGTCTAGCTGGCTGCAGAATGTCTGACTGGCTGTAGAATGTCTGACTGCAGAATATACCTATAGGAGCTTTGAGACATGGATTGGAATGTTGTATGAGGATCATGAAATATGATGTAATGGATCATGAGTGAAGTGAAATGTAATGGAATGAAATGGATTATAAATGTAAAGTGGAGTGAAATATGAAAAGTGGTCTGCAACTTATGATTTGTAATATTCAATTGCAGAAAGAGATCAAATTTTAAAAATCTAAGATGAAAATGAGGTGGACCATGGAATGGAGTGAATGAAGTATGGATGAGTGGAGTGAATGAAATATGAAAGAATGGAATGAATGAAATATGAATGAATGGAGTGAATGAAATATGAATGAAGTGAGACATGATGGAGTGAGACTTATGATTTTGTGATAGCTGCTTGCAAAAAAAGAACAAATTTGAAAAGCTAAAGTGTCAGAAGGATTCCGATTTTCACTTTATCTTTTCTGTATAAAAATGCTAATCAACGATTATTTTTCATATTTATACTTTATTTTTATTTATTTATTTATTTATTTTTTCTTTCATTTGAATTCTGAAAATTCAACTAAGTTGATGAAGAAGAAAATTTCTTCTTCATTAACTTCACATCACTGTTTTCCTGGAATCTCTTGACAAATTCTTCTCTTGAAAGTGGCTTATGATACAACTTCAATCTATGACCATTTACAAGAAAAGTGACCTTCTCTTCATCTATTGTCCTAATTTTTATTTCTCCATTGTCAAAAATTCTCATAATTTCATATGGCCCAAGCCAATGTGTTTGGAATTTACCTTGAAAATCTTTGAAGTTTGAATCAAACAAGAGAGCCCAGTCACCTTCTTTGAACTTCTTTTCCTTGATGTACTTATCATGCCATCTAGTCCTTTGTTGTTGGACTATATTTTTTTCTGAACTGCATCTTGTCTGATCTCATCCAATTCATTAATCTGCTCCAATCTGTGCTTTTGTGCCTCTGTTAGATCAAGTCCTAGCTAAACTGCCATTTTAAAAGTTTGAATCTGAAACTCTATGGGAAACAAAACTTGTTTTCCATAAACAAGTTCATAGGGAGTATGACATGTTGTGCTTATCCATGTAGTTCTATAGGCCCACAAGGGTTCAGGAAGCCTGTCTACCCAATCTCTTCTATGTAAATGAACAGTCTTTGTTAGGATCCCTTCAATGACTTTATTGGTAGATTCCACTTGACCATTTTCTTGTGGATGACAGGGAGTAGATTTTATGTGTCTGATTTTGTACATTTCCATCATTTGTTCCACTAGCCTTGATGTGAATTGAGCTCCTTGATCTGTAACAATTTTCCTTGGGACACCAAAACGAGTAAAAATATCCTCAAAAAGAAAATTAACTACAGATGCTTCAGTAGCAGAAAGTAATGGCTTTTCAACCTTGCTTTGGTAACATGTCGATTTTTCAACTAATATATTTATTTTGTCTTGATGGAGGACTAAAAGGTCCTACAAAATATAAAGCCCATTTTTCAAAAGGTTCAACATGTACCTGAGGCTGCAATGACATCTCACCCTAAGGAGAAGGTTTCCCTACCCTTTGGCAACTGTCACACCTTTTGACATACTCTTTAGCATATTTTAAAAGGGATGGCCAATAATATCCTAAATGAAGGATATTATAAGCTGTTCTTTTATCAAAAAAGTGTCCGCCATAAGGTTCATCATGACATGCCTTGAGGATCTCAGGCATTTCATCTTCCCGAACACATCTCCTAATGATAAAATCTAGACTGTTTGTATAACTCATTAGCAACCCATGAATATTTTGCACTGTCATAAATTATCTTTCTTTTGTCTCTTGCATTCATTATTGAAGGAAATTTCCTTGAAACTAAATAATTAGCAATGTCAGCAAACCAAGGAGTCTGAGTAGAAATTGCAAAAAGATATTCATCAGGGAATTAATCTTCAACTGGGGTATTGTCTTGGATGTTTTGGAGTCTAAATAGGAAATCAGCTACTGTGTTTTGTTTTCTAGGCCTATCTAGAATGGTAATGTTGAATTCTTGTAAAATCAATAACCATCTTATGACTCTGCCATTAGTGATTGATTTTTTCATTAGATATCTAATTGCAGAGTGATCTGTGTGAACAAAAGTTTCATAGCCTGTTGTATAGTGTATGAATTTGTTTATGGCATGAACAACAGCTAAAAACTCTTTTTCAGTTACAGTATAGTTTAACTCTGAAGGAGTCAACTTTTTACTGGTATAGTAGATGGCATAAGGAATCAAGTCTTTTTGTCCCAATACTGCTCGTACAGTTGTATCCGAGGCATCTGTTGAAATATGAAAAGGTAACTTCTAGTTAGGTCCCCTTAAAATAGGTGCTTCAGAGATTTTTTTTTTCAAGGTCTCAAAGGCTAACTGGCAATCAGGATTCCACTTGAATTCACAATCTTTGGTAAGTAATTTGAAAAGTGGAGATGCTATCTTGGTGAAGTTTTCTATAAACCTTCGATAATATCCTGTAAATCCAAGAAAACTCCTAACATATTTTTGACAACTTGGAATAGATAAGTTAGAGATGACTTCAACTTTTGACTCATCAGCTCTAATCCCATCCCCTGAAATGTGATGTTTTCAAACAATTCCGCTAACATCATAAAACACTTCTTATGACTTAATGAAAGGTGCTTCTTTACATCTCTTAGCTTTACCAAGTTTGTCTTGGCTTCTTGGAGTATGTTTTATAAACTATATACATCCATATATACCTCTACACAATCATGTATTAGATCGAAAAAATTCTAGTACTTTACCCTTTGAAATGTTGCGGGTGCATTGCATAATCAAATGGCAATACTCGGTAAGCATAGGTACCCCAAGAACAGGTAAATGTGGTTTTGTCTTGATCTTCAATTGCTACTTGAATTTGATTATAACCACTAAACCCATCTAAAAATGAGAAGTATTTTTTGCCAGCTAATGTATCTAACACCTGATCTATGAAAGGTAGGGAAAAATGATCTTTAAGAGTAGCTTTGTTTAATTCTCGGTAGTCAATTCATACCCTCCATTTAACATTTTTCTTTGGCACAATTACCAAAGGAGAAACACACTAACTATCTGAAATGGGATAGATAAAGTTGACATTTAACAATTTCTACAATTCTTTTTTAACAATCTCCCTAAGATTTGGATTCATCCGTCTCTGAGGTTGTCTGATTGGTTTACAATTTTCCTCTATGTAGATGTGATGAGTGCAAGTCTTAGGGATTATCCCTTTCATATCAGTGTACTCCCATGCATATGTAGAATGTCTCTGTAATATCTTGAGTAACTCTTCTTCTTGAGATTTCTATAGGTTTTGTTTTATGTTTAAAGTTTTTCTGGAAATATCTCAATTGTAGAAGTACATGAAATATATCCATGAATAAGAGACATCTGTCTTGATGATAAAAACTCAATGTTGGATTCTTCTTGAAATTTTTCATGTTTGTATTCCGAAGAGGATTCAAAATTTTCTAAGGTATTCAGAATCTGTCTATCTTCACTAATTTCTGAAATTGTGAAGAGAGGTTGTACGTCTTCTTCATCCTCAATCCATTGAGTATCATCTAATTTTGTAATTGTTTTTGCTGGAGGATACAAGGTAAATTTCTTGGTTGAAATACCATCATAGATGTACATATCACCGGATCTACAGCTAATGAAAGCATCGGCTGTAGCTAACCAAGGTCTTCCTAATATAATAGGGTGTCCTCATAGATTATTCTTAGGAGTTAGGATTATAAAATCCACAGGGTACTCCCAAGAATCTAGGGACACTGGAATGTCTTCTATTACCCCATTAGGTTTGATCACAGATCTGTCTGCTAATTGTAATAATGTGGGTGTAAAAAGAAGATTAGGAAGTTTCAGTTTATCCATGATTTGTCTACTCATGATATTGATTGCTGCTCCTAAATCAACAAGTGTGTTTTGGATCTCAGTTCCATTGATGTGTATTTTAACAACTGGATTTCCTGGGTCTAGATACTTTGGAATAGAAATCTTACCCATCATGATATCTGCTATTTTTCCTGCCAGTTGAATTTTCTTTGTCTCTCTTATTCTTTTTCCTGTTTTCTTTATGCTCAACTCCTTTATTGTCTTTGCTAAGATTTGAATTTCCTTGATAGCTTGCAATAATGGGATCTTATTACAAACATTTCTCAGCTCATCTAGGAAATCATAATTAGGCACCATAATTTTTTTTTCTACACCTCTATCAATTTGTAATCTTTCTGGAAAGGGAGGTGTAGAAGTGAATGTTGATGGTTGCTCTAATATAGGAGTTGAAATTATTGGTTCTTTTTGTTTTGATTTTTCAATGTTTGGGTCTTGGAAAGGTGTGTTCTCTTCAAGACTTTTATTCACCAGTAGAGAATCTTCCTCATAATTTTTTTTCTCTTGTATGATTACAGAAGGTTTCTTCTTTTCAAGTATTCTTCCAGACCTAAGTTGAACATCACTAAGGTCTAAAGGAGTAATCAAATAAGTTTGAAACTATTGGCCTTCTATCATGTATGTATTCTGAGGATTTTTATTGTTGGGGTTCGGTATGGGTTGGGCAGGTAACTGATTTGTTTTCTGAGGAAATGGTAATGGAAGTGGTGGATTTTGAGGATTTTTTTGAAAATTCTGTTGAAAATTCTGTTGAGGAGGGAAATGTGGATATGGTGGATATTGATAGTACTAAGAGTATCTTCCATAGGGATTTTGTGCTCCTTGTGCCAAAGTTTGAGATTGATTTTGGAATTGGGGCCAAGGTTGCTACCAAGAATTCCAATTTGGTGGGGGTTGATTATACAGCTGATCATGGAATCCCTGTGTTTAAGGTCCTTGCCACGGCCTTCTAGAGACAAAATTGAGAGATTCTGTGGAATTTGTAGAGGTTTATTCTTGAAAGACAGCTTTAAGACCAGGAAGTGAAGGACAACTCTTGGTCTCATGTTTTTCTGAACAAATTACACAGGTCTCTACTAATTTTTCATCCAAAGGGCACTCTCTCAAGGCATGCTTCTTTCTACATTTGGGAAAAAATATTGCTAGGGCATCAGATTCATTTTTCTGCTTGTTTTGTAACTTAAGGGTGTCTATTTGTTCACTAAGACTCCCTAAAATATTAGATTTGAATTCATCAATCATATGTCCTATTTCTGCCCTACTTACTGTCCCAGAAGCAGACTTACTTGCCCTTGCAAGAGCAGGGTCTCTTGGTCCTTTTACAGTTTTAGATTTCCCTCTTGAAAGGTTGATACATAATTCAACTATTTCAGGTAATGTGAGCTGAGATATATCCCCTTTTCCCATAATGTTAAGGATATCTAACCATTCATCCCTAATTGTCTTCAACAAGAGAGCTTTCAAGGTGTCTTGGTCTAAGTTTTCCATTTTTTCTCTTTTAATGTTGTAGTTAAATCTCTCCAACAAATCTTCCAAATTTTCATCCTCTTTTTGTAGAATTTTAAACACTTCCTCCTTATGGTTGACTGGCATACAGTAATCCAAATACCTCTCTAGAAATGCTTTTTTCATGTCTTCCCATGTCCTAATAGAACTGTTGATCAAACTCATAAACCACTTCAATGCTGCTCCTTTCAATGTTGAAGGAAATAGTTTAAGTTTTTGAGCATCTTGTAAGTAGTCATAGGTTCTACATAGGACTTCAAATTCAAATAGGAAGGTTTCAGGATCTTCAGTTTTAAGTCCATAAAAGTTTGGAAGGACGGAGGGTGAAATGTTTTTCATAGTTGTATTGGTTTCTTCATCTACTATAGGAAACCCAAAAGAGCTTCCCATTTCTCTTCTACCTCTTCCTCTGCCTCCTTCTCCTTCTGCACCTCTACCTCCTTCTCCTCTACCTCTACCTCTACCCCCTCCAAATAGTTTGTGTTCTCCATTAAAAAATCCTCCTCCCCCTTCTTCTGCCATAGTTTATTCTTCTGTGGAAGTTGAAAAGTTTATGTCCCCAGCAGGGGTCTCAGGATCTTCTTCTAAGACAGGTTCAGTGGATAAAGTGGAAGGTCTTTCTAATGGAATATCTAATCTTAAGTTCTCTGGAAGTCTAGGATCAGTAAAGGATGGAATGTGGGTTTGACTTGGAGGTGTGTTGGCTCTTGGTCTTGGTGAAACAAGTGGTGCTCTAGGAATCAAGCTTCTGCTTCTTATGAATCTACCCCTTGAGTCTCTTTCTCTACGCATGTCATTATTTTTGGGAGACAAGAAACAAGGCTACCTAGTTACACTCCCTCGGCAACGGCGCCAAAATGTCTGCTCAACTTAGTGTTCCTAAATTGATGTCATAAATTGTCAACCAGGGTTAGTAAATTGTTGAAGTGAAGTGCACTATATGTGCCTAGGTATCTGTTTCTCACTAAGTTTTGTTTAGTGTTTTTCCCAATGTTTTTGGTTTTGTGTTTTTATTCTAAGAGGAAAAGAACTAAGTGTTGGTAAATAGAAGTTTTTGGTCACACTAAAACAGAGCAAAACCTATTCTGAACTATGTATGGCACTTGAAAACAGAAAATGCAAATCTTTAACAAGAAAAATAACTGATAACATAAATTCAATAACTCATAACATGAACTCAGTCCAATTCATTCATTAGAAATATGTTGGAATAACTTGAGAAAAGGATAATTTTAATGCAATTAGGTTCTTCTAAGTAAAAAACAATCTACAATATCACAGAGAAAATCTCATCCATGGCTAGAAATTTGTTGGAACACATTTGGAAAAGATAGTCTGCAACATAGTGAGTGACTCTATTCTAAATTATCCTATGACATTGAAATTAATCCATTCTGCAACTCAAATTGTCACTGCTAAGCCTCATTCGAAAGTTAGACATCTTTTGGAATAGTTTTGGAAAAAAAGGCTATTTGTAAAATTATAAGAGATTGCAGAACAGTCAAGGCCTTGAACTGATATCACTAATTCCTGTCCATATGATGATGCGTTGGAAGAGATTAATAACAAGAGTAGTTTGTAAATAATGAAGGCCTTGAAGTCTAATGGAACAGAACTAGCATACAACTAACTAATGAAACTGGAAATACATTAAACAGAACTGAACAAGAATGTAATCAATCAAACTTGAAATATAGTGAACAGAATTGAACTAGAGTGCATTAACCTCCGGAGTTTTACAACTAAACTAAAATGCAACTAATCACTGAAATACTACAGCTCTATCTCATTCAATGTTAGTGATATTTTGGAACAATTCATAAGAGCAAGACTCGCTGTAACAATTTATGTCAGTGAGCATAAAAATATGAAGTTCAGAAAAATGCAACTAGACTCTAAAACACCACAGTTATGTCTCATTCATTGTTAGTGATATTTTGGAACAATTTGTAAGAACAAGACTAGCTGTAACATTTGATGTGAATAAGCATAAAGACATAAAATTTAGAAAACTACTTGAATTAGGAATGAAACAAGGCTAAAGTTACTTATCTAAACAATATGCACAGAGCTTCTCGGGCAGTAGGGGCCCTCTACCACCAGATTAGCATACAAATCTCCTCAAGATTGCCTTAGATCATGCAATGAAGTCAAATGTCTTTCATTAAAGGGAAAATTCTTCAAAAACAGAGTATTACGGACTTTTGAGATCTAACAACAAAACATCAATCTAGCTAGTTGTCTCTCGGTCTCCCGAATCATCCTTATAAAAGAAATACATAACTACCCTTGAGAGGAAATAGGGATAAGTGTCTTTCCCAATTAAAATCAAATTAAAACTCTTGTGGAAGCCTCGTACTCTTGCTGGAGACATCTGTAGAGTCCCTGTCCTGGTAGGAATCTGCTTCTTAGTTTTGATCTCTTCCACATGCATAACCACCTATAGATTCTTGCTCAGACTTTGTAGAGAGCAAGAAATGATGGGGGAGTGTTGTGGAATTCAACCATATGCGTTTTTCTTTGAAGTGACACCTGTAACCTATAAGAACATGAAGATAGTTGCAGAATAGGCGACTAGCTACAGAATGTCTGCATTTTGTAGCTGAGTCTAGTAAAAAATTACTACAACAACAAAACCACGAAAATATAGCAAGTCAGTCATTGTATACATTCCTAAAGTGACTTTAGTTAATCCTATTGATCATTTAAGCATGTAATTGATAAGGGACAAAGGAAATGAAGTGAAATTAGGTGAAGAAAAGGACATCTTTTGGGGCTCAATAATGTTGCACATTATTTTATACATGTTTTAATTGCTTGTATCTTTTTGTTTTACAGATCAGGAGAAGTTACGGTAGCTACATTGCAGAAAATTTAATTATACTTATTACATACACAGTTATATCTCATTCATTGTTAGTAATTCATTTGGAACAATTTGTAAGAGTAAAGACTAGCTATAACATTTGATGTGAATAAGCATAAGAACATAAAATTTTAGAAAACTACTTGAATTAGGAATGAAAGCAGGCTAAAGTTACTTATCTAAACAATATGCACAGAGCTTCTCGGGCAGTAGGGGCCCTCTACCACCAGATTAGCATACAAATCTCCTCAAGATTGCCTTAGATCATGCAATGAAGTTGAATGTCTTTCATTAAAGAGAAAATTCTTCAGGGACAGAGTATTACGGACTTTTGAGATCTAACAACAAAACATCAATCTAGCTAGTTGTCTCTCGGTCTCCCGAGTCATTCTTTTAAAATAAATACATAACTACCCTTGAGAGGAAATAAGGATAAGTGTCTTTCCCAATTAAAATCAAATTAGAACTCTTGTGGAAGCCTCGTACTCTTGCTGGAGACATCTGTAGAGTCCCTGTCCTAGTAGGAATCTTCTTCTTAGTTTTGATCTCTTCCACGTGCATAACCACCTGTAGATTCTTGCTCAGACTTTGTAGAGAGCAAGAAATGATGGGGGAGTGTTGTGGAATTCAACCATATGCGTTTTTCCTTGAAGTGACATCTGTAACCTGTGAGAACATGAAGATAGCTACGGAATAGTGACTATGCAAGTAAATTTACGTGCAGCAAACTGGTGCAGTCACAAACTTTACTACAACAACAAAACCACGAAAATATAGCAATTCAGTCATTGTATACATTCCTAAAGTGACTTTAATTAATCCTATTGATCATTTAAGCCTGTAATTGATAAGGGACAAAGGAAATGAAGTGAAATTGGGTGAAAGAAAAGGACATCTTTGGGGCTCAATAATGTTGCACATTATTTTATACATGTTTTAATTGCTTGTATCTTTTTGTTTACAGATCAGGAGAAGTTACGGTAGCTACATTGAAAATTTAATTATACTTAGCCCTGTACTTCTAGATGGGTAGGTCTACCTGCATTATAGGCACCCTTCATACTCATCATGCACTTGCTCTCCATCTAGTCTCTGCATTTGTTTTGTTTTCTTATTTTTGTCTCGCATGTTGTTGTCTCCATTTGTTTTTTTATTTTAATATTTTTTTTTGGTTTTGTCATATATTTTCTTTCATGTTTATTTTAACAAGGTCTTGCATGAAAGATGTTTCTTTTGGCTCATTGGACAATATGGAAAATTTTTGAAAGGAAATTGTGATTATGAATAATTCTTATCTAATTTTTTACCTCTTCTCTATTTTGGTGTACATATATTTAAATTTGATGATGTATAAATGGAAAATATTATTTTTTTCATACGAAAAGCCTTTGGTCGAACTACGAAGCCCGTATATTTATTGGGATCTTGTTTCTAGACTAAACCATGTATTGAATAGTGTTTTTGATATGTTGACTCAACTAAGTAGAGAAAGGGAAGGACAAAAGTTTAAAATGAACATATTAACTTTAGTTATCTTAGAAATCTCTTAAACATGGAACAAACTCTCTTGCAACTTGTCAAGTTATCTATGAGAATATCTACCAGCCAAGATCCATCTTAACTCTAGATCTACCAAGCGTTGAGAGGGATCAAATCTCTTGACTCAAGAGATTTGATCCCTTTCAATGCTTGGTATATATAGAGTTAAGATGAATCTAGGCTATTTTAATTAATTAGTTACAATGATTAATTTTATGTTTTTTATTTTATTTTGAACAAGTCAAAATTTTAAATATTACAACACCCCTATCATACTAGGTTGTAGAGCACCTCTCGACGAAATAAATTTATTGTTTAATGAAATTGTTTCTAAAAGAAATTTTGGTACCCTATTCTTGCCATCGAGAGACGCTTTCCAATCCAATATGGTATAGATTTTGTAACATAATGTAATGTAATTGTAGAAATTCCTTGTAGATTCAACTGTTAATTATAATTTACTAAAACAATAGACTTGAGCCTACTCTACCAATTGCGGAAATCAATTTAAATGATCACGAAATCACGAAGCATACAAGAGAAATAATTCAATCAACACATTACACAATGGTTTCCTAGGGAAAGACACAACTAAAAACCTCGTTATCTTTATATTGCATTAGTCTGAAAAATATAAGATTACAATGCTTTTCTCATGCTCGAGCAGCCTCTACACTATCTCTATCTGTCTCATTTCTTCCTAGACAAACTCTGGCCAACACTTAACCAATTTCCTAGCCTTCCATGGTCCTACTTCCTTCTATTGTTCAATGAGGAATTAGGCCCCTATTTAATAGGAATTTTCCTCCATTGGATTGCACAGTTACTTTAGGCTCTTCCTCTAATCGCATCCACCACCTGTACAATTCGGATAATTATATGACTAATAGTACACAACCCTTGAAATCCAATCTCAATTGGGTAACTCTCAGTTCACACATGCATGAGTTATTTATGGTTGATTTATCAGTTAACTGGTTGATCACAAAGTACACACCCCACTACTTGACCTCCCACTAGTTCTTCCAACATTTGGAACTAGTTTAACTGACTTTAACTCAGTTTTACTGAATTAATTAATTACAACTCAAAATAAACTCAACCTAGGCTCGTATAAAGTAGGAGACACTCTACATGACTCAAGTTAGGCCCTCAACTTGAGTTAAATGAACCAACTAAGTCAATTAAACTTAGTTAACTCGTTCAAGTTCTCTTGTGATGCGAAATTATAATTTTCTTCTAATTTTATTTAAGGGAAAATTAAATTAGAATTTTTCTTGGTGTCATTTTCAACAGTAATGTCTTGTAAATAATAAAATTAAATTAAATAAAAATTTAAAAAAAAAAAACAAATGTAATGTAATGTAAATATTTTAACTCGATCAAAATAAAATAAAAAAATAGAAGTTAAAATAGCATATTATATATTACTTATTTATATATTTATACATTTAGTGCTAGAGATTCCATTTCATTATTATTATTATTATGGTTATTCCTCTCTCCTATAATTTTATAATAGAGTTTGTATTTTCAATTGTGCTTTTCTCATATATATATATGATTATTTAGTTTATATTTTCTTGGTTTTTTCTATTATTATTTATATTTATATCCTTAATAATATAATATAGTGATAATAATAATAATAATAATATGTTTTTTTTTATTTTATCCTTTTTGTTTTTTGTTTTCATATTTTTTTAATTGAATTCAAATTTTTAATTAATATATTTTTCTTTAACTCAAAATTTTAAATTAAATTTATTGAATTCTCTCTAACGTTCAATTTTTATAATTGTTATTATTATCCATTGTATCTTCTCTTTGCATCTCTACAATATTTATTTCCTTGCTTAAATTAGTTCATCCATCTTAGTCCTGATGATGAACCACACTAAGTGATTCGAAGCGACCTCAAGAATTCCAATCTGATTTTCTCAAAGATATTTTTTTAAAACATTATGGATCACATAAGCCTACAATCTCAAATAAAAATAACAAAATAAAAACAACCCTATCAAAAAAAAAAAAAAATGGCCCATGGTATTCATATGGAAAGTAGCCTAGTCAAAGGGGGAAATTAAACCAACCTAGATGCATCTTAACTTCGGATCTACCAAGTGTCAAGGGATCAAAGATCTTGAAATGAAATGCTCTTTTAGAATTAAAAGATATTTGATCCCTCTTGGCGCTTGGTAGATCTAGAGTTAACATGGATCTAGATTGGTGTATATGTTTTAATTATTAAGAAATTTAAATGAAATCGATTACATAATTTACATTGTTTGGGAATTTGGGCTAGAAATAGATTTGAAGTTGGATCCTATGAATTTCATATATTGTGCAAATTATTATTTTTTTAATTAATTTTGTTTTAAAGTTTAATAAAATTATTTTTGTAAATTATCTTTTTATTTAATTAATTCAAATTAAATAACTAGTTAAAATTGATATTTTTTAGATAATTTATGAATAAAAATATGAAACATTTTGGTATGACGTATATAATTTATTTAAAAAAGTCGAACAATATTAATTTAAATATTAACTAGTATATTTTCAAAGTTGTAAAAATGGAACATATAATTGAATAAGAATGGTTATATGTTTATTGTTTAAAATATAACAGAATTTTGTGTTTAGATAGAAAATGTCATTTTGGCCTATCTATAAAATATAATATTATAATTTGATCTTTAAATCTAATATGTACTAACTTAGATTCTTGATCCATCTTAATTTTGGATTTATTAAGCACTGAGAAAGATCAAAATTTTCAAGGTGCAAACCTCTTTTTTTAGTGCAACTCGTGAGGAAATGTTTGTTAGGTTTGCACCTCCATAGATTTGACCCCTCTTAACGTGTGATGAGTCCAAGGTTAAGATGGATCTAGGTTGGTTTAATAATTAATAATTATTATTATTATTTTTATGTGATTTGATCGAGTCAAAATGTTTAGATAACATAAGAAGGCATCAAAACATCTCTTCCATAATGGGTTGAAGAGTGTCTCTCGACATAATTAAAAGCATATAAATTTGAACAAAGACAAAAATTTACATGCATTAACTACCTCCCTTCTCATTTCCGACATATCAATGGATAAAATGAAAACAAGCTCGAGAGGATTGTTTGAAGTTTTCTATGTGTCAAAAATGTCTTCCTGCAAACACATTTGTGTTCACTTTTATTAGAAATGGCTAATATTAATTGAAGCGTCAATGATGAAGCATAAGATTGATTCTCACATTGTATTCTTGAAAACAATGGCAAAATTCGATTAAATATTCTTAAAATAAATAGTAAAATCAAATCTAATAAAAAATTGCACAATATATAGCAACTTAAAATGAAGTTATAATGAGTAGAAAACAAATATTTCTTAAAATAAAGTTATAATTAATTAAAAAACAAAAATATTCATGTTTACAATGTGAATAATAATAATAATAATAATAATAAGAACAACAACAACAACACTCATGGATGACCAACAACAAGTTAATTTGGTTTTCTTCAATTGCTTTAAAATTTGAGCTCTCTAAGAACATCTAAGGATGTCAAGATATACCGCAAGGAAAATATTTGCAGTCACATTATTGGGAACTATTTTCTTGTATGTCAATGGTGGTTTCTTGTTGTGTAGCATATTCCCTTTGTAAAGGGAATAGACCCTATATTTTTTCAATTTCTAGGTACCATGGGAGCTAAGAACTTTCTCTTGATTTTGTTGGTGCCGATGGTGGTTATCCATGGTGCTTTGTTGGAAATTGCAAGAGGATTTTGCCCATTATTACCCACTACACATGACACAAAAAATCCAAGTGGTGGAATCACTGTATCGTCAAAATAATAAGAGGTACACATAGGTTGAGTGTGCTTGATACCAAGTGGTAGCGATAATAAGTCGAATTTCTATAAAACAATTGTTTCCATCTTGGCAAGAAGATCATAGTCAATCCAGCTCATGACTAGGAGACTTTATGGATGACCAATCTATCTTTGTCAAAAATTCCTCCAACCATTCCCCTATGGCGAAGCTAAGAAGACTTGACCAAGGCACCTTTAGCCTACTAATAGTATACAAATTATGTGTACCATAGCTGTTAGAACCTTAAGGAGTTCTGCGATATTTATTTTCGTTGATACAACTGTACTCAACTATATCCTTTGAAAACGAAAATTCTCATTAGAGTCAACCATAATGTAAGAGATTGGCAATAGAGAGAAAAGGCTTTGAGTTGAATATGCTTTTTGTGATTTTAACTTGGTTTCCTTGGATTTTGGAATTATTGTGTGATAATTAGTAACTTTCTCTTAAAACCATGGACCACAAGCTATGATGCATTGAACTTGAAGATCACCCCATTGTCCTTCAGACGCTATATCTCGTATTACACCTATTGAAATATGTAACTAGGTCCAGTATTCATAATAACATATGTAATCATGATTTTATTTGACATAATGAGAAAAATAAATTTATTATTGTTGAGGCGTGGGTTTCATGCTCAAGAAGATTTATTTTTAGGTCAACCTCCCATTGAGAGATCGTAGGATTTTTTAATGAGTGACCAAGTCATTAGAGTCATTTTCATGTATGAAAAGACCCAATTGGTCATGTTACATATTATAATAAAAAATTATTTGAGTCAATGTCTGGTCAAATAACTCTCCAATATTAAGTCACAAAAGCAAAGATTAAGTTGGCCTTATCAAATATCAAGTTGTCCAAGGAACAACTTCAAGTCGACCTCTAATCATGGATGAGGATGTCAATATATAAGAAGACTCAACCTCATTCTAGGCATATCAATCAAGCATTACAATAATTAAATCAAGGGAAAAGAAAGAGCCTCATGCTCTAGGGAATAGAGAATCAAAGAAGAAGGAAAAACCGAGTTGTTTGAGTTTTTTTTGGGTCTTCTCTCTCACATGTGGAGACTACTGTTAGTGCACACTTTCAGCTACAAAAGTAAAAAATCACAATCATATTTAAAAGGTGTTTCAAGGGTCAAGAAGATTGGAAATTCAAGCCAATTTTGGGTAAAAGGAACCTCCATTTAAATGAAGGAAAGAAGATAAGTTCTTGTCCATATTTTAGTCACACATGTAACTTAGGGTTTCTACAGCAGGGTTACACCAGATCTTGAAGGAAGTTGAGATAATGGCAGAGGGAATCATTACTACTAGTCGTAGACACTAAGAGACTTGTGCAAGTATAGAAAAAGAGGAAAACCTTATATATCTACTCCATCAATCACACACGTGTGGCATCTTAAGAGTTACAAGTAGGTTGTGGATTTCAGTACTGTGATAGAAGGTCAAAACTCTAGAGAAGTCAAGAATAGTTGTAGAAGTTAGTTTGAACATTGTTGACTTAAGAGAAGAAGAAAATATGTTTTGATTTGGTCTTGTAGATATTCTTGTTCAAGGGTTTTGGTATTGGAATTCAACAATTGAAGTATCTATAAGAAGAAGAATTCATTTGGGTTTTCCTCTCAATATTGGAGAGATTTTGGCCCTATATGATTGCCTACATATTGTGCCCTATTGTCTCATTGTTCTTTTGGTTTTGGTAGTTGGTTGATGAAAGAAGAACACAAATAATAAGAAGTGAATCAAGTAAAGTAAAAATACATCACAATCATTTATCAAGTAAGAGAAATCCCATACACTTGTTTCCCCTATATATCTCAACATGGTATCAAAGCTAAGGTGACAAAGTTGAGGAAGGGCACTCAAGGACCAAAATACTAAAATATCATCAAAGGCATCAATCATAAAGAAGGACCTCTCACCTCAAGAGCACCCCAAAGGAAGTAAAAAACCTAGTTCATTCAAAGAAGGCATCTACTCATCCAAGGGATGCAATATCAAATACATTGTCATCATGATCAAGGATACAAGTTCATCTCCCTCTCTTTGGGATCAAGGATCATCTCTTGAAGGGAAAAAAAAAATCTCCATAAAATAAGCCATATTCATCATCACAATCAAGAATTCAACATATTGAAGATAGTGTCATCAAGAAATATCTTCTCAAGTAAGTATGTTTATGTCTACATCTAAATATATCAAAATGTATTTTTGTAAGGAAAGAAAAAAATTGGTTGGGGCTTCAAAATTTCTAGCATGGAAGAAAAGGACAAATCTAAACCTCATAGAAATTTAAGTCATGTAACATGTTAAGGGTGCAATCACTAAACCTCCAAAGGAAGAATCTCAAGCTCTTGCAAAATTCATGAAAGGGGAAATAAGGGTTCAAAGGATTCTCATAGAATCCATCAAGGACCCCCTTATTCCCTATGTATCAAAATTAGAAACATAAAAATAAATATAGGACAAACTTGTACGATTATTCTCCATAAGCACTGCAGGAGAAGTGATTTTGTTAAGACAAGAACTCTACAAGATGAATATATCAAAAGAAGAAGGAATAGCTTGATACTTTATAAGGGTGTTTGAAATAAGGGACCAACTACAAGACTTAGGAGAAATCATGTCTTACAAGGAAATGACTACTATAGTACTAAATAAACTACGAGGCGAATGAGGTAACTTTACATCAAGCATCTATTGGAAGAAAGAAGCTACTCCATTCAATGAATTGTGGCCACTATGCAAAAATGAAGAAACCAGGTTGTAGGCTAAAATTATTTTAGGATCAAATGAGCAAACTCAAGCATATGTTGCCATGTCAAAGAGGAAAGGAAAGATTGCAAAATTTTGTCCTCAGAAAAGGAAGAAGAATATGGTGAAGGTTCAATGCTATGGATGTTAAGAATATGGGCACTACAATAGAGATTGTCACAAACTCAAGAAGGAAAAAAAAAAAAGAGGAAGAGAATAATCCCATGTCACCGAAGAAGTAGAAGAAGTTGAAAAAGAAGAAATCCAAGAAGGAATAAGTAAAATATCTCTACTATGATTGAGATAAGTCTTCTCCACCTAGTTCTTTTCAGTTTTTGTAAAATATGGATATCATGGTAGGAATCATTAGACTCATGATAGGATGCATCATTTTAGGAGATGGCATCATAGAAGCATACATCTAAATTAATATCTCAAGAAATCATCATAAGAAGATTGAAAGATAGTTGAAGTAGAATTCTATGATAGTCATCGTTAGAAGGAAGTGGCTCTTGGTAACATCATTAGAAGCATAAGTATCACTTATGGGTAGAAAAAAGACATATATTATAAAGCTCATCATACTTATTGGAAAGGAGAATTTTCAAGATGAGGATAATCAGGATCCTCTACTGGAATATTCATTATAAGGTTCATTTCTTGGAAGAAGAAAATTTCCCTCTGATAATTCCACTTTGGATGTAATTCATTATTTGAAAAAATGATGGTATGATGACGAAGGAATGCAACATGTCAAGATGGTTGAAATACTTGTAATTAAGGAAAGGAAGTTGTTGAAGGAAGTTTAGGTGACTGAAAATAAGGAAAGAGGTTTGTATTCATATGTTTGATAAGATCATTCGTGTCATTATATCATTGCAGATAACAAGGATAAATACTCTACCTCGTGAGTATGATAAAAGAAAAGGGATCTCTTTCGTTGGAAGAATGCATGAAGGCATGGGTCACATATTGTCTAGATGAAATCAACATAATATGTCCTCATATGAAATATGAGGTGGTTGAAAAGGATGAAGGAAATGTATATGAAAGTTCCTAGGGTACAATATTATAAGAAAGAAAGAAGGGATCATGAAATATGCAACTATTATCACGTGGAAAAGGAAATCAACATCCAATGACTAGAATATTTGACTATGATATCTCCATCGAAAAGATATGAATACCTTGGTAAAGTCTGGAAAGGAAAGAAGGCACTTGACAAATAAATATTTTGGAGATTTGTTAATATGTTTCTAGGATGTTGATATTGGAGCAAGAAGATGTCATGATGAAGGGCCATCATAAAAGGTAATTTTTTATTTGATGTTCATTTCTCATTTTTGAACAAAATCTGGATGGGTTAATATAGTGCTACCTAAAATGAGGTGTGGATATCATCTACAACTGATGTTTATGTGGAAGGATGAAATATATCGAAGAGGAAAAAGGTAGTTGTATAAGGGAAATCCATATATGGTCTAATGGATCACTCTACGATGAAAGGAAGGATGACATGACTTCCCTAATTCGAGAAGGAATGTGATGGATGGTTGATTCCCTACAAATAAGTCCCAAAGATGAAGGCTCCATAATATTAAAAATAAAACTCATGACATCAAATAAAGGAGTGCTACAAGCAGTTGAAGGTCCCATGATCTCCACCAATGCAGAAAGATTTGTTGTAGGGAACAATCACCCTAGTTAAGAGGGAGCATGTAAGTAAGTTTATAACCAAGGAGAAACTTGGGAGAAATTCCCTGATTGAGAGGGATCTTGGGTATATTCCTTCATAGGAATGATTATATCCTCCCTGGTTTATAAGGAGAAATAAACACATCATTCTTGTCTTCACTAGGGAAGAAATAATGGAGGATTGGGTAAGCATATTGTAGTCGATGCTCCTTGAGGATGTGGTAAGACATCCAAGATAAGAGTATTCATAGAAGATAGATATTCTTAAGGACTGGGAATCCTAGATAAGAATAGTTGTGGAATGACGTACCCTATGAACACCCATGTGGGGTATGCTCCTTAAGAGGCAATGATGAAGGTGTTTATAAATCATTGGTCTCGCCAGCATTGTGCTCTGATCTTGTGGAGAGATAGAGTTGTTATTCAAGTCCTTTTTATGTGACAATTTTGGATGATATGATGCTATATATATGGGTTACCAATATGAATATTCTTATGATAATTTTTCATATTGAGAATGTCAAAGTAACTTTCATGAATTATGAATACCTCCCTAGTTAAGAGGGTGTGTTGAAATATGTAACTAGGTTCTGTATTCAGAATGGAATATATAATCATGATTTTATTTGATGTAATGAGAAATATAAATTTATTGTTGTTGATGCATGGGTTTCATGCGCAAGAATATTTATTTTTAGGTCAAGCTCCCATTGAGAGATCATAGGATTTTTCAGTGAGTCATCAAATCATTAGAGTCATTGTCATGTATGAAAATACCAAAATGGGCATGTTACATATTGTAAAAAAAATTATTTGAGTCAATGTATAGTCAAAGAACTCTCTGAGATCAAGTCACAAAAGAAAATATTATGTCGACCTAGTAATAGGTTCTAGTCGACCTCTAATAATGGATGAGGATGTCTATATCAACCTCATTCTAGGCATATCAATCAAGAATTACAGATGTTAGATCAAGGGACAAGAAAGAGCCTCATACTCTAGTGAAGAAAGGAGAATCAAAGAAGAAGGAAAAACTGAGTTGTTTGAGTACGTTTTGGGTCTTCTCTCTGACACGTGTGGACTATTGTTAGGGCACACTTTCAGTTATAGAAGGGAAAAATCACAATCATATTTAAAAGGTGTTTCAAGGGTTAAGAAGATTGGAAATTCAAACTGATTTTGGGTAAAAGGAGCCTCCATTGAACCGAAGGAAAGAAGAGAAGGTATTTTTCATCTTCTAGATCACACAAGTAACTTAGGGTTTCTGCAACAGGGTTACACCAAATCTTAAAGGAAGTCAAGATAAGGGTCAAGAGGGGAGAATTACTACTAGTCAAAGACACCAAGATAATTTTGCAAGTATAGCGAAGGAGGAAAAGCTTATAGATGTGCTCCATAAATCACACATGTGTGGCATCTTGATAGTTACAAGAAGGGTGAGGATTGCAGGACTGTGATAGAAGGTCAAAACTCTAGATAGGTCAAGAACTATTGTAGAAGTCAATTTGACCATCATTGATTTAAGAGAATAAGAAGAGTTTTTGTGAATTGGTCTTGGAGAGATTATTTTTCAAGGGTCTTGCAATTGGAATTCAACAATTGAAGTCTCTATAAGAAGAAGAATTCATTTGGGTTTTCCTCTCAATATTAGAGATTTTTTGGCCCTGGTTGATTTCCTACATCTTGTGTCCTATTGTCTCATTTCTATTTTGGTTTTGGTATTTGGTTGATGAAAGAGGAACATGAATAATAAGAAGTAAAAATAATAAGTGAATCAAGTAAAGTACAAATACATCACAATCAGTTATCAAGTAAGAGAAATCTCATACACTTGTTTCCCATATATTTCTCAACAACACCTACCTTCCCTTCAGCGCCATTCACATCATGGATTGAAACAGTCATCTCCAGCATAGTGATTTTCTGAGTGCATCGATTTTCACAAGCCTCAATATTCTTCTCTTTTCTCTAGCAATATCTTACCTTTGGATGGGTGTGTGGTGTCTAAATGCAAGTTCTCTCTTGCAAACTTATTCAAATTCTGCAAATCTTTCCATGACCAATGGCCATGGAATACTTGGGGAGAGGCATGATATTGCACTAGCACAACCATGCCCTGCTTGTGTAAATACCATGGAAAATACATTTGTAACTTAACAAAATGGAAATTTCTTCTTCAATTCTATCACCAAAACTAACAACCCTATTTCAGCTCTTGCCCTTGGAACTTACAAATTATCTCATGAAGGGGTTGCCTCTTTTCATTAGCCAAAACTACTACAATTGGCACATCCATTCAATTAGTTACATCATTTATACATACCTAAAACACCACCTAGCAATTGACACATGTCGTCTTCCTTAAATGAATTAATGATCCCAGTGGTCTCATGTTTTTACGTCCATAAGTGTTTGTAGAATAGTTCTTTTATTGATATTTTATGAGAATTTGGATGAATGGTACAATCATATAGACAAGTGGCATTATATCTAGACTATGTTATGATATAAAATATGGGAGGGACGCCATTTTCTGTGCCCCATCCTTGCCACAAATACAAACCACATGGTCCATGCCACATATGACGTATAACACATGTTGATCTAGAATTGCCACTTGTCATGGTGGGTGAGCGAGTTAATGCAAAATAAGTTGACATGTTTTTAGGGTTTTTTTTGTAAGTGGTTACAAAGTTGTGTTATATTGTTTGAGTCTTATGTGTGGGAACTTCACTACCCCGATATTCATTCTACCGACCTCCTTCTCTGTTCGACCTGCAAGTTCGTCATTGCATTTTTGGAGGGGCGTCATTGTTTCACCTAGTTCGTGGGGGATTTACCATTACGTTTGTCTTGGTTGTTAATTTATTGTTCTGTTGAGTGTTGCCCCATACCTGTGACACACAATGAAAATGTACATTTGAATGCATTAGATACTATGGGATATTTAATTCAGTTCGGTGGTGAACATGGAGGTTTCGCGCTCCACTCGATTTTCATGAGGGTAAGTGAGATTTTTACAAGCTTTATCCATGAACATTTTGTCAAGTTTTTTCATTTTTCTTCACAACTAACTTTACCATCCGTCTCTATTGCTGGTAATCTATCGTGAGGTGTTGGGGTTTTGATTAATGTTGAAATGGTTTTTGGGCATGGAAGTGGCTTCGTGGTTGGATTTCTGGTAGGATATATTATCCTACTAGCTACCATTGTTTGTGTTTATCAACACATTCCATCCATATATTGGGAATTGTAGTCCATTCTTTGGGTGTTACAAAAATGTGTGTTTTTGGATGTAATTTTTTTTTCTTTTTTTTTGTGGATGTTCCTTGCAAAAATATAAATGAGGGGTTTTTTTTTCCTATATTTTCTCAACCTGTCTCAAAGCTTCTGGAGCCCTTTATCTCAGAGTTTCTAGAGACAAAATTAGCTTAGGGTTTTTTAAATTATGCATTGGTAGGATTTTTTTTAAATGTATTTTTTGAAAATATGAATGAGGGTTTTTTAGGTCTACTCTTGCCTAACCTATATGAGAGCTTTTTTATCCCTCTATCTTAGAGATTTTGGAGACAAAATTAGCTTGTGGTTTTTTAAATTATGCACATTTTTTGTAAATTATGCACTGGTAAGGTTTTTGTAAAATGTCATTTGAAAATATGAATGAGGTTTTTTTTAGGCCTATGTTTTCTTGACATAACTCATTTCTCTATCCCTCTATATTAGAGCTTCTTAAGACAAAATTACAATAGGGTTTTTTTAATAATGCACATTTTTTTGTAAATTATGCACTAGTAGGGTTTTTGTAAAATGTCTTTTGAAAAGATGAATGCGGTTTTTTTTAGGCCTATGTTTGCTTGACCTATCTCAGAGCTTCTGGATCCTTCTGTCTCAAAGCTTCTAGAGATAAAATTAGCTTAGGGTTTTTTAAATTTTGCACAATTTTTAGTAAAATACGCACTTGTAAAGCTCGTTATTCTTGTTTGACATAACATCAAAACTTGCAGGGTTAGTTTATTTTGGATCTATATTCCTTCACCTTCAAACTTTTCTTTAGATACCAATATATTTGAATTGAAAGGAAAATAATTCTTACTAGTACTGGTGTCATTATTGGTGAAATTATTGATTGGTGTTTCCAAAAAATTTAACATCTATAAATGTCTTAGAGGTACTAGTTAAGCCTAACTAGTTTCAAGGTGGCATGCCTTCATATGGTCCAATAATTGATTCCTCCACGAGTTGAACCCAAATTTGTTATGGGACTATGCAATTTTAAGGGTGAATATGAGTATATGTGTTGTCATTGTTCAACAATGTCAATCTATAGACAATATCCACTGGGGGGAGCCCTAGAGACCATCACACAATGATATTGTTTGAAATTAAAACATGAATCAAAGTTGGTATAAAGAGGAAATTTGCATGGAATTCAATATCAACACAATAAATGTAAGAGGCCTTCACAAATCACTATTAATCTTCATAAATCTTATGAATTTCCACTTGTTTGTATTTTGGTGTGTAATCTTTCCTTGACGCAAAGCTAGAATGACATTAGACTAGGGAGATTCTAGAATAACAAAAATACTAGCTATAAGATCCCCTTTGCCATGTTAAACCAAGATATGATTCATATACATTCACCATAGCTTATACTAATTTGGTATTGCAAGGAGAGGAGCTTACTCATTTTTTGGAGAGAATAACATTTTCTACAAAAGACCTACCAACATGCCTTCAAAGTGTTTCTACACAAATACTATATTTGACTTAGAGTTGTGCTGAGTAAGGCCTTTAAAATTTGTGAACCTTGGTAGTTGAAAATCCACTAAATACCTATCCATGATCAGATTGATAAATATCAAGGGTGAAACAATGTGGTAGCTAATATACCTTTGTGCAATAGAGATAACACAAATGTTCTGAGTTAATTTTCTACAACCAATGTGAACCAATGTTATTTGCAAATATTCTGCAACTAAAACAAACACTTTGTAACTTGTTATCCATCCTACTTTATTTTTGTGCTAGTACCTTATTCATCCTCCTTTCTTGTTATATTTTTGGTTTATGACCCTTTCCAATTGTGTAAACTTCCTATCCTTCTTTCATTTGATATTCTTAAATTATTATTCCTTCAATGTCGGACTTTTCTTTAGATACCGAAAACAAATAAATGGATATTATATAGTATTAAAAATAATATCAACAATATTAACAAATATGTGAAATAAAATTACAAAAATATTCCCATCCCTTTGATGACAATATTCTATGGTTCTTTCATTTTTCATGGACTTTGAATGATTCTTTCTCAACTTGGATTCATAATTTTATAACACAAAGCTATTGTCAACCTACCTTTCCTTTGTCAATATATACCATCTCTTTGTTCTGTATCACACACAAGTGTGGTAATATTAGATCTTTGTAACTTCCAACCTGGTGACCTGTATATGCTTTATGAATGCCAAGATCTCTCAATATTCAACCATAATTCTTGTGACTGTCTTAAGAACCAAATTGAGTACATCTTGTTAAGTGCATGTCTGCATTTTTCAAAGTTATGAGCTGATTTTCTCACAAAACATTTCTAGGTGCTAACATTAGCATTAAACTTGCTCTAACATACAGTCAAGGAGCCAGAATAAATTTGATAATGTACATTTTTTATGCAAAGTATATGTAGAATGTTACACCACAGTTCAATTATATAGGAAATAAAATTGATCACATCTAAAAGTATACCGATTAACTTGATAACATCAATGCAAATAGACATCTATTGAAAATAATGTGTTACTCGATACAAAGGATACTCTATGCTTTACTCTTGTGTTTTAGCTCTCTCAAAGTGGTTGATACTTAAGTTATTCATGGTGATTTACCAAAAATATTCTCTCCGTATTATTTTTATTTTTGCGAAGTATTGTATTTACTACATCTGCCTAACATCCATGTTTCTTGTACTAACTTTGATATTCAAAATCCAAGGTGCCTTTCTAACATAAATACTTAGAATACAAGTACACCTTTCTTATTACAACTTATATATTTGAAGTAGGAAATTATCTTAAATAATTACAACATATGCTTATATTATTCCATTTCAACTTCTAATTTTTTGTTAATGTGGCTTTGTAGCTCGAATTTCGATTGGACAAATGTGGCTTTGGACTAAAATTTAGGACTAATTTTTTGTTAATGTGTCTTTGATATTACAATTTATTTTGATTACAATGCCACAAAATGTATGGAATAAAATGACTTGGGATTTAATCCAAAATGGTAATATAACAAGTAACTAATCCAATCCTTACAAAATACACATCCTAATGTGGTTACAACCAAAAAAATATGACACCCCTATCCTTGATGGCCTCTAAAATCTTCATTGCCCAACCTTTTTGAGTCTCCTACTTGAGCCAAGTAAGTTGGCCCACCTAATAATGGTTGATTAGGATGTGTTATATTGTTGTCATATGATTGGGTCCAATTTACCCCTTTTATCCATGGAGGAATTGAGTACCCATAGCTCACACTTGTGCTACTAACCCTTGCATTAAGTGTAGGTGTATGATAATCATACATAGGATTGACACTTGCATTGGTAGGATTATAACAAGTGGGAAAACCCCCATTTGGATAGTGAGGGTCTTGGATGTTTATGAGGTATTGGAATAATGGTGTATTATATGAAATATGGTCAAATGTGTTTGACATCATCTTGGTCTCATTGAATGTGTTTGCATCAATTTGAACCCTATTTGTCATCCCTTGTTCTTTTTGTAGCAATTATTGAGCCTTTCTTGATTCCTTTTCCTGCCTTTCCAAATTTTTTTTATGGTCCCTCCCTTGCCTTAATTTCTCTCTTTCAAGTCTTTCCTCTACTTGATGTCATGCTACAACAATCCTTTCTGCATTCTTTTCCTTGTTTGAATACTTTTTTTTTTTTTAATTTCTTAATTTCAAGTTTCTTTTGTTTAGACTCAACTAATAGTTTTATATTTTCTTCTAAGGTGAGTAATTGTGAATTTCGGCCCAAATGAAGACTATATGTTGCTCCTTTCCTTATTTTCATTGACACACTCTCTATTGGTAGCTTTAGGAACCAACCAAGTAACTGCTCCTTCCCTGACACTTGTTGCTCCTTAATTGACACTTGCCTTTCAATATCTAGGATAACTGATTGAATTGTATTGTTCTCTTCATATAATTCCTCATTTTGTATAGTATCTTCTTCTAGTGATGCATTGTCCACAAAAAAATGAATAGTTTCATTATTCAATTATGCTAGTTATGAAGGCATGTTCACAATTTCTTCAATGTTTCTTGATACATTATGTTTGTTAATATTCATCATGGGTTCTGCTAGCCATCATGGTGGGGTTACTTGGCTTGGAAATATCAATTGCTCATTGTTACTTCCTAGTGAAATATCAACAATGCCATTTTCAATCACATTCTCATTATCAATTACATGATCATATCAACAGATTCATTACAAATATCACATGAATTTTTTTTTGTACTTCAGTTGGTATGAAAACCTCCATGTTACTATCAAATTTTTCATGACTATACTATGTTTCACTTTCATGTTCATCGTCATCACCATATAAGTTTCCTTGAGAGATGGAGATCATATTATTAGTTGCAACCACATCTTCCTATTCATCCACTTCTTCTTGGGAATAAACATGTGCTTGGAGATTCCCTTCTTCTTGACCACCCACATCAAATTCCTCGTTACGACCAGTATCATGCATAAAATCATCATAATTTAGTGTCCAGATTCCAGACCTCCTAAACCCAACCTTGATATTTTACAGTGTGAGAGCCTTTTTAAATGTTTTACTTGCAAGCTCAGCTAGCTCAAACCTTTTCACATCAATCCTTGGATTCTTTTCCATCCATGAACCTCGTTGTGACCTGAAATAGTTCTTGCAAGGCCTAAACACACTCACATAAAGGGGTTGAAATTTGTGAGTGATATGAGTAGGAAATGATAATAGGTAGATGCCCAAATTTTTAGCCTCCTAAATTATTTTCACAATATTGTGGCTTCCATGGCCATCTAAAACTAGTAGATGTCTATTTTTAAGTGAGACAACACCTGGTATATATCTAACAAAGTGAAAATTCCATTTTTAAAAAAAATATTTACTCATCCATGCATGGGAATGTGCAGCCATGCATGCACCTGGTGTTAGGTGGGAAAATATGGTTTTGCAGACATAACATATCTCCCTAGGCTTGGCAACCAAGCCTAGTAAAAAATAAATGAAAACAATCCCTAATTTATGGCTAAATTAAAATATCCAAAAAGGATGTAAATCTCATACCTTTTCATGAAATGCTCATTGATGACCCTCACTATTTTCCTTTGTATCTTCCAACCTTTCTCCCTCGATGCTCGAAAAAGAGACCTACAAAGACAAATCCAAACAAGAGATCAAAGCATAAAATACATCAAAGGTTAAATCACAAAATCTGTAAGAGATCGAGGGGACTTAATACAATGTGCATATGGGAAATAAAAAAATATTTGTATGAATGATAAAGAGCATGGGATTTACAACCAAGTGCCTTGATGTCAGATTCTCCTTGAAATGATGCTCAACCCAAGCCTTTGAAATGAAAATAAATCTAGTGGAAATTTGAGCACCATGTAGGTAAGTTCATAGGTATGAAATGGAAACTCAACTCTCTTTGAATGCATTTCACTTATAGGAAAAAAAGGAATTTGAGAGGTCCGTGAAGAGAGGAGAGAGATCCACAATGAGTGAGATGGATCCACTATAGGAGGAAGGAGGCATGGGATATGGAGATCTCAAGCTCAATCTCAACCAATATGGATTTCATACTCACTACGAGGCTTCTAGAGAAGGAAGCTTCATTTACTTTTTATTTTTAGTCATGTAAGAATATCATCGCGACTGTAACAAAGGAAAACCATGATGACATCGTGGGTCATTAGTTATTCAAGGTGCGACCATTGCAGGTTGTGAACTGAGGACACACAATGATCTCCAAAATTAGGTTTCTCAAGTATATAACCCAATATTCTTGTACTTGATGATAGGTACTTATTCCATATTTCAAGGGGAATCATGATCATAAAGAATTGGATCATGTAAGACACAAATTTGGTACCATTTGCATAAGAGTGAAAATTTGATGTGTAACACCTAGTACACAATTTTGAATATATTTTTTTAGTTTAGTTTTACCCTTGAATAGATAAAATCATGCTATTGAAGCATCAAATGCATTAGCATGACATAGAATAGTTATCCACTCCTTTCTCTTGGGAAAAATATTTAGCACATTTCGACTTCCTCTCTTGGAAATTACCCACATTCCACAATTTATTCTTGTGTGTAACCCATTTCACCATAGTTCCATGTATGTTCTAGAGCATAAGAGTGTTTCTCATATGCACTAGAAGGATTTTTATAGAAGGTAGACACAATTGTAGGGCGTAGTTTTAAATATCTATCTCTATTAGGGCCCTTTATTATATGCAATACAAGGTCTTGATGCCTTTTTTTAAACCCAAACCACCATGATGTACCAGGAAACCCATCTCTGAACGTGTTTTGCCTCCCCTGACAGATTTGAGAAACTGTGGATTTTAGTTGTACTAACTCTAGCCCATGTCCCAATTGGGCCATTTCCTTACACCACTCAACCACCTCAGTCTCCTCTTCAATCATAACTGTAAGAAGCCCTCTATGTCTTGTACGAGTGAGCCCATTTATCTAATAATGTATTTATGAGGGAGAAATACCATGTTTTTTTGCATATGCCCAAAGTGAACATCCTTTAAATTATATATCATCAATTGCAGCTAACATGACATATTGTTTTGGGCCATCCTCTTATTACAGTTATCTTCTTAGTTGAATTTTCACCTTGAATTGTGGTTGACGGTGGCTTTAAGGTTGATTGTGGGACAACATCATATGTTGTCACATGATCATCCTCAATGACATTGTTAGGAGAATTACTGATATTCAAACGATCCATATTGTCCTCATTTGATGAAGTGCATCAAAGTTGGGCACCACTGGTCACTCGCCTCCTTGTTTTCCTTGTATGAGAAACATAATAACTCTTTCCATAACTGCAATTACATGCAGATTTGTTATAGGTATTTAGTTTTATATATATATATATATATATATATATATATATATGCATCTTACATGATAAATAAAGGTAACATTTTTTCCTTTTATAGGGTTATGGTATTTTGAATAAGACATGTCCCAGTTCTTAGCAATGTCTTCCTATATGCAAATTCCGTCCAACAATTGTAAAGGTTGAATTTATGCTCTCGACAAACCTATAATTTGTTGACTCATACAGGTTTGGGTTCTCACAAATATCTTCCTATATGTAATTAACAACATGTTAGTTTATTTTGACTTTATAGGCATTAAGGAATTCTTCTCTTGTGATTTGTCGGTATCCTCACATATTTCTACAAAAAAAGGAATTTTTGTAAATGTATTTTTATTTTTCTCACTCTGCAAATTATGGATTATCCTTATTCTACAAACTTGCATATTTCTTCATGAGTGTAAGGTTTACATATTAGTCACACGTGAGTAGTCACACTTGAGCACTCACATTTTTTTACTTTGAATCACTTATTTCAAGGATTCTCTTCATATTCAACCAAGTCTAAGCATGATTGTAGTCAGGTTGGGATGTGCTTGTAGAGCAGTTTTAGTATTATAGTATTGAACTTAATTATTATAGTATTACATTTTCAGTATCGTAGTATTGAACTTTAATATTGTAATATTAATACTCTAAAATAGAAATGAAGAGACATCTCTTGGGTGGTTCCCATTCAACAAAACGATTTCTTAAAAACTACATGGAAAATGATGCAATCTCCAATACTTTGTAAAGGTAGGAGTAAATATCCGCAATTTTGTAGATTCTTGAAACCCTGTGAACAAGACGAGTCCCTAATAGTGAGAGTACCAATTCCAAAATGTAAGTTTTCTATAAAAAAAATTAATCTCAAACATAAAACTTTGGTCTTCAATTTTTTTCTCTTATTTAGCTAATGACTACAATGAGTGTTTTATTTTTCAAGAAGACAAGTATCAATTTTCATTAATAAAGCTAGAAACGGGCCAGGTCCCTTGTATTCATGGAGAAAACTATCTCAGATTTGTCCAGATATACAAGAAAAGAGACACTATTTCTACCTATGTTATTCATATATATACTCTTTACATATTTCAGGCTATATTTTTTCCAAAAAACTCCACAGTACACTGTTATCCGACAAAAAAAAAAAAAATTGATATTAAAAATCAGTGGCTACCCACAACTTCCAGGCTTGATTTCTTCATGTGCCTCCTCAGAAGACATACCCTGTTCCTCACTCCTACCAGCACTAGGATCTAGTACTCGGTTTGCAACATCAATTCTTCCATCTACCAAAGGAGCAGAGCCATCATATATCCAAAATACCTCCTTCATAATTCACATAGTGGTTGTCTCCACCTGCAATTCGATATTCTCCACTTTATGTCTCAGATTCATAACATCGATACTTAGGTGTTCCATTGATTTTTTTAATCGACTCCATGTCCTTCCCAAGGCCAGATAACTGAGCAAACAAAAAAACCATATTTTCATTGATCTCCTTGACAACCTGCTTACAATAATTTTCAACAATTTCCACTATACTCCCACTGCACCCAGGTTCCTCAGCATCATTGCCACTTCCATTACTCACAAAATCCATTTTTCTTTCTATTCTCCCGTGAACCAGAGTAATCCAATGATTTATCTGCTTCAACCAGCTACTATAAATAAGCACCTAATTATTTCCAACATTCCTTCCCATCTTATCAAACATAAATGCATTTCATTTTTGTAACATATTGAAGCCACCTTCCTCCCTCTCCATCACCGCCAAATTCCTCTTAACTCGAACCACAATGGTACAAAATATGCACTTGAATACACTTGAATGAGCTCTTATTTATTAACCAAGGACAGAGAGCCCACTTGTCTTGAATAATGGCCACCTTTCACCCCCCCCCCCCCCGCCCACTTATGATTGAATGTCCAACTAACATTTTCCTCTCCCGAGGATCTCCATTGTATCATCGAAATCCTATCATACTCAATTACCTAAATTTTCTTATTAATTCTCGTGCTCCACCTGTGATCCAAAATGATTATGTTTAATGAATTATTTAAGGGACATTCCATATATCTCTATGATGGTTTATAAGTAAGGTTACTTTCTCTAATTTCACTTCTATATTGGCTTTGAAATATGCCAATTGGTTATTAGCTCTTTTAAAATGGAAGATTTTGAACTCTTTTATTTTTCTGAGAAGATACAATATCCTTATGTATAATGGAGAGGCTTCAGAATCAATAATTTCTTCATTTCTGGAAAGGCTCATACATTTTTGGATAACCACCATTGAATCACATACAATGATCAATTTCTTTATGCCTTTAGAGATGTTGATCTTCAAGCCTTTCCAGAGAGAGAGAGCGCTTCGTCTTGATTGTTGATGACTTTCCCAAGACCCCAAGTACTTTATTTCATACTTTTCTTCAAGGTTTAAAAGCACACGTCCCGTTCCAGCCTCCCCATCTATGATGAGAATTAACAACAATAGATTTATTCATATATATCATGCTTGTTTCTGCAAAATATTTTCTTGTAACTCTATGTTTGTAAACGCCACATCAAAACTTCAGGTGTTGTATTAAATGTTTAAAACACCTATGAGTGCTTCTAATATCAATCACCTTTGCAGATATATAATTAGAGAATTGGAACATAATTATACTAGAAATACAAATTAAAACAAATTTTCTCAAAAATAATATTGTGCTGAAATATTATTATACTATTGACATGCAAAAATAATATTATGTTGAAACCTTATTATAATGTTCACTCTCTCTGATGTTATGTCTCTAGGGATGATGAGTAGATTGCATGTTTAAAATGAAAAGTTAATAAGGATTGAGGTTCTTTTATAGTTATTTGGTGTTGAATTTAATTAGTAACAAGGATTGGCATGGAAAACAATCTCTAAAGTTTGAATGTGTGCCCTGGATTGATTTGGGTGTGATCCAATGGTTGGGAATTTTTATGGTTGATCCTTATCCTTTGATATGTTTAATGGGGGATTTATGTTAATTTTCCATTTTTCTATGTTGTTACAATCACTTTAGCCCAATTTTTTTCTTCAAATAACAATCTTTCAAAATAATTTAATCTTCCAATGATCAATAGCAATTTTCAATAGAAAACTAAATACAATAGATAGTAGAAGATAATCAAGACCAATAAGAAACACGAGGATTTGGTCAAAGGTCAAGGGAAAACCCACAGTGGGGAAAACCCTTTGAAGTTCTTCTTCTTATTATATTTTCATAAAATTTTCAAGAAAGAGAGAGTACAATGTTCCAATTCACCAATAAAAAAACTATCAAGAAAAAACAACCAAACAATATCCAAGAGGTGAGCCCAATAGACAAATATGATCAAAATGAAAGTTTCCAAGCCTGTAGTCAATGGTCAAAGTCTATGGTCAACAATCAAAAATATATTAGGTCATAGTTGCAGGGAGCTAGTGATCATCAATGTGGATGTAGTTCTCCAGCCATATGGAGAACCCTATCAAGCGAGCAACTGCAGCCTAGATTTCCCTGTTCCAACCCTACAAATCCAGATCAATTTCTCCTTCTCGCATGTGTAAGCTCGGACCCTGCAATTTCAGGCCTATATGAACCAATTTCAGACCTATATGAACCAATCCAAATAAGAGAGAGAAGAAGATGTTTGATTTGATGTCCAAATTAGGTTAACTTGTGTTGTATTTATATGCTTCCAAGGGTGCCAATTTTTTCTTTAAAGTCAACATGTACTTTTGTGCATATGTGGGTTTCCTCCTTAAAAATACATTTTTTCTTAATCGAAATAAATTCTTCCAAGGGATAGGAGGGGTATTTCTTGATGAGGAAGATTGTCCAAAGGAGAAATTTTTTCCCTAAGCTGCAAAATTAACAATTTGATGGGTTCGGTGTCATTTATTGAACTCAATGGGTTGAAGGGTTTATGAATAAAATCCATTAACCTTATATGTGTACATGTATGAATGTGAATTAGGATACTTGGATCAAATTCAATTCAGTGGGGGTTGAAGTGATGGGTACCTTGTAGTGGTGGATTAGACAATTTTGGGATAATATTTTGCTTTATTTGTTTTGTATGTCAAAACATACATGGAGGTAGTTGGGACAAGAATTTTTGTATTCTTAATAACAATAAAACTATTTATGGAAAATTGTGGGCCCAATCAACATATGGGAAAGTTTTATACATAATTTAAAATATATTTGCACTTAATATTATTAATTTTTTTTAAATATTGGTAATTCTTGTGTCAAGTTTTGGTCGCTTCGTGGAACTAGTACTATTGCAACTAATGGTACCTACACAACAATAGACATCTCTCCCCTATAACATACAATATATAAAAAAATATGGGAAGTAGTTATCAAGGTGAAGTTGTATTGGGAAAATGCATTTAACAAAACAAACAATATACATAAAATTTGTTAGGAAATTATCCACATGGAATTATATTATGCAAAGGCTTCAATAATACCTTCAAGTTATGGTCCAATCAGAGGTTTGAAAATTGATTATTTAATAATATTGAGAAATAAATATTTAGTTTTCAAAGTTAAACATTAGAATTTGCATTGGTCATTGTTGAACTAACAGTGGTCAACGGACAAATGGATTGCTAGAGACTTGTCGCAGGGACTCATAAGTATTAAAACACTTACTTCGTTATACATCTCATATTTCTAAAATTTAAAAATCATAAAAACTAACTAAATTATAACTTCATTATAATCATTAATAATAATAATAATTCTAAAAAAATTGGTATATAAGTTAATGATCCAGGTGGATATTGGTGGCCACCCACCTATTCCATTTGGACCCCCACCATCGGTTCTTTCAGTTTTTCATTTTTTTCACAACTTACTATTTTTACCAGTTTTTCGAGTCCTGAAATTTTGGAGCCATTTTGAGGCCCTAAACGATGTTCTTTGGGAAAACCGAGATCATCATGGGTTGTAGACCAATTTTTCTCACTCAAAATTTGTAGTCCTCGGATATATATTTCTAATGAGGTATTGAGCGCATCAAACAGAGATCGTATGCTAAAGTTATGTCCCTGGGAAGATTGATGTACCAATTTACCCAAACGCGACCCCTAGTTTTGGTGCTTCATCTCCTATAGTTAGGTTTTTGGACGTTTAGGGGTTTCCATTGTTTCTCAACAATAAATAGGCCTTCGAGCCTCATTGTAACATATTTCAGAGGCATGTAGCCACCACATCTCTTCTCATAGATAAGCTACCATCGCCCTAGCTAGTTGATTTCCATTATGTCTGTAAACATATTTCAGTCATTTAATTTTAATGAAATGGAGTTTTATTTCTACTTCATATATGTGTTTATGTTTATTTCTGTATATTATTGTGTTCCTGCATAAATTTGGATCAGTGGTATCATAGCGATCTTCTCTTTCTCTGTTTTTCTTTGCATGTCCCCAACGTGGTCAGGGTATAAGGAGTTAGGGCTCAATCTGGTTGAACCCTAGCAAGATCAGCATTGCAAACCCTGAAGACATCCCACGACAGAAGAAAATAAAGATGAGGGAGCAGGATATCCTATCAAAATATTTCTCGAGGAGGCCCTCGACAAACAGGGTAACACGATGATGGATAACTTTGCCCAGATCCTTCAACAGTTGCCCACCAGTGACACATCTACATTCTGCAGCCACTCTGGAGGTGCCACTCCTTTCAAGGTATAGGTCAACATTGATATTCCTGTATTTGAAGGCCTGATAGACGCAGACGCAGTAGATAGATGGTTGAATTTGTTGGAAGGGTATTACTCGATCCATAACTTCTTTGACCAAGAAAGTATTATTTTTGCACTCCTCAAATCTGCCCTCTGTTAGGGTTCTATAATAATAGGATTCATAATTTTTGAATTGACTTTGATAGTCTTGTAAATATGTACATACCTTGCTTTCTGCAAGTTGTTTTCCCATATTTCAAAAATAATAAAAAAAATGAAAAGAGGGTAAAAGTCCTAAAAGAAAAATTAAAGGACTTAGAAAAAGAATAGACCCCAAAAGAAAAAGAGATAAAAATAAGGCCTGAAAGTGAGCAAGTCAAAATGTCACTACTATTTACTTTTACTGGAAAAATAATTATTATATGCAGATTGTCAATAAATGCCATAATCCATGATCAGTTAAATAGTTTAATCGTAACTTTTCATGCTTTTAATTTCAGTGGATAGTTAGAGAATAAATAAGGAGCTCAACAGTTTAATCTGAGCCCTCAGATGAAATAAGGTTAGACTTAGATATTTTTTATCCTTTGAAATAAAAATGTATTTAGGGTTGCAAGACTAAATGCACCCATAAAAATGAATTAAAAATGTTAGAAATAATGATGGATAGGTAGAAAGCAGTTGTGAAAGCATGTAATAAAGCATCATCGGAAAAAAAATTACTAATTTCCCTTCCCCCACAATCATTCAGTATTCTAAACCTTCAGTTAAAAAGGCTCAGAGCATTTCTATGACTTTTGTTGGGACCAAACCCAAGGCTCAATAACTGATTGGTTAAAAATATTGAATTCCTATATAAAACCCATTTTCATCAACATTTACCCTTTATCCATAATAATGATCCTTTTTCCTAAGTAAAAACCCATTTTTACTTAGAAAAATTAAAAACCTTAAATAATTAATTTCATTTCCATTCAAAATCACTCAGAAACCCATAAAATGCATTTTATCCTAAGTTTAAGTGTGAAAAACAAAAAGAGACAAACTATGCTTTATTTGTCTATCTTTAAAATTTACTCAGTTTTAAATTATGTATTTTTCATTCATTTCATACATTACCTTTACTTTCATACTAATTTCTAACTATATTTATTAACTCCCTATTCTATACCCTTCCCGTCATGGAAAATTTTAGGGGCTAATATTCGCAGGTGGGCTAATTTTCCATGGTTTTTCCAAAAGAAAGATTCGCCAATTTCCATTTTTTATAAAAAAAGATTCGCCCAAATTTTACAATATAAAACAATTTTATGTTAAAAATAGCCAACATTATATAGATAATATATATAATATCATTATAAATTTGAATAATTTTTCAAATACATCAATAAAAATTCTATAGTTTGCATATTAAGGACTAGTGAGATTCGCCATTTTTTTAAACTTCAAGATAATTTTCCATCCTTAAAATTATCCCTGCTTCCCGTATATTATTAAATCCTTTATATTTAAATAACCCCAAAAACCTTCTATTTAAAGTTTAAACCTATGTTAATATATCCCACGTGATGAAATAATTCCCGCCCATTATCCCATAGGCTTAAACATATCGAAATACCAAAATATATCTCGCCCCCCTATGGTCCTTAAACACTTGTCAAAGGTTTATATACCATATAAATATTAATACCCACGCCAACATTATTAGTTGAAACATTTGTTAAATGTTTTAATAAAAAACACATATATGACATTGCCCCTCCACTATCATATAATACAAGGTTTTAGCTTTAATAAATGTTTATTTATAAAGTTAAAAAAATCATTCCGCCACATTGATAAACCCCGGACCCACTCTGAATCCCGATGCAGCTTCAAAAACAAATCACGACCATTCGCAATCAAACTCCCAAATCCAACGAACGAAATCCAATATCGTAAATAAAGTTGTGTGATGTTAAATTTTTCATTGCTATGTGAAATAGGTTGTTTTGCCTTTTTCTCCCTCCTCCACGTGGCTTATGTTTATTGGATCGTGTCTGACTCATTTGAAACTACTTACCGCCTAAAACGAGCATGATAACCACCCGTGGTTTCTTCCCTTTGAAGCTCGAAAACAGCCCATCGCCCGATATGACCGCCATTAATTGCAGGTACTTTTAAACCTAAAATGCCTAATAAACCCCGAAATCGCTCCATTGATCCCTTTTTCTGCACTATCAACTGTATCTTCTATTCTGACTCAGAGAAAGAAGCTATTGCACAATTTTTATGCACAGAATCAGTCAAAATCCCACATATATATATTGAAGATTGTCGAGAAGTCCCAAATTGCTTCAGAAACCAGAAAAGATACCAGGAAACTATCAAACGCCTCAGAGACATTTTCAAATACCCATACCTGCGTAAAACTGGTATTTTTCGAGAAATTGAACCTGTTATCAGTTTGAAAGAACATTGATAAAGAAAAAATATAGTTAGAACTTAAATTTTTCCAAGAAAGCCTATCAAAAAAGGTTCAAAAACAAGCCAAACCCTGTCAAATTTTTTACAAAACCCTGTTTTAAACTGAGTACAGTTTTAAATGGAAAATATTGATTTTATTTTTTTTTACAACCGTTTAAAACTCTAATTAAAGCCCAGAAATCCTCTAAAGATAGCCTTAACCTCTGTGCTTGATTTCACGTAATTTTTTGCCCAATTATCCATTGAAAAAGCCCAATAAACCCCTGTTTCTTGTTTTCTAAACCAATGAGAGTCTGAAATACACATGAAAGTCAAAAATTGAAAGAAAAATCCAAGAAAAGAACCATATTCTGCTTATTTTCAGCCAAGAACCTCTGTCAAAGTCAAAAATACTTCTGTAAACCATTTAATCTTACAGAAGAAACCAGAAATACCTTATGTAAACATTCTAAACTTACAGAAGTGTACAAAAAAAAACCTAAAAACAAGAGTTCCTAAGATCTGAAAGTCAAAATTATGAGAAAACCCTTGCTATCGCCAAAACTCCTTTCACTATATTCCCTGTTCCCTAAAGTCATTTTTGGCTTCCCTTCAGACTATGGTTTTATTAACAATTTTTTTTATTTTTGCAGATTATTATCAGAGTATGAAATTGGGCCAATAGTTTCAATACTAGTTGACAAAATTGTTTGCTCCAAATTCTCATATTTTAATTCAAAAGCTTCATTGAACAAACAATTTGTATACAAATAAATGATTAAATCAAAGACAGAGAGAGGTCAGAATTATGAAATTACATAGTGAATGATAAAATTGAAATAATAATACACAGTGACAGTGAAAACAGAACAGTCAAAAAGCATCTGAGTTAAAGTGTATCAGATGAAAGTCGGAGTGAAAGTCAAATCAGAGAAAATGACAGAGCAACCAAGGTAAAACAATAAAAGTAAATACAGAGGTAGTAATGGTTAAACAGAGATGAAAAAATTTTCACCAGAAACAATGAAGTTTACCAAAGTGAAAGTAAAAACAGTTAAAAGAACAGTAAGGTTAAAAGATGAAAACAAAGCAAGAAGGGACATTTTTGTAGAAATTTCTTGTTTAAGTCATAGTTTTGCAGAAAATATTGTATCCAATCCAAGATGAATTTTGCAAAACGGGAGGAGATTTATGTTCCTAATATGCTAATATACAAAAACCTATCTCACTTTATGCACAGGTATTTCAGAATGAGAGATACATGCACATATTTACAGCCTATTTTTCAGACTCTGCAAAGTTCTATTTTACACATATTTTCGCAGAGCATATGGTGAACAGCTGGAACTGAATTTTTTGAAAATGAGAGAGGTTTATCTTATTAACATATTTATCTACAAAATATTCTTTCACTTTTTACATATCGATTTCGGATTGAGAAATACAAAGGTATCATTGGACCCCAAGTTTGCAAAAAATTTGGAACAAAATACACAAAGGAAGGAGACAGTTAGTGACTTGGATGCATCATCATCAACTAAGAGTTAATATCAAATTCAAATTTATCCTATTTGTCATCACCTATCAATAAAAAATAGTGCCAAGTAGATTCATTAGTTTTGAGTGTCCTTTTATTGAGTTCTATTTATGTAAAACAGTTTGAGATATTTGTAAACCAATCTTGATATTTTTTCAACATATTCTAGTTTAGAATTTGTATAAATACTTCACTCTTTGAAGTATTATTGTGGAATAAATTGCTGAAGATTTCTATAGTCATTTTTTATTGGACTTGAAGGATTTTTTGTTTCAAATATCGAGTAGCAGACTGGATCAAATCAACTAGCATCATATTTCAAGATTCATGTGATGAGCTATTGAAGTGAAGTATTTCCTTCTTGTCATTGTTTATCTTTCTTTGTTACATGCATCCATTATGTGTTCTAAATTTGAATGAATAAACAAGAGTATTACTTCAGGATTTTTTAAAAGCACCATGTCTTTGCTGTTTATCACTTCTATGTTTTCTGTTGATTTCCAGAGTAGGGAACCCTTAATTGCTCCCTCTTTCGTTTGACCTTTTCCTAATACTTCCCTTTTCCGGATCAAATAACCCTTCATTTCTCTTTATCCCGATCATATCACCTCACCAAACAGCCTTCCAAGATCTTCAAGGGTTATCTATCTTGCCCTAAAAACATTTGACTTTTTGACCTTGATCCTAGCTCTGTCTGCTTGATTTTTGACTCCTCAGCCCAATGGACAAATAGATTTCCCACTATCCATCTCATTAAGTGATTTTTCCCACCAAACCAAACCAAAATCAAAACTAATTTGCACAATCATAACTAACCTAATATCTTATAATCAAAACAAAGTTAAATTTTATAGACAGATCCCTCTCTGAACCCTAGGAAGGCTAGATCCTAGAGTTTAAAAGTTGGTTTGTGGTTACCTCTAGTGTTCTTAGACTTTAAACTAAAATCTCACAACTTTAGAATTACTAGAGTGATAACATATTGGCGACCATATTGGGGAAGATTAACATTTTCTTCATAAATATTTTACAAGTTCATATCTGATCTATGATGGTGGACAATGATCAGACATACAAAGGTTAAAATCATCCACCTCGCGACTCCATTTTTCAAGATCCATAACTTCAAATTTCAGAAGAAACACCATAACCAAAGAATCCATATTCAAAATCATTAATGGTGATACAAGATGACAGGGTCTGTGGCAAACCTTTCATCTCATGAGATTTTCAATGAATTCAAGGATGGCTTATTAGAATTTCAGCTTGATGAGGATTTTCTAAGAGTTGTCTTTCTTATTTTGAAATCAAGAAAATGTTCTCCTCTACTTAAAATCTGTGTTCTTGAGTTAATTTCTGAAAAATATGAAAATGGCATTAAACTTTTGCATTCTCAAATTCAGTCTTATAATTTCTGAGATCCTAAAGAATTCTTGGAAAATATTCCTTCTCCAAAGCAAGAGGAAATTGTACTACCTTTTGACTTGCAGATTGAGGATGATTATTCTTTCAAGCACAATATTGAAGAAATAGTTTGAGGGTTTAATATTAAGAATACAACTAATCAATTGGTCATTGAAGGCCTAGAAGCACAAATCATACATTATGCTTTTGATGATCCAATAGCAAATTATATAGAGATTATTTTTAGCTAAGGTCTGCAAACATGTTTTCTCTATGAGGATCAAATATTTCAGCAATTTCCATTACACATCATATCTTTGACTATGAAGACACATGATCAAGTTATGCTTCCAAGTTTTATGACAAGCAGTCAAATTATTCATTCATTTTGACAATTACTTGATTGGCTTCATTGGCATTTTTGTATTACCTGATTCAACAAGATTATCAATAGACTAGAGTAGGTAGATGAGTGCAAATAAGTTCAGAATTCTGAGCATCTTTTCAGTTTTCAGCTAGTTTTGAAATAATTTATTAAGATTTGAAGCCAAGGAAAAGGCCCTAAGATATTGATGATTTAGTATTTTGGTTTGAAGGTTACAGCACCTTTAGTCTCAGATTAGATTTCAGTTTGCAGAATAAGGTGTAAATTCAATTCAAGAGTTTTTCAATCACAACATATGCATGTTTGGGATTGGCCCAATGGATCAAGCTACTAATCGACGGTGTTCTTGACATCTCACAAGGAGATGCCATCCCCATGTGGAGCCACTGTTAGGGTCCTATAATAATAGGATCCATAATTTTTGAATTAACTTTGATAGTCTTGTAAATATGTACATACCTTGCTTTCTGCAAGTTGTTTTCCCATATTTGAAAAATAATAAAAAAAATAAAAAGAGGGTAAAATTCCTAAAAGAAAAATCAAAGGACTTAGAAAAAGAATAGACCCCAAAAGAAAAAGAGATAAAAATAAGACCTGAAAGTGAGAAAGTCAAAATGCCACTACCATTTACTTTTACTGCAAAAATAATGACTATGTGCAGATTGTCAATAAATGCTATAATCCATGATCAGTTAAATAGTTTAATCTTAACTTTTCATGCTTTTAATTTCAGTAGATAGTTAGAGAATAAATAAGGAGCTCAACAGTTTAATCTGAGCCCTTGGATGAAATAAGGTTAGACTTAGATTGTTTTATCCTTTGAAAGAAAAATGGATTTAGGGTTGCAAGGCTAAATGCACCCATAAAAATGAGGTAAAAATGTTAGAAATAATGATGGGTAGGTAGAAAGCAGTTGTGCAAGCATGTAATAAAGCATCATTGGGAAAAAATTACTAATTTCCCTTCCCTCACAATCATTCAGTATTCTAAACCTTCAGTTAAAAAGGCTCAGAGCATTTCTCTGACTTCTGTTGGGACCGGACCTAAGGCTCGATAACTGATTGGTTAAAAATATTGAATTCCTATATAAAATCCATTTTCATCAACATTTACCCTTCATCCATAATCATGATCCCTTTTCCTAATTAAAAACCCATTTTTACTTAGAAAAAAGTAAAAACCCTAAATAAGTAATTTCATTTCCATTCAAAATCACTCAAAAACCCATAAAATGCATTTTATCCTAAGTTTGAGTGTGAAAAAAGGCGACAAACTATGCTTTATTTGTCTATCTTTACGCTTTACCTAGTTTTAAATTATGTATTTTTCATTCATTTCATACATTACCTTTACTTTCATACTAATTTCTAACTATATTTATTAAATCCCTATTCTATACCCTTCCCGTATATTATTAAATACTTTATATTTAAATAACCCCAAAACCCTTCTATTTAAAGTTTAAACATATGTTAATATATCCCACGTGATGAAATAATTCCCGCCCATTATCCCATAGGCTTAAACATATCGAAATACACAAATATATCTCGCCCCCCTATGGTCCTTAAACACTTGTCAAAGGTTTATATACCATATAAATATTAATACCCACACCAACATTATTAGTTGAAACATTTGTTAAATGTTTTAATAAAAAACACATATATGACATTACCCCTCTGCTATCATATAATACAAGGTTTTAACTTTAATAAATGTTCATTTATAAAGTTAAAAAGCCCACTCCGCCACATTGATAAACCCTGGACCCACTCTGAATCCCAATGCAACTTCCAAAACAAATCACAGCCATTCGCAATCGAACTCCCAAATCCAACGAACGAAATCCAATATTGCAAATAAAGTTGTGCGATGTTAACTTTTTCATTCCTATGTGAAATAGGTTGTTTTTCCTTTTTCTCCCTCCTCCACGTGGCTTATGTTTATTGGATCGTGTCTGATTCATTTGAAACTACTTACCACCTAAAACGAACGTGAAAACCACCCGTGGTTTCTTTCCTTTGAAGCTCGAAAACCGCCCATCGCCTTATATGACTGCCATTAATTGCAGGTACTTTTAAACATAAAATGCCTAATAAACCCCAAAATCACTCCATTAATCCCTTTTTCTGCACTATCAATTGTGTCTGCTATTCCGACTCAGATAAAGAACCTATTGCACAATTTTTATGCCCAGAATCTGTTAAAATCCCGCATATAGTTGTTGAAGATTGCCAAGAAGTCCCAAATTGCTTCAGAAACCAGAAAAGATACCAAGAAACTATCAAATGCCTCAGAGACATTTTCAAATACCCATACCTACGTAAAACAGGTATTTTTCGAGAAATTGAGCCTGCTATCATTTTGAAAGAACCTTGATAAAGAAAAAATATAGTTAGAACTTAAATTTTTCTAAGAAAACCTATCAAAAAAGGTCAAAAAAAAAGCCAAACCCTGTCAATTTTTTTACAAAACCCTTTTTAAACTGAGCATAGTTTTAAATGGAAAATATTGATTTTATATAGTTTTTACAGACTATTTAAAACTCTAATTGAAGCCCAGAAATCCTCTAAAGGTAGCCTTAACCTCTGTGCTTGATTTCACATAATTTTTTGCCTAATTATCCATTGAAAATGCCCAAGAAACGCCTGTTTCTTATTTTCTAAACCAGTGAGAGTCTGAAATACACATGAAAGTCAAAAATTGAAAGAAAAATCCAAGAAAAGAACCATATTCTTCTTATTTTCATCCAAGAACCTCTGTCAGAGTCAAAAATACTTTTGTAAACCATTTAATCTTATATAAGAAACCATAAATACCTTCTGTAAACAGTATAAACTTACAGAAGTGTACAAAAAAAAACCTAAAAACAATATTTCCTAAGATCTGAAGGTCAAAATTATGAGAAAACCCCTGCTATGGCCAGAACTCCTTTCACTATATTCCTTGTTCCCTAAAGTCATTTTTCGCTTCCCTTCAGACTAGGGTTTTATTAACAAATTGTTTGATTTTTGCAAATTATTATCAGAATATGAAATTGGGCCAATAGTTTCAATACTAGTTGACAAAATTGTTTGCTCCAGATTCTCATATTTTAATTCAAAAGCTTCATTGAAAAAATAGTTTCTATATAAAGAAAGGATTAAATCAAAGTCAGAGAGAGATCAGAATGATGAAATTACATAGTGAATGATAAAATTGAAATAAGAATACACAGTGACAGTGAAAACAGAACAGTCAAAAAGCATTAGAGTTAAAGTGTATCAGATGAAAGTCATAATGAAAGTCAAATAAGAAAAAATGACAGAGCAGCCAAGGTAAAACAGTAAAAGTAAATACAGAGGCAGTAATGGTTAAACAAAGATAAAACCATTTTCACTAGCAACAATGAATTTTATCCAAAGTGAAAGTAAAAACAGTTAAAAGAACGGTAAGGTTAAAAGATGAAAACAGAGCATGAAGGGACATTTTTGCAAAAATTTCCTGTTTAAGTCATAGTTTGGCAGAAACTGTTGTGTCCAATCGAAAAGGAATTTTAAAAAAATATAGGAGTTTTATGTTCCTAAGATGCTAAGCTACAAAAATCCATCTCACTTTATGCACGGGTATTTCAGAATGAGAGATACATGCACATCGTTACAGCATATTTTTCAAACTGTGCAAAGTTCTGTTTTACACATCTTTTTGCAGAGCACATGGTGAATAGTTGGAACTTAATTTTGGGAAACTGAGAGAGGTTTATATTAGTAACATATTTATCTACAAAAACCTCTATCACATTTTACATATCTATTTCGAATTGAGAAATAAAAATGTGTCATTGGACCCCAAGTTTGCAGAATTTTTGGAACAAAATACACAAAGGAAGGAGAAAGATAGTGACTTGGATGCCTCATCATCAACTAAGAGTTAACATAAAATTCAAATTTCTCCTCTTTTTCATCACCTATCCATAAAAAATAGTGCCAAATAGATTTATTAGTTTTTAGTGTCCTTTTATTGAGTTCTATTTATGTAAAATATTTTGAGATATTTGTAAATTAATCTTGATATTTTTTCAAGATATTCTAGTTTAGAATTTGTATAAATACTTCACTCTTTGAAGTATTATTGTGGAACAAATTGCTGAATATTTCTATAGTAATTTTTTATTGGACTTGAAGGCTTTTGTGTTTCAATCTTGAGTAGCAGACTGGATCAAATAAACTAGCATCATATTTCAGGATTCATGTGATAAGTTATTGAAGTGAAGTATTTCCTTCTTGTCATTGTTTATATTTCTTTGTTACATGCATCCATTATATTTTCTAAATTTGAATGAATAAACAGGAGTATTACTTCAGGATTTGTTACAAGCACACTATCTTTACTATTTATCATTTCTATGTTTTCTGTTGATTTCCATAGTAGGGAACCATTAATTGCTCCCTCTTTCGTTTGACCTCTGCCTACTACTTCCCTTTTCCGGATCAAAGAAACCTTCATTGCTCTTTATCCCGATCATATCACCTCACCAAACAACCTTCCAAGATCTTCAAGGGTTATCTATCTTTCCCTAAAAACATTTTAATTTTTTACCTTGATCCTAGCTCTGTCTGTTTGATTTTTGACTCCTTAGCCCAATGGACAAACAGATTTCCCACTATCCATCTCATTAAGTGATTTTTCCCACCAAACCAAACCAAAATCAAAACCAATTTTCACAATCATAATTAGCATAATATCTTATAATAATAAAAAAGTTAAATTTTATAGAGAGAGCCCTCTCTGAACCCTAGGAAGGCTAGATCCTAGAGTTTAAAAGTTGGTCTGTGGTTACCTCTAGTTTTATTAGAATTTAAACTAAAATCTCATAACTTTATAATTACTACAGTGATAACACCCCCCATGTCAAAAATTGGTGGGAAACCTACTGTGAGCAAAAGGACAAGAGGAAACCCTCTCTGTTCTCGGTCGCACCCACTTGTAATTCATTCTGAGATGACATCAGGGAACAATATTACCCCTTGGGGAGATATGAAGAAAAATACATCCAATGGACCATGCTGTGGCAGCAAAGGGATCAAGATGTGCACGAACTGATGAATTTGTTCGATACCCTGCGCACAAAGTTGGGTATTAAATATTCAGAGATACATTTGGTGCTCAATTATTGAATTTGTTTGCACCAATATATTCAGGAGGAAATGGAGTTCCTCGACATTACCTCGCTTGGCACAGAATATTGTTATGCCGCCAAGATCAAGCAGAAATTTAAGCAGAAGAAGTGAGACTTTGGATCCGTGAAACCGAAGCCAGGGAAAGGCGCCCCCGAACCATGGAACAAGGGGAAAAGCCAAAGCAAGGAGACTCAGACAAAACCTACAAATCCAAATAAGAACATGAGGCAGTGGTGTGAATTTCATAACAACCCACTCACATCACAAACGAGTGTTGGGCCAAACAGTCATTGGTGGCCTAACTAAAGGCACCTAAATCAGATGCATGTTTTAATCCTGAGTTAGAACCAGACAAGGGAAATGACAAAGGGAAGTACATCATTTATGCAGATCCCAGTTCCTTTGTTGCCACCACTAAGCTCTAGATGGAGGATCTCGAGGATCCAAAGGAGGGGGAGTGCCTCTTCCATTCGTAGATGTCGGTGAAGGGTTCTCCACTACAATTCCTTCTCAATAGAGGAAGCCAAAATAAGCTCATTCAGCAGAGGTCGTGAAGAAGCTAGGACTACCAACCATAGCACACTCGCAACCATATAACATTGGGTGGCTTCACCAAGGAGAGATCTCTACGTCCGTCAACATTTCTGCCTTTTGTAGAGCATCAAGGCATTCACAGATGAGGTATTGTGTGATGTTGCTCCTCTTGATGTGTCTGATGTATTATTGGGCCAACCATATTTATGGAAGCGACATGTTTTGTATGAGTCTAGGTCTCGTTCTGTTGTTATTACTTTGGGAAATAAACTGTACATGATACCAGAGGTAGTACCGCCTCCTGCCGTCTCTTTGACTACTGCAAAACAACAGAGTAAGCTTGTTTCCCAAACCAGGAAGTTTATTTGAATTACAATCTGCCCACAAGGCAAGAATAATATCATGACCACAACCTCAAAACAGGGCTCCCCTGCACGGCAGAAGCATATGGACAATTTCATGGAGGAATACGAGGACATTTTCTCCTCACCCACAAAGGTACCTCTAAACTATCAAGTTAAGCACTCCATTTATCTAACCCCAGGCACGTCGTCGCCTGATGTTTCCATACCTCATGTGACCACACATACATAATCCACACATGTACTATCTGAGGCTACTAAAGCAACCAAATTTATTGAACGCATCCAGCACGTCCCCGACATCTTCGACAAATCCAATACCAAGTTCAGTAGAATTTGCCTTATCTCATGGAGGAACTCAACGTAATGGGGACCATTTCTTCCTAAGGGGGGAGGAATGATCCAGGTGGATATTGGTGGCCACCCACCTATTCCATTTAGATCCCCACCATCGGTTCTTTCAGTTTTCAATTTTAGCACAACTTACTATTTTTAGCAGTTTTTAGGGTCCTGAACTTCCGTAGTTGTTTTGAGGCCCTAAACAATGTTTTTTGGGAAAATCGGGAGAAACATGGGTCATATATTGATGTTTCTCTCTAAAAAAAATTATTCATCGGATATATATTTCTAACAAGGTATTGAGTGTGTCAAACGGAGATCGTATGCCAAAGTTACGTCCCCGGAAAGATTGATGTACCAATTTAACCAAACGGGGCCCATAGTTTTGGTGCTTCATCTCCAAGGGTTATTTTTTGAATGTTTATGGTTTTCCATTGTTTCTAAACAATAAATAGCCCTTCGAGCCTCATTGTAACACGGTTCAGAGGCATGTAGTTGCCACATCTCTTCTTAGAGATAAGCTACCATCGCCCTAACTAGTTGATTTCCATTCTTTCTGTAAACATATTTTAGTCATTTGATTTTAATGAAATGGAGTTTTATTTCTACCACATCTCTGTGTTTGTGTTTATTTCTCTATATTATTGTGTTCCTACATAAATCTGGATCAGTTAAACATATATAAATTTATAAAAATATGGAACAAGATTTTTGACCATTGAGATTTATCCAAACTTTACCATGGAGATTCATAATATGTAAATAGAATTTGTTACAATACCATGAGTCAATACTATGGTTTATCAATACCACAACCCCAAAAAACATAGCTCATTTCATATTACACTTTTTCATATGCCATTTTTTTTAATTAATTAACTTATTTAGAAGGGAAAAGAGAGTAGAACTATTTTGTAGATAAATCTAAACCTTTGATTTCAATATACTAATATGAATGTTCTAAAATATTATTAGGAGGTTAGATACCTATCATCCACCTAATACTTTTTGATAATTAAATTAAAATTCCGGAAGCTCTATTTCAAAATAAACACACCTATATGCATAATTACTTCTTTCTAGTTGCACAATATTAATAGCTCATGTATATGAGATAATAGGAGAAGATCCAATTTTTATGATGGTGTCAATATCTAATTTACAATTAATAACTATTTACATGAGCATACTTTTCATAATATTTAAATCTCCTTTTACTTTAAACTAGCCTAGGTCCATTTTAAATTCAGATCTACCAAGCGTCGAGGGGGGTCAAATCAGGAGTTAATATGGATCTAAATCGGTACTCTTGCATTCCGTAATGGATTTACTTAAGCCTTTAAATAGGATTCATCATAAAAAATACCATGGGCTTGTAAACCACCATGGGAAAACGCGTCAAATGACTAAAACTTTAAATTTCATTTTTTGCTTTTCTATTTTAATGTGGACCGAGTCAACATAACATTATATTACATAACGCCTTACATACCATTTTACAACATCGTTTCTTATTGTGTTATAGAGCGCCTCTCAGGGTGTTAGCTCCCTATGTTACTAGTATAGTCCCTTATTATTGTTAGTGTATCCCCCTTATTATTATTATTGTACCCCTGTAACCCCCATATTGTTATTATTATGCCCTTACATTATTATTGTTAGGTTGGCTAGGATTATATTATGGCCCCATGGACTCCTATATATAGAAGGAAGTTTTTTCATTTGTATCATCCAAGAATTGCTCATTTATGTAATTTAAAGGAGGTTTTTCCCTCGAAGTGGCTAAATTCTAAGGCATTGATCTCTCTTTTCTTCTTTTTTTGGAGAAGGTTTCATAACATTTGGTATAAGAGCTTTGGATTCCAGGGTTTTTCTGCTCCAAACAGGTCATCATGCCATTTTCACTATAACGTTTTTTTATACGAAGGTTCATAAGCTGAAATTTTTATCACGCGAAGCTGAAATCCTGAGGAATCGCGTGTAAAAATTTCAGATCTTGGTTCGCAATATTTTCGGAGATATGATCTATGGAAGTTAGGATTTTTTCAAGCTCTTGAATTTCATCTAAAAGAGGTGACCATGGGAAAATCGTCATAACTCTCTCTCTAAGCATCAGATTGGAATTCTGTAGAAAGTGGTTGAAATCACCCGGACTTTAGTTTCCTGTGTATCAATTTAAGAGCCAAAGGAGGAAACAATGACACGTGGCACCTCATACAAATTTTCTCTATAGAAATTATATAAAATATGCATGTATATATCCAAATTATCCTGATCTAACAATATTTATCTTCTTGCTAAATATAGAATCCTTCCACTATTAATATTTTGCGGAAATTTAAAACTCAATTGCAAACACATGAAGCAATAAAAACAATCGCACATAACACAGTTGTTTAACGAGAAAGCCTGAAGCTAAAAACTCCAATTATCATATATTATGTATCGTGTAGATCATGTAACAATCTCATGCAAAGCTTAGTACATCAAGCTCTCAATACAATACAATCGTCACACACTAACATGAAGAAATCTGCAAATCCATGCACTGATTTCTTGCCACCTGATAGCCTGCCTCCACTGCGCAATCCCTGCTGAAGAAGACCCTTGAATGAATTTGAATCTACCTTGCCTTGACTGCGCAATCCTCATTGGAAACTCCAATATGTGTGTGTGATGCAATCAATGAATCACTATAGTCACAACAGATAGTCCATCTTACCCTTTCACCTACCTCTCCACTGGGTCTCCACTGGAACTGACATGCACTGTAGTTAACTACAGTTTATATTTAGTTGTTAGTGAGTTAATAGTTGTGAATTAATTAACTAATTAATTCACTTAAATCTCACTAGTGTATCATTCAGTTAGATTAGATACAACTAGATCAACTGATTTTAACTCACTTAACTGAGTTAAACTGAATAACAACTCCATAAACTACTCTTCCAACTTTTTCATAACTTTGCCACTTCAATTCTAACTGATTCCTCCATGCATGAGCCACCAATAAACCCTAGGAATTGCGTAATTCCTTCAGCCCACTGATTTTCCAAATTTGTATACTGAAATAAAGTGCTCCAAGAGAATAAGTTGATATTTAGAGTTTGATTACTATTAAGGGCTAATAATAATCGACACATCTATTTTTAGATCGACGATTTATAAATAGACTTCGCCCAATATTCTAAAAATATAATTTCATATATTTTTCCAACTTGACCGACCATCCACAAATAGCATCCTGCAACTTTTGAAATATGATCACCATGTCTAAAAATAGACATAGTCTAAAAATAGACTTGCACCTAAAAATAGCCTGCATGCCCACTTTGTGAAGGTGACTGATTTTCACTAAGCTTCATCATCTTGTTGAATCTCAACACTCCCTCTTAACAAGATAGGGATTATCCTTCACCCCGATCCTACCTCTATGGTATTCAAATTTTTCTCCTGTCGAGCGCCTTCGTCAGAATGTCTACATCCTGATCTTCCATAGGAATGTACTGAAGCAACATGATCTTCCGCTGCACACAATCTCTGATATGATGATACCGGATATCAATATGTTTATATATATCATGAAACACGGGATTAATCGAGAGTTTAATGCAACTCTGATTATCACAATGTATCACTGTAGGATCTAAATGTGAACCGAACAAACCAACCAGGATCTTCCTCATTTAGATAGCCTCACATGCAGCTTGACTTGCTGCCATGCATTCTTCTTCCGCTGAACTGAGTGCCACAGATCTTTGTTTCCTGCTATACCAAGAAACTACTGTAGACCCGATACTGAAAACCCCTCCTGATGTGCTCCTTCTGTTTGTTGGGCTGCCTGCCCAATCTGCATCCGTGAAGCCATGCAACTTCACCTCATTCTTCTGTCTGTACCATAATCCATACTCATATGTTCCCCTGAGATACCTCAGGACATGATTTCTTTCCTTCCAAAAGAGCTTGGTAGGTTTAACCATCGCTTTTTAAAGTTGGTTCACAACATATCATATGTTTGGTCTTGTATTAACTAAATACATGAGCGAACCCACCAACTATCGATAAACAGTGGCATCCACTACCTATGTTGATGTAGCATCCTCTTTCCTCCAATTTCCTGGAAGAGGAGTGTCAATAGGCTTGCAGCCTTGCATGTGAAACTTCTCAAGTATCTCTCGAGCATACTTTCCTTGAGACACAAATAGTTCACCTTCCCGCTGCCATATTTCCAATCCAAGGAAATAATGGAGGCCCAAATCCTTCATCTCAAACTCCTTTGCAAGATCTGCCTTGCATGAGTGTATCAACTACTCATCACCCATTAGTATTAAATCATCAACATAAAGAACAATGATTAAAATCTTACCCTCCACCACAATTTGGTACAGGTTTGCATCCGCCTCACTCTTGGTGAAACCAAGTCCAGTGAAATAGCTGCCGATTCGAGTGTACCAAGCATGTGGTGTTGGCTTCAACTCATACAGCACGCTTTTGAACCTGCACACATGTGACTCGTTGTTGAAGATCTCAAATCCTTTAGGCTGCTCATTCTTCCTCAATGATCCCATTAAGGAATGCAGTCTTCACATACATCTGATGAATGTGCCAACCCATCTGCGCTAAGAGAGAAAGGATGGTCCTTATGGAAGAATATCGTGTGACAGGTGCAAAGGTTTCTTCATAATCAATCCCCTCAAGCTGTGAGAAGCCCCGGGCAACAAATCTTGCCTTATACTTATCGACGCTCCGTTCAACAACTTGCTTTACCTTGTAGATCCATCTTGATCCTACAACTGATTTACTCACCGGCCTTGGAACAATCTCCCAAGCATTGTTTCTGACAATGGAATCATACTCCTCCACCATGGCATCTACCCATGTGGGCTCCTGCACTGCTTCTTCAAAAGAAGATGGCTCTATCATGATACACTTGCTCATGAGAGCCATGTATCCACTAAATCGGCCAGGTGATTGTCTCTTTCTGCGTTTTGATGTAGGGACTCCTACATTCTGTGTCGCATGTAGATTCCGTCTCTCAGATTCTGTGGTACTCTTTCTGCTAGTTCTGATGTTTGGCTCTACATGAGTGGAATCTTCCCCTCCATGGATCTCCTCCTATGGCTGATCCATGTCTGGAGGCTCACCTTTCAGAACAAGAAGTTCCTCCACTGCATGAAAGTCTAGCTTCCTCTCAAGCATAGCTTGTTCAGCACCCATGATTGTTCTTTTCTTCCTCTCTGTGACCCCATTCTGTTGTGGGTTATGAGGCGCTATGATTTCTCTTCGAATTCCTTCTTTTCTACAGAAGTCCTTGAATTAGTTCGAGATATATTCACCACCATTATCACTTCGTAGAGCTTTCACTTGCTTCCCCAACTCCTTCTCCACCAATGCTTTGAACTCACAGAACTTTGAGAATGTTTCACTCTTCTTTTGCATGAAGAAGTTCCAACATCTATGAGAATAGTCATCAAAAAATATAACATAATACCTGTGTTTTGTTGTTGAAGCAACCGAGAAAGGTCCACACACGTCTGTGTGGATTCTCTCCAGGATCACCAAAGCATGGTTCTCCTTCTCATGAAAGGTGGTCTTCACAAAATTACCCATAGTACATCCCTTGCACTGATCTGACTGCGCAAGAGTACCCTTGGGAAGTCCAGTAGAAATATCTTTTAAAAAAAAATGTGGCATGTAGTGAAGATGGCCCAATCTCCTGTGCCATAATTCGCCCTCATCCCGGCTCACCACTTCTTCTGCTTTTCCCATCATTGTTGTCTATTTGTTCTGAATATTCTTCGTCGAAACCTATCCTCTTGATTTGTTGATTGACATTTTATGTCGTGGTGGCTTTTCCATCACCTAAAAAACGTCATAACCTTGTCTTCCAACAACATTGACACGAGATAGAGTTCTTGAAGGACTTGGAACATGCATAACATCTTTCAACGAAATGAGATACAGATCTCTCAAAGAAACCGATTATGACGCCTAATGCTGTGTCATCGACTATGCGAAGATACTCTATACATAGAGAGGGGTCCTTCTCCAGAAGATCATATAAACAAATCCATGTTTCAAGTCTGCTGAAAGATGCACACTATGTCGAATGCTACACCGAGTCCCAGGCTTGAAATAAGCAGCTAAGTCAAAGGAAAATAGGAGTTAGTTGCGGATTGAAGCCTCACCACATTGACTCCAATAGCCTTCTTGTTCTTATTCTTTTCTGGGCAGTTAGTGGCGAAATTCCCATGTTCGTAACTTCACCTTGGACAAATCCTGCTTCATGCCCTTAGCCTCGGATTTTGAAGGGAATTTCTTTCCCTTCCCTTTCCTTTCTTTTGCAGACAAAGCGCAAGTCTCTTCATCTTCATTCCTCGATGAAGAGCCATCCCTGGTACTTCGCCTTATCTCCTCCTACACAAGATCCGACCAAAGTCGCTCCCAACCTGACAGTTTCTTTCGTCCATTGACAGAGTCTGAGTAGCTACGCCAAATCTTCGGAAGCCCAAGGAGAGCCAATCTCACCAAGTCATCATCATCAACAGTAATCCCCACACTTCCTAGTTTATCCCTACAGTGGACAAACTTCATGAGATATTTTGGAATACTGCCGCCCTTCTCCATTTTTATTTTTCTGAGCTTATCTTTCAGCACCAACTTCCTCTGGTCGCTACTGCTTTGGAACAAATCTGTCAAAGCCTTCCACATTGCAAATGGAGTGGCTTTCCCATGAAGGCTGGACACAATATTTTCCTTCACACCTTCCAACATAATTATTCTTCTCTTTGCTACCATCTTTTGCCATGCGTCAAGTAATGCAGCATTGCTAGAACCAGGCTTAGGAACATCACTATCGATGAACTGCTTCAGTCCATTATCTTCCAGCACCACCTCCATCCTATCCTTCCAGGAAATGTAATTCGAGCTGCCCTCAAGGGCATACTCCAATTGCAACCCATTGAAATACAATTCAATGTATAATCAACTGTCAGCATAGCCTGGAAGGATAGGATGGAGGCGGTGCTGGAAGACAATGGACTGAAGGAGTTCATCGATAACGATGTTCCTAAGCCTGGTTCTAGCGATGTTGCATTACTTGACGCATGGAAAAAGAAGGTAGCAAAGACAAGAAAAATTTTGTTGGAAGGTGTGAAGGACCATATTGTGTCCAGCCTTCACGGGAAAGCTACTCCATTTGCAATGTGGAAGGCTTTGACAGATTTGTTCCAAAGCAGTAGCAACCAGAGGAAGGTGGCACTGAAAGATAAGCTCAGAAATATAACATATGCATGTATATATCTAGATTCTCCTGATCTAACAATATTTATCTTCTTTCTTAATACAGAATCCTTCCATTGTTAATCATTTTGCGGAAATTTAAAACTCAATTGCAAACACATGAAGAAATAAAAATAATCGCACATAACACAGTTGTTTAACGAGAAATCCTGAAGCTAAAAACCCCAACTATCATATATTATGTATCATGGAGATCATGTAACAATCTCATACAAAGCTTAGTACATCAATCTCTGAGTACAATACAATCATCACATACTAACATGAAGAGATCTGCAAATCCATGCACTGATTTCTTGCCACCCGATAGCCTGCCTCCATTGCGCAATCCCTACTGAAGAAGACCCCTGAATGAATTTGAATATACCTTGCCTTGACTGCACAATCCTCATTGGTAACTCCAATGTGTGTGTGATGCAATCAATGCATCACTAATGTCACAACAGATAGTCCATCTTACCCTTTCACCTACCACTCCACTGGGTCTCCACTGGAACTGACATGCACTGCAGTTAACTGTTGTTTCTGTTCAATTGTTAGTGAGTTAATAGTTGTGAATTAATTAACTAATTAATTCACTTAACTCTCACTAGTGTATCATTCAGTAAGACTAGATACAACTAGCTCAACTGAGTTTAACTCACTTAATTGAGTTAAATTGAATAACAACTCCATAAACTACTCTTCCAACTCTGTCATAAATTTTCCACTTCAATTCTAACTGAGTCCTCCATGCATGAGCCACCAATAAACCCTATGAATTGCGTAATTCCTTCAGCCCACTGATTTTCCAAATTTGTATACTGAAATAAAGTGCTCCAAGAGAATAAGTTGATATTTAGAGTTTGATTATTATTAAGGGCTAATAATAATCGACACATCTATTTTTAGATCGACAATCTATAAATAGACTTCGCCCAATATTCTAAAAATAGAATTTCATCTATTTTTCCAACTTGACCAACCATCCACAAATAGCATCCTGCAACTTCTGAAATATGATCACCATGTCTAAAAATAGACAAAGTCTAAAAATATACTTGCACCTAAAAATAGCCTACGGGCCCACTTAGTGAAGGTGACTGATTTTCACTAAGCTTCATCATCTTGTTGAATATCAACATGCTCTACTGAACCAATCCATAATTAGTTTGTTGTGGGAGATTGGGTATAACTTTGCCTTGAAGAATCCAAATTAGGTCAGACCTATGGCATTCGAAAGAAGATTTAGAGGGCTACTACAGAACCAAATTTTAGATATTAAAGATCTAAAATCACAGAGATAATTCAGTTTCAATATCCAGCTCCTCAAAAGAAAGAAAAAGGTGTGTATTTGTTTTTTCAAATTGCATAAGTTTTGTTTGAAAAATTAGTTTGAAGTGATTCCAAGGGAATATTGAAGCATAGATATCAATATTGGGTGATAAAATTCCCCCTTAAAATAATTCAACACCAACTAAGCCTTCAGAAGGTAGTACTATGACTCATGAAGACGAATAAGTGCAACATGACATATCAAAATTACAAGAGAAAGTGCACCAAATTGCGCTCTCACAAAGAGAAACAAAAAATGAAATGGAAGTTTTGAAGAAAGGCATGGAAGATAAGATGGATGGTTTGAAGAAGGGCATGGAAGATAATACGGACAATTTGAATAAAAGCATGGAAGCTAATATGGATGGTTTGAATGGTTTTAAGAATGGCATGGAAGAAAAAATGGAAGGTTTGAAGGAAGACATAGAAGGTTTGAAGGAAGGTTTGAAAAAATTGATACAAGAAATGATTCCTAATGGAAAAATATAGTAGAGGAAGCTCATGATGCAAACAAAATAAATTTTAATCATGATTTCATAAACTCGAATGTTGGATGGAAGACCCAGAATATTCCAAATATCGATATGAGGAAGTTTGATGGCAAGGATCCTGTAACATGGATACTATAGATGGAGAAATATTTTGATCTCAATAATGTGCAAAACACACAAAAGGTACTCATTGCAACTTTATATTTAGAAAAAAATACATTTGTATGGTATCGATGACTTTGCTCCCGTAAAAAAATTGTCACTTGGTCAATTTTTACAGAGGAAATGATAGCACATTATGAGGACAGAGAGCGACACCTTCTTTAGCCAATTGATAAATCTCAAACAAAAGTGTTTAGTGGTGGAGCACATTGAGGACTTCCAAAAATTGAATATAAGGGTAACTGATATTCCAAATGAACACATGATTGATGTCTTCATAGGGACTTTAAAGGATAACATACAACATGAGGTTCACGTTTGGGAACCTGATTCATTGGAGAAGACATTCAGGTTGGCAAGAAAAATTGAATGTAAAATTATGGCGACAATGAAGCCTACCACTCATATCTATAAAGATGGAATTGTTGCTACTCTTAGACTTCCAAAACCTAAAAGGTTGACACCACAACAATTGGAAGAAAAAAAGAGCAAAAGGGATTTTCTATAGTTGTGATAGAAAATACATTAAAGGTTATAAGAGTGCTGAGAAGAAATTATTTTACATAGATTTTGAAGAGGAGGAAGAAAATGAACAAGAAACTTCAAAAGAAAAGGATATCCACCAGGATCCAACCCTAGAGAAAGAAGAAATTATTCTGACCATATCGTGTAATGCATTGGCAGGAATTACCACTCCTCAAACTCTCAAGATAGAAGGACATATCAAGAAGAAAAAGGTAATAGTGTTGATTGATTCGGGTAGTACCCATAATTTTATTCATTGTAAGGTAGCCAAATAATTGAATTCCTTCCTATACCCAGCACCAGAATGTCAAGTGATGGTTGAAAATGGAGGAACTATAAATTTCTCTCTAAAATTCCATAATATCAAGCTAACCATGGGGGAATATGTACCGAATAGTCCAATGCTTTCCATTCCAATGGGAGGTGCTGATGTTGTACTAGGAGTACAATGGTTACAATCTTTGGGGACGGTAGCTTTTAATTTTCAAAAAAAATTATTGAAATTCTTTTCGGAAGGAAAGGAAGTCGAATTACGAGGTATCGCAGGGAAGCCGGGAAAGATAATAAGCTTTAATTTCATAACAAAGCTTCTGAAGAAAGAATAGTGAGGCGTAATTTCATAATTATGCTCACTGGAAGTTCCAACATCAAAATCATCTATTTCTCCAAATATCCAAAAATTCTTGGACAATCATTCCAAGGTGTTTGAAACTCCCAAAGGAATCCCGCCTATTTGTGATCATGATCATGCTATTCATTTGATTCTAGGAAGTGTTCCTCCAAACACCAGGCCTTACAGATATCCTTATGTCCAAAAGAGTGAAATTGAATGTATGATTGCAAAACTGTTGGAGGTCGGTATAATTCAACCTAGTCAAAGTTCTTTCTCTGCTACAGTAGTATTGGTGCATAAGAAGGATGGATCATGGTGCATGTATCCGGATTATAGGGAGCTCAATAAGCTCACTATTATGGAATATTCTCTCATTCTGTGATTGATAGATTTTTTATTACTGGATATATGAATTCACTGGAAAATTTATTTTGCAGAGAGATTGGATCTTTGTTTAGAATATCATCCATTAGAATGGCTTGAAGATATTTCTGAAAAAACATTCCAGACTCATGAGGGTCATTATGAATTTTTGGTCATGCCTTTTGGCCTTACCAATGCACCTTATACATTTCAAGGGTTGATGAATTCCATTTTCAAACCCTTCCTTATAAAATTTGTGTTAGTATTTTTGATGATATACTAATCTACAGGATGTCTTGGAAGGATCATGTTCAACACGTTGACAGGGTGCTCAAACTATTGGAGGAGAAAAAATTATATGCAAAAACCTCCAAATGTTTCTTTGGAGTACAAGAGGTGGAATATCTGGGTCATATTGTATCTCAAGAGGGTGTTAAGGTAGACCCTAACAAAATTAAATCCATTAAGGAAAGAGTGTCATCATGGTGGTAGTTGATAGACTTACCAAGTATGAACACTTTTGTGCATTATCTCATCCATTTAAAGCAAGTACAGTTGCTACTGCATTTATGGAAACAATTCAAAAGCTACATGGAAACCTAAATGTTATTGTAAGCTACAGAGATCCCATTTTTACTGGAAATTTTTGGATGGAATTATTTTCTTGTTTGGGTACTCAAATAGCTCATAGCTCATCTTATCTTCCTCAATCCAATGGTCAAACTGAGATAGTGAACAAATTTTTGGAAGGATATATCATTTCTTTGTATCTAATAAACAAACACAATGGGTCAAGTGGTTACCTCTGGCGGAATGGTGGTTTAACACTTCCTTCCATACTGCAGCAAAAATGACCCCATTTATGGCACTTTACGGATATCATCCACTGTCCATCACATCATCTTTAAGAGAAAATTCTAAGGTTAAAGTAGTGGAATATCACACCGAGCATCAACAACAAGTTCTCCAACTCTTAAATAATAACCTAAATTTGGCACAAAATTGAATGAAACAACAGGCATATCAACATCGCAATGAGAGAATTTTTAATGTAGGAGACTGGGTATTTTTATGGCTACAACCATACAAAAAAATGCCCCTCAAGCAAGCTAAGAAAGATAATAAATTATCGCTAAAGTACTATGGTCCTTGCAAGGTGTTGCAAAAGATTGGTACTATGGCATACAAATTGGAGCTTCCTGCCTCTTCACGAGTGCATCCATTTTTCCATGTTTCATGCTTAAAGAAGGTTATATGTGACAAACTTCTAGTTCAAACAATATTTTCAGAACTTGATGAGGAAGGAAAAATCATATTGGAACCTGAAGCAGTCACGGAAACAAGAACTCGACAGCTACGAAATCGATCAATTTCATAGTATCTCATCAAGTGGAAGAACTTACCCACTGAAGATTCTACATGGGAGGATGAGAATTTTATATAGAATCATCTAGAGCTACTCAAGCATTGAGGACAACACTTATTTGAAGGAGAGGGGCATGTTAGGTCCCTATATTACTAGTGTAGTCCCTTATTGTTGTTAGTGTATCCCCATTATTGTTATTGTTGTACCCCGGTAACCCCCATATTGTTATTATTATGACCTTACATTATTATTGTTAGGTCGGCTAGGATTATATTGTGACCCCATGGACTCCTATATATATAAGGAGGTTTTTTCATTTGTATCATCCAATAATTTTTCATTTATGTAATGTAAAGGAGGTTTCCCCCTCACAGTGGTTGAATTCTAAGGCGTTGATCTCTCTTTTCTTCTATTTTTGGAGCCACTTTCATAACACAGGGCGGTAATTATCTTTTGAAAAATTATATTTAGTCATGTTAAGTTTCATTATTTATTGTATTTTTTCTAACTTCTAGAGGGAGACTAAACTACCATACAACACTTGCTATGATAACATTTTTATTTATTACAATAAATCAGGTTAACATTGTTACAAGGTGCTATTCTTTTCTTTGTAGGTTGATATAACCATTACACATAATTAATTTTGAAATAAAATATAATATGTGTTATTTGTACTTTTATTTTTACTTTTTTATAATCAATTTATTTTTTGTAAATTGATTTGCATTACCTCAAAATATATGATGACATCAATCTTCCCATCGTTGATAAGGATACATCAAAATACATCCACTACCTCCTTAGACTAACTACCTAACCCATACATTACTATTATCCTGGGTAAAGAACCCGAGAATAATCCTAGATCTCTTCGAGGATCCCTTTTTCCTTTTTTCTTGTGGATGTTTATCCACCTAGAGGAATTGTCAGGAATAACTAATGGTACAATAATTATGTTTTCATGAATCAAATCCAATTCTTGGAGTTCTGCATTTTTAGCTGCCTCCTTATCACTGTCTCAATAATTCGATTCATGTAAACCTTTATTTTTGCTTATTGTTGAATCTATAACCATAGTTATGTCTCATGTAACTTTTTTTGAGGGGTGGATCCCAACATCTGGAGGATATGATGATGGTAAATGTGGTTGGGTTGAAGTTGAAGGACTTGAATCCTCTTTAGAGTTTTTTTGGAGATGAGGGTTTTTCCACTAGTTCGTTGAATATTTATTAGATTCCTTTGAAAATTTAGGGTCCTTCCAAACTCGGGGTTTATTATTAGAAGTCAAAGGAAAAGATTTCCCTTGGGAAAAAAAGGCAGAAATTATATAGGTGCCTTGGATATTGACAACGTCTGCCCCAGAAAGCAATATTTTTCATAATCCAACAACTACATAAAATCCAGGCCATTCCAACAGAGAAGGATTTTATCTAACAATGGACTAGTTAGATCCACTTCAACACATATGTGATTGAATGTAGGAATACCCTTGCCCAACCTATTTTTGTCTACTTTAATAAAATAACCAATATTTTTACCCTCTTCAGCTAAAATTTCAGGATGAAGCATGTGAAGGGGCATATTAGGTAGCCTAGCCCAAACTAGTGTGGTAAAAGATGGAATATAAAAAGGGTTAAAGCAATTAAAATAAGGATCCATACAAATAAAAACTCGACCCCAAAACTAGGGTCCTTCATGAAAAGCCCAATTGTAATTCTGAACAGTATTAAATTTAACCACAAATAATCCTTTTGAGCAAAGGTAAAAACCTACATTAGGTTTCCATGTCTAATGTACCCAATTCCGAAGCACAATTGTTAATTTCCAAAACCCATCGAATCTGAAAATAGCATAATGTTGCTCAAAAACCTCACTAGAAATATAGGTGATACATTTCTCTATAAAACAAATTTGGGTTTTGTCTACTTAGTCTACAATGAAAGTGGGCCCTGAAAGTTCTTTATGTGTCAGAGGGTTAGATCCTAGCTTGAGGGCTTCCTTGAAAGACTTGGACTTAGAGGTAGAAGTTGCTCCCCCTCCAGTGGCACCACCATTTAAGCTTGAAATTTGTGATATTAAATCATCCTTGGTAATTCCATAACCATTTATTAAATGTTCTGAAGTTGTTGGTAGTTGTGAAGAAACCACATAAAACCCATAGGGATTCCTATCCTTTCATGAAGTCTAGTGGCGACTGTGGATATTAGATATGTTTCTTTCATTGTAGTGATAGAGAGATCTGCCGAAAAAATTCCCAACAAAGATCGAAATTTGTAAGAGCTCGGGATTTGTAGCTTCATCTTAGAAATTCTTAGTAGATAAATCCTTTAGAAATGGTTTCACATATTTTCTCAGATCTAGAGGTAGATCTCGTATCTATAGGCCCTTCATAAGAGGTTGGAATGGGTCTAAAATAGGAACCGCCTCAGAAATCGAATCAAAATTCATTCCATCATTTTCATAATCTACATTTACCCTAGGAAGCAAAGGGATGGTGTCACTAGAGCACAAAAATTTATTCCTTGTGCCATTGCACACGAAGTCTTTGACATCCTAGAATGAGGGGCTAGGTTTAGTTATGGCGATGACAACAACAACAAAGTACCTTCATTTCTGAAATCATAGAGTAACTAGATCATCATATATACCAAAACCAGGGCACTGGTGGTCTTATTGATTTTCACCCCTCCATATCTATTCCTTCCTCGAATTATAGAACCAAGCTCTCCTTGAATGACCATATGCATGGTGCCTATTATGAATAGACTTGTGTGTGCAAGGGTTCCAAGTCTTTCAAACAAATTTATATTTTTAGCAGTATCTTCAGGCTTCATCCAACGAAAGGATTCATTGTAACGACAAGGGGTGCCATCGTGACCATAGATTGCAGTTGAAGAGAGATGACTTCCATTGGATAGATCACAGGGTGAGCATGAGATCTCCAAGCCTCCATTTTCTTGTGTAACTCCTGGGACGGAGAAAGGAATAGCAAGGAAGTTAAAAAAATTTCATATAAAATTAATTAAATATTTTATAATATTAATAAACAATTGATTTATATATATTTAAGGAACATTTTTACTCAAATTCTACTCAGCACTAATATCTCTTGAACATGCTTGCTTATATATAATAAATTATATTTAAGGAAAATAATATTAATAAGCATATGTATCAACTTAAATATCCCAAATAAAATTCAAATCTATGAATTCCTTAGCCCCATATATGTATAATCAATTTTGTGAAATGATAAACATAACATAATATTCAATTTCTTTCCTTTGGAATATTCCCCAAAAATAAATACATCTATAGAATGTCCAATGAAATCCTAAAAAAAATTGTCCTACAACTTCAAACTTTTTCTTTCAACTCTTTGATATGAGCTTACCAAACAATCACTTAATTTACTACCCTATGTTCGCATTATCATGCAACCTTGCGAGTGGGGGAATACCTCCCGATCAAAACATAACAATGAAACAAGAACACAATAACAATGTTTATGTTGTCAATTAAAGAGGAAATTATAGAAAATATATTCCATGCTCTTGGTCTCTTTTCCATAATAGAACTCATAAATGGAGAAAGAACACACAAGAAATTCTAGTTCTTGTTATGTTAGCTTTTCAACTTGTTGGTTTAATTCCCAAAGGATATGAGAGAAGGACGACTAAACTAGCTCTTGAATGAGATTGAAAATTTGAGGTAGTAGATAATGGAGATGGTGCACATCCACTTTGGCTTTACCTAAAAACTATTCTATTACAACCTAGGAATGCCCTAGCACTCGAAGATACTTGTACCCATGAGATATTGTGAAGTGGATAAATGTAAACAACACAAAAAAAAATTACTTAGAATTAGATCCTTAACTAGAAGTATATTTGATATGATAACAATGATGGTGGTTTATAAACAAAACAACACCAGCTCCATATTTTTGGGGATGGCCTTAGCTAGCCACATCAAAAAATACCTAAGGGATATCATAGTCGAGAGATGGGATAATAGGCACCCAGCTTTCTTCCTTTTTGGAAGACATTTAAATTCCCAAGCGAGCTTCTCGATCAACTCAGTCACCACTTTAGATAGAATGAGTTTTTCCTAAAAAATAGACATATTTCACATCTACCAAATAAAACAAACAAAATGACATGTAAAATTCCAAGACTACTTAGTGTTGCATCCATCATTTAATATTGAACACATAGGGCTAGACTATCTAAGTTCTTGGTAGCTTTAGTAATAACTTTTTTGGCCAAAAGGAACCATACCTTGCCTACAAAAGAAAAAGGGACAAAAATATGGCCTATAGATTTAGCCTCTTGTCTACAAAGTGCACATTTTTTGGGGCATGTCCATTCACGTTTTAACCCATCATCCTAGGGTAATGATTTGTTGTTGATGGTGATCTAGAGAATAATTTTGGATTTTATCATTCCATGCAATTTCTAGATACAATCACACCACAATAATTGATGACCCACCAAATATTCCTTGGCTAATAGCTTATATCCCAACATGGTCATTTAATCTCCTAAAAAATTTTTTTTTACCAAAATGGAACATCATGGTCCTCTTAATTCAACTTAATATAGCTATAGCACAATTTTCCAACAAACTTGTGCCACTCCACTGTGAGAACACCTTTTAATGACAACAAAACCTCAAAATTCTAGCTATCTTTATCGATCCTATTTAATCCTTGAGCCTAGGTATCCCAAAGTGAGAGAACACATTTTTCAAGAAATCAATCAGTAAATTCAAAGGATACTTTGAACTAATTTTTCAAGCTTACCCAATGATTCTCCCAAATCTTTACTTTCTTACCATCACCTATCTTTTATATTGTCCACTTTCTAACCACAGAGAATTCCTCTATGAAGGTTTTCCACATGACCGAGCCATTATTTAGATTTGTGATGGATTTGAAACAAATATTCAATGTATAATCCTTCCTTGTATTTGTTCTTCACTATATACCCCTAGATATTATAATTCTAAGTAAGCCTTTAAAGGCTCTTTCCTGCAAGAGCTTGACTGAAATGAATGGGATTTTTAATGCTCCATCCCTCCTAGATACTTAGGCAGAGACAAATTTGACCAATTAACTAGTGATAAACCTAATCACAACCACATATCTATAAAAATTGAAAACATTTTTTCCAAGTCTCTACTATAGTGCCTTTTGGTACCTTCTTAGTGGATGTCCAACAAATGGTAATACATAATCGAATTAAGAATGAAAAGTATATGTACTTTAGGTAACCACTTGTTGATCCATAGGGAGATATATGTATTTTATTTCTTATATAATGATTTCAATCCTTAAACCTGTATGAGTTTTTCTTGAGGTGAAATACCAAGTACTTAAACCCTCCCTTGACACTTCGCCTTTGGAAATGTAGAGGTTCCTCTAGGGAAACAAACAAGTTATCTTGAGGGAAAAATAAATGTACACAAAAATTGGTCCATTTTATCTCCAAACCTAATGTCAAATAGAATAAATCCATTATTCTCGTGACACAAAGAAATTCTTAAGATGATCCTACACCAAATAGCAACATATTGTGAACTAAAAGAAGATCATAAACAAATTATGGTGTGGAAGTTTCTTGTCCTTTTAGCTTGCCTCTATTTTTTTAATTTCTCATATTTTTTCTTATCCCTTTGACTAGCAATAGGAAAAGGAAGGGAAAAAGAGGGAATCATTTTCTAATCCCCCAAGAAATACTGAAGAAGTTAGACGAGGACCCATCTATAAGGAAACCAAAATTTACAGGTTGGATATAACCCATTATCTAGTTGACAAATGTGAGGCTCATATACATTTAGAATAATATTGTCTAAGAATGACCCACTAACCTTATCATAAACATTAAATAGGTCAATATTAATTTTTAGACAAGGAATTTTTATCATTTTGAACAAGTGCATGGTACTTGGGAAATAGCAACAACATCATGGATTTGACATTTGAACTAAAACCAAAATTGTCCCTTCGTAAAGTTGTTACTTAAAGTAGGCTTTAGTTTATTTGCAATAATTTTGATATCAACTTATAAATCAAGTTGCAGTAAGAAATAGGTTTGATTTCATCGAAAGAAACCACATCTTATTTTTTAGGTACAAGGACTAAAAATGTGGGATTCATAGCACCAATAATTTTCCCATTTCTCTTGGACTCTCAAACCACTTTTCGAGATCATTTTTTAGAATCTTATAGAAACTGAGAAACAATTCAATCGTGAACAGATCAAGACCACAATTTTTTCCTTTCTTCATATAATAGAGAGTAGACCATAGCTCATTCTACAAAAAAATTGTATCTCTATACTTATTAATCTCGCCATTTATTACCTTTAAAGAAGGGTAATCATAGCCAAAATATCTCCGAAAAGGAACCAAACATGTTATGAGAATAAGGAACAGAAATTAGCTCTACTCACTATCATTTTTTTCTCAATGGATTTATTCATTGATCTGTCTTTATTAGATATCTCCCATATGGTTTTTTTATTTTTATGAAAGGATACATATGAAAAGAATTTGTATTGTCATCAGAAATCGGATTATCCACGGTATCATAGAAGACTTGTCGACGTTTCGAATCCCAACGGGGATCCATCTTTAGGACGAGAAAGAATGAATGAAAACGTTTCTTTCTCATCCTGAAGATAGATCCCCGTTGGGATTCGAAACGTTGACAAGTCTTCTATGATACCGTGGATAATCTGATTTCTGATGACAATAACTATAACCACGGAACTTTAAAAACCAGAAGAATTTGTATTATTATCACACTTAGCTAACCACACAATTTTACCAAGAATCTATCCAATCATTTCATTACATCAGCCTCTCTCTTCCTACCATTCTACCTTGTAGGTGACAACTTAGAAGGATCAAGGTCAACTGGATGGTGGACTTCAAGTAGATGAGAAAAACTAAAACTTTAAGAGGATATCAATGAGGGTTATCCCCATGTACTTCCTTAATTGAGAGTGAAATTTAAATCCCCTGCCCCATCCAATGAGGTTTTCCCCATAAAGAAACCTTGAAGAACATAGGGTATCTGGAAAAACTTCATGTTAGAGGACATACCATACCATATCTTGTGCTTCAAATAGAATCTGAGAGCTCAAGATAGAAGAAGATAAAAGTTTAGAATTGGATAATATAGAGTGAAAATCCCACTTGAAGCATCATCTGATTCCAAAGAATAAAGGAACCACTATTTCAACCAATTGGAAAGAGACTTTCCCCCTTTGACCCAATGCACATTGTTTCTTGAAGAAGAATGGCATTAGGAGAGAGAAAATTGGCTAGTATCGTGTTGGCTAAGAGCTTGGGGGTGGCCATGAACCTACGCACATTATAATACAAACAAAGCATGTCTCACCCACAAAGCAGGAATTCCCTACTCCATGGGCCTGAATACAAATACATTTTTTTCCTAAGAAGACCTCCTTATTTACTTGGAGTTGGGTTAGAGAGATGTGGGATTTCCAACCAGCCTAGTAAATCATAGAGGCTTCTATGGGTAACTTTTTTCTGTAATATTTGAATCCTTCAACTTCATATGCGAACAAAAAAGGTACCTAAAGAAGCAAGGAGATATCACCATCTTATTTCATCCATTTTATAGTTTGACATGACCTAAAGTCTTTGATTGTTAAGTTAGAAAAACACATAGAGCTTGAAACAAACTTTGTAATAGTCAAGAAATGGCTGAAATAAAGTTTTTGTGCAAAAAAATTAGTCAGTAATTTTCATATCAATTAGACTATTTGATTTCACCAATCCTTTTTCCACCTTATAACCTCTTGAAAAATGTAACTAGATTTCGTCTTCATAATGACATGTGTAATCATGATTTTATTTAATTGATGTAAAGAAGAAAAATAAAATAATTTTTGTAACCCTTGATTCATGGGTTTCATGCTCAAGGAATATTATTTTTATAATCTCCCATTATGAGCTATTAGGTTTGGCCATCAATTCATAAAGTCTAGTGAGTCAATTTCAAGCACTGAAGACCCATTTGGGCATGTTACACATTGTAAAAAGAGAATTTATTTGTGTCGCAAACCCTCCAAGAGCTTGTCACAAGTACCACATCATGTCGACCTTCAAAAGGAGATGAATATGTTTCTATAATGGCAAGTCAGCCTATCTCATGGCACAAGTTGGCATATTTCAAGGAAAAGATCACTATATATACATTGAGCTTGGCCTCACTTAGGAAATCATTTGATCAAGCATAAAAAATGATAGAAAAGAAGTGCTAAGATCACAAGATAAGAGGCTAATCTCCAAGCGAAGGAAGGATTATCATAACCAGGTTGTTTCTGACCTGTTTTTGGGCAATATACTTCACACATGTGAGAAAAATTGATGTTATATATTGCATAAGGATTCAAGATATCACAGTCACACTAGAAGGTCATATCAAGGGTGAAAATCAACTTGGTACTCAAGCTGAATTGCAAAAAGAGTATACACCTAAAGTGAAGATAATTAAGGGACAAATCTCTCACATGTGTTGCAACTAGGGTTTCTTAAGAGGCTAAGAGTTGTAGGTCTAATCCAAGAATTTCAAATCTATAGGGTAGTCGAGATCCAAAGGATGGCAAGTCAGTTTGACTAGTGTTGACTTGGGAAAGAAGAAGAAGAAATGAATAAAGGTATTGTGACTTTGTCTTGGAGAGGTTGTTGTGTCAAGGGTCTTGGTCTTGGTATTCGTCAATTGAAGTTTCTATAAGAAGAAGAATTATTTTGGGTTTTCCTCTCAAGTTGGAGGGTTTTTGGCCCTATTTGATCCCCTACATCTTGTGTCTCTTGTCTCAATATTGTTTATGGTTTGGTAGTTGTTTGATGAAGAAGAAAATTATAATAATTTAAATCAAAAGAATAACCTAATCTAAAGAAGTAAAAGGTAATCACAAGAAGTTATCATTTCTAGATAAATATCCTCATTCGTATGCCCTAGATTTCTCAACAACGTATCAGAGCTAAGGTAACAAGTTAAGGAAGGGCGAATCCATAAGAGACACTCAAGAATCAAGGGCCAAATTTATAGAAGGGAATAAAATAATATAATTTCATATTCAAGGAATTTTAAAGTCAAGATCATTTTCTTGAAGGAAGTTTCAAAACCCTAGATCGATCAAAGAAGACATTTACACTAGAACCATTCTTGGGATCCTCGCTCAAGTCATCATCAATAAAAGAGACCTAAAAACCCTCCCTTTACTCAAAGTTAAAGCGATCTACAAAGTAACCTGAAGTCTACTCATCCAAAAGAACCAAGATCAAGAAGTTTGTCATCATCCTCAAAATATCTAAGGTGATCTAAGGTGATCACTTCTGAAGAAAAATATTTTCATCAAGAATAAATTTGATGTTACCTATATCATCATCATATTCAAGAAGGCACCAGGTTTAAGGGGAATCTTCACAAATAAGTAAATTTATGTCTACATATGAATTTGTCAAAATGTATTTTTGCAAGGAAAGCAACAATCTGGTTGGGGCTTCAAAATTTTCAGCATGGAAGAAGAGGACAGATCTAAATCTCATAGAAAATGAGGTCATTGAACATGTTAAGGGCTAAATCACCAAACCTCCAAAATAATATGCTCAAGCACTCGAAAGATATATTAAAGGGGGAGTAAGGGCTCAAAGGATTCTCAAGCACTTGAAAGATATATGAAAGGGGAAGTAAGGGCTCAAAGGATTATCGTAGAGTCCATCAAGGATCCCACCATTCCCTATGTATCAAAATTCGAAACATCAAAATAAATATATGACAAACTTGTAGAGGTGTTCTTTGTAACCACTGCAGGTGAAGTAATATCGTTAATTTAAGAACTCTACAAGATGAAGATATAAAAAAAAGAAGGAATAGCCTCACACTTTATGAGGATATCTGAAATAAGAGATCAACTACAAGAATTGGGAGAGATAATGTCTAATAGAGAAATTATTACCATAGTACTCAATGCACTATCGAAAGAATGGGGCAACTTCTCATCAAGTATCTATGGACAAGAGGAAGCTACTCCATTCAATGAACTATGGTCACTATGAAAAATTTAAGAAACCATGTTGAAGGAAAAATCTGATGTAGGATCAAATGAGAAAACTCAAGCATATGCTGCTAAGACAAGGAGAAAAGGGAATTTTGGGAAATTTGGTCCTCATAAATGAAATAATAATATGGAAAAGGTTCAATGTTATGGATTTCAAGAATATTGGCACTATAAGAGAGATTGTCCTAAGCTTAATAAGGACGGAAAAAAAAAGAGGAAGAGAAGAATCTCATGTTACTGAAGAAGTTTAGGAAGTCGAAAATAAGAATTCCAAGAAAGAGGAAGTAAAAGATCTCTACTATGATTGAGATAGTCTTCCACACCTAGTTCTTTTCAAGTTTTTGTTTCAAACTTTATGTTATAAAGTATGATTATCATGGTAGGAATCATTAGAAGAATTATAGGATGCATCATGTTTGGAGATGGCATCACAGGAGCATACAATTGAAAGGAAGAGCTCGTAACATCATCATAAAGAAGAAAGAAAGATAGTTGAAATAGAACTTTGGGATAGAAGGATGTATCTCTTGGTAACATCATTAGAAGCATAAGGAGTACATATGGGAAAAATAAATTCATTTAGTATAAATCTCATCATACATCACTCAAGAGGAACATTTGTCGGATGAGGATGATCAAGATCCTACATTGAAATCTTCACTAGAAGGTTCACCTATTGATAAGACCAAGTGTTTCATTGAGAATTCCACCTTGTATGGGATTCATGGAGTAAAGTTATGATGTCATAAGATGTGAAGTAGGTTAATGTGCTTGAAGTTAGTTCAATCAAGGAAGTTAATGAAGGAATTCTAGATGCCCTAAAATAATAGATGAGGTATTTATGCATATATTTGGATAAAAGTTGATTCATGTCATATGGTTTCAGGGATAAATTCTCTAACTCGATAACATGATCAAAAGAAAGGATATACTCATTTGGAAAAGATGTAGAAAGGCATGGGTCACACATTGACTAGATGAAATCAACATAATATGTTCTCATATGAAGTATGAGGTGGTTGAAAAAAATAGAGGAACTCTAATTGCAAGTTCCCAGAAGGAAATGTGTGAGGAAAGAAAGGAATATATCATGAAATATGAAACTATGGAGAAGGAAATAAACATCCAAGGGCTGACATATTTTACTATGATATATCCATGGGAAACATATGAATATTCCGATAAAGTTTGAATTAAGATAGAGACCCTTGACATCATATATCTTTTGGAGATGTGTCAATATGTATGCAATATGTTTATCCAAATAGGAAGATGTCATGATGAAATACCATCACAAAGTAATATTGATTTATTGATTCATTTTCTAATTTTGAACAATTTTTGGATGGGTTGTTGCAGGGCTACCAAAGGAAGAACTGTAGATGCCTTCTACAATTGATGCTCATGTGGTAGGATGAAAGGTCCTTAAGGAAACATGACATGAAGAAGGTAGCAAGGCATGAAATAAGGCTAGATATTGACAAATGGATCACTTTTTGATGAAAATAAGGATGACATGACTGACATGATTCATGAATGAAATTTATGGATGGTTTGTTCCCTTTGAATATTTCCCAAAGGATGAAGACTCTTTAATAAATAAGAATAAATTCATGACATCGAAAGAAGGAGTACTAAAATTAGTTTTTCATCCCATGGTCTCCACCTAAAGAACTGCTAGAATCAAGTCCCTAGTCGAGAGGGAGCTTGTTCAAGTCCTCGATTAAGAGGGAGCTTGGATGCATTCCTATTTATACGAATGGGTGAATTCCTTCATTGGAATGGGTATGTCCTCCCTAGTTAAGAGGGAGAGATAGACACATCATTCTTGTCTTCACTTGGGAAGATAAATTGGGTACACATATGGCATTTGATAGTCTTTGAGGATGTGGTAGGGCATCCAAGATAAGAGTAGTCATAGAGGACCAAAATTATTTGAGGACTGGGAATTCAAGATAATAATAGTCTTTATGGAGCATACTCTGAGTAAACCCGGGTGGGGTATGTTCCGAGAGAGACAACGATGAGGGTTTCTATAAATTATTGGTCTCACCAACATTGTGCTCTAGTATTGTGGAGAGATAGAGTAGTTATTCAAGCATTGCTATGTGACAATGTTGGATGATATGATGTTATACAGATGGGTTACCAATCTGACTCTTCCCATGAGAATTATTCAGATTGAGAATGTCCAAGTACCTTGTGTAGACTATGAATACCTCCCTAGTTAAGGAGTGTTGAAAAATGTAACTAGCTTTGGTCTTCATAATTACATGTGTAATCATGATCTTCTGTAATTTTTTTTTTCTAAGTCTATTTCTATTTATGTAACATAAAAATACATAGAGGCACAGGCCTCAGCAGTGCAGGCCCAAGTACTTGGCACGAGTGAACAAAAAAACATGAAACTGGACTGCCCATATTTGGGAAACCAGTCCCTAAAAGAGGTTTTTTTCCACCCACGTAGGGGAAACTAGCAATATAGTTAAAAGACATATATCCTTGTTCATTTTAAAAAAAACATTACTATTCTGGAAAACAAAAAGGGATCCAAATGAATTAGGACCCAAGACCATAGACCAACAAAAACCAAAGTGTTTACTTGTCATTTGCAAGAGAGGGTGGTTCCTCCATGATTAAGCACCTGTAATCTTCACTGCTTCCAGCTTCTGCACCATCTTTTGCACGGGTGGGAACGTCATTGCATATGGCATCGTTAGTGTTGGAATCTTCATGATCATCCCCAGGCCGTTTTCCAGCGATGTCGTCCCTGTGACCACCTTTGCGACTGGGAGCCCCTTTCTCAGTGCGAATAGAAGCGTTGGGATTCTGTATATTGGGGGCTTCGAGGACATCGGAGCAGAAAAATTCCTCTCGGAAAGAGACTATAATGAAGGCGGTGATGTGAGGTCTATCCATTGTGCAAGCGTAATGAAACTCCGCGGAGTGAGTGTTTTGGCATAGGAAAACCTGCGAGGCAGGAGTGGAAGTGACTGTGGCAGCAGGAGTGAAGGTTGCTTACAATGGAGAAGCGGTATGAGGAAATGGAGAGCTGAATTGCGGATGCGTCTAACCAGCAGACCGGTCTCTGCCTCGCCCGCTTTGATTTGCAGGGTAGCGACCATGGGCATACCACTTAGAAGAGGAGGAAGTATCAGAGTTTGAAGAAGGTGGCGTGCGAATGGCTCTGCCACGGCTGCTACCGCGGCGGCAGTGCATTCGATGCCATAAGCGAGGCATAGTAGCACTGGAACGAGAACGAGAATAGTGATGCTCAGGCTTAGGTGGGGAGATAGACTCAAGAGGCCAAGAAGCCAAGGTTAAATGTATGCGACAGTGCAGACTCTGAGAAAAGTGTGCTCCAAGAGTAATCTCAATACAGCCAAGAAGGGTGCAACGCCTCCCGGTATGCATTCGGGAGCTTGGCTCCGAGCTACCAGGGGGGCATTTGCAACCCTGCAAAACAGGAGAGGAGAAATTGGGCTGCAAAAAATCAGATTGAAATGGAGAAGAAGACCTGCTCGACGGGCTCATCTTGTAACAATGGAGCGAGCATCGGCAAGAATGCAGATTTAATGAACGAATGCATTCGTAGCTGGCATAATTTATGTTCATACATTGAGCTCGTGGGTGGCCATATGGCTAGTCCACGTGCCATGGCCCAGTTGCCACCAAGAACCGTCCTTCCAAACCTCGTTAATGTGCACCCGCATCCGGGACATGATCTTATGTAATGGATGTAAAGAAGAAAAATAAAATTATTTTTATAATTCTTGATTCATGGGTTTCATGCTCAAGGAATTTTATTTTTAGAAGCTCCCATTGTGAGCTATTAGATTTGGTCATCAAGTAATAAATTCTATTGAGTCGATGTCAAGGATTGAAGACCCATTTGGGCATGTTACACATTGTAAAAAATTTATTTGTGTCACAAACCCTCCAAGACCTTGTCACAAGTACCTCATTATGTCGACCTCCCAAAGAGATGAAGATGTTTCTAGAATGGAAAGTTAGCCTACCTCATGGCACAAATCGACCTATTTCAAGGAACAGATCAATATATATAGAGTGAGCTCGGCCTCACTTAGGACATCATTTAATCAAGCATAAAAAGGATAGAAAAGAAGTGTGAAGATCACAAGAGAAGATGCTAACTTTCCAAGCAAAGGAAGGAGGATCATAACCAAGTTGTTTTTGACCTATTTTTGGGTAATATACTTCACACATGTGATAAATATTGATGTTATTTATTGTAGGAGTCTATATATTCTTGGATCAAGGGTGAAAATCAAGTTGGTACTCAAGCCGAATTGTAGAAGAAAGAGTCCCCACCTAAAGAGAAGAGAATTAAGGTACATATATCTTACACGTGTTACAACTAGGGTTTCTGAATAGGCCAAGAGTTGCAGGTCTGATCCAAGAATCTAAAATATGGAGGGTAGTAGAGATCCAAAGGAAGGCAAGTTAGTTTGACTAGTGTTGACTTGGGCAAGAAGAAGAAGGAGTGAAGAAAGGTCTTGTGACTTGGTCTTGGAGATATTAGTGTGTCAAGGGTCTTGTAATTGGTATTCGTCAATTGAAGTTTCTATAAAAAGAAGAATCCGTTTAGGTTTTCCTCTCAAGTTGGAGGGGTTTTTTCCCTAGATGATCGCCTACATCCTATGTCTCTTGTCTCATTGTTGTTTATGGTTTGGTATTTTTTTTGTGAAGAATAATACTATAACAATCTAAATCAAAAGCAGAACCTAATCTAAAGAAGTAAAAGGTAATCACAATTAGTTATCATTTCCAGAGAAATATCCTCATTCATATGCCATATATTTCTCAACATAACTCAGGGTTAGGTTTTCTAATTCATATGGTTTTAGATTTTATCTTAAAGGGTAGTTTCAAACTCATGTGATTGACTTTACGTGAACGAGCATAAATAATACATATATTTTAAATACAAGCTACCACCTTTATAGCTAGTTTATGTTGCTTTGCATATTCATTAATAGAGTTTGGGTTTCATTGTATCACTCTGCTCTTTACAATATATTTGTGTATTTTTTTCACTATCTTCATTTCATTATCAACATAATTCAAATCATTTTTTTATGATGATAACTTGATTTTTTTACTATAATATTTTTTCTACATCATATCAATATTTTATTTTACCATTATAATTAATTTTACATTCCTTGGAACATTGATGTGCCATTTGTTATAGGGAGAACAAAGAACTATTACATATAAAATATTTTTTTTTCCATTTTGCAAGGAAAACTTGTAGGGAAACCCAAGGGATGCTTACCCACATTCTTGGACAACATACCTAGTGAATCCATTAGTATAGACTAGCACCTAATACAGGAGGAATTGAATTAGGAGCCTATTGGCTCAAAACTAGCAAATGCCCAACAACATTCATAATAATTACTTGAGGTAAACCCTTGGGTATTGTGTATGTCGTGTTGTCCATTTAAATATGTGGATTTTCCTTTATATTTTTTAAATGGAATATCGGCTTGTATGTTTGTCTCTCTCTCTTTGTATATATGTATATGTATGTATGTATAAAATTGCCCCCTAATATAAAGTAAATTGAAATTGAAAAATTGTCAACAAAATGAAAATGAATATATTTCTATGAATAAATTAAAATTAAAATATGAAGCTTCAAGTAGAAAATGTCATAAAACTATGAAAACAAAAATATGTGAGAATATAACATCGTCCAAAACTTAGCTCATGATTTACAAGATCAAATTGCATAACATGGTGCAATATAAAAGATGATGGAATAAGGAGGAAAATATAAACCTAGAAAGTGGAAAAAAAGGTTGCCCATTGCATTGATACTACACAAGTCATTAACTTAACACTAGAAGGACACAAAGATGGATTCGATGAGGATGCATAGAGGGTGTTGAGCAGATGCTAGAAGGATGTAGTGAAAAAAACTAAGAGTATGCTAATACGATGAAAAGTGGGATTCCAATGTTCCGGATATTAAGATGTTACATGGTTACGATGATGATATTTTTGAGACGTTTTAAAGACATAATAGAAGTGCCAAGAGGACATAATCGCAAAGGTAAAATGACATGCATATGATGAAATGATGATTCTACGAGGATACAATTATGTTGCTTCAAGGATACCACTATGATGTGAATAACATGTTAATATGACACAAATAAGATGGAGAGATTGGATGTTAAAGAAGATGCAAAAATACAAAAGTAATGCACAATGACGCCAAATAAGAACATAAGGAGAACATAAAGAGGGACAATAAAAGGATGTCAAAAGAGATGCTCACATATAACTGTTAAAATTAATTACTGAATAGAAACATTAAGACAACAAAAAAACTCAAAGATGCAACATAACACCATGTTTAGCCTAAGAAAACCCCAACTCCAAGGAAAAACCCAGCTAACAAAATTCCATTATATCCTTGGCCAAGTCGTTGGCCACGCTGACCAAGTGAGCCTTCACTTCTCACATTCCATGGTCCATTACAATCGAGTTCCTCCTATACTTTAAAAGGCTCCATTACTTGGAATCCATAGGCATAAAACCATGGCAACCAAAAACCCATGGACCCAAAACCACTATTGTTGACCCAATCAACTTTGACTCTTTTCTCGAGTCAAGTTTACCTAAAAACAACATCATATTTTACATCTAAAACACATAATTAAAAAGCAAATTGGAACACAATAAGGTGTTAAAATGAATTATCATGGAAATATTCCAAAATGACCTTAAACATATCATTTAAATATCAACTATAAAACAAAGAAACATTCCCAAATATAAAATCCTTGTTAATTTGGTTATTTTCCAAGTTTGGTATAAAACTAGATGATAACATCTATGTTCACTTCATGAAGAGATGCACAAACGCCAAAAATGAAGAGGAATGATAAATGCTTGACATATGCCAACAATATTCTCTACCATGTTGCTAGTGCTTACGTGATTCAAACTTATGATTCATTGGGATGTTAAAATTACTATATTTTTGCCTCATCTCATAAAGAAATGATATCCAAATCACTATTCTTCAGTTATGGGAACCATCTCTTCATCCCACTCGTCTTCTTCTTGTTGATTGATCAATGTTTATGATCACCCTTCTTCATGTCGTTAAATATTATTTTATTTCTTTTTTATTTGATCAATGTTTATGAAAAAATGATATTTATATGTCTAACTAACTAGATCCTAAGAAACAATACAACACATTATATATTTTAAGTCTCTATGGAGCGATGGAGTGACCAATTTTAAGAGGCAATATAAATATTGCATGCCATGAATATTGATTTGATGTTCCTTATCAAGGGCATTGAAGGAGTGGACTCTTAGAGCGTACATCCAATTTATGATGGAATAGAATAAACTTAGTATTTATTTTCACATAGATTGTCATTTTCTAGTTTTGGATGTAGAATGTTTTGATTTACTTTATGATGTTATAGAATAGTTTACTACTTTGTTCTTTGGAGAAATGAGCTCACTCCAAATAGATTATGGTGACATTTTATTTCATTTTATATTCTCTTATTTATTTCACGCAATCTCATTTCTTCTACATTATTTATTTGTTAATACTTTTATTTATTTTATTTAACCTATGTTGTCATATGTTATAAATCACTTTGTTTAAACACTAATTGTTGTATTTTCCCTTTGTTTATAAACTATTTATTTAAGTTACAACCTTGTAACTTCTTTATCATAATCTAAATTTTGTAGTGTTCTGTTGTGTTAAAATAACAACCCCCCATTTTTACTTTTTATCATCATAATAATAATGGGGACCCTCTACATAAATTGTGTTCCTATCGCCCTTGAATACTTTCATTTCGTTAATTGTGCCACATTTTCATGATATTTACATTGCTTTTTGTTTTTTGTTTCAATTATTTCATTGAATTCAGTTTCTCAATGGCTTCCTAACGGCTCTGATGTTATTGAGTTTGGACTTACGGCTTACAAATAGCGCTTATTCAAAGTTTCTGTGATTTTCACCACCTAGGCTAAAAAATGTACAAAATGTTTTTATGTTATATTTAATTAATTGTAAAAAATTTGAATAATATTATTTAATTTATTTATTTACAAACCTAAATTAATTATGTTAATTTTAATTATTTTAGCTTAATATGTAAAAAATATTTTAAGTCTGAAGGGTTTCTGCAGTGCATTATATTAGATATCATTTTTTGGATTCAACTGCGTTATGTAAGTCATTCATCTATGACCATTTCCATGAGAGGTAGTCGTAACTGACTAATTTTTCATGATTTTTGAATAGTCCACTTACCACTCATTTCATCGGGTGATGCTCACAGGGGTGAATAAGTGGGATTGAAACTAGTGAAATGAATCACATAACGTCAATCATCACTTATGATTTTTGAATAGTCCACTTAGCACTCATTTCATCGGGTGATGCTCACAGGGGTGAAGAAGTGGGATTGAAACTAGTGAAATGAATCACATAGCGTCAATCATCACTTCTGAAGTGATGATTGACGCTATGTGATTCATTTCACTAGTTTCAATCCCACTTCTTCACCCCTGTGAGCATCACCCGATGAAATGAGTGCTAAGTGGACTATTCAAAAATCATGATAAATTAGTCAGTTACGACTACCTCTCATGGAAATGGTCATAAATGAATGACTTACATAACGCAGTTGAATCCCAAAAATGATACCTAAAAAAATATTTGTTAATTATTTTATTAATTATTAATTTATTAATTAACTAATATACAAAACCTTCAGATTAAAGAACTATTGTATCATACATAACCATATTGTAAATATTATATATTAAAATAAAATAATATAAAATTTCCCTGAAGGCCAGAACTAATTATAATTTTAATAATAGTTATGGGCTCTCGGGGTTCTGAGCTCCCCCTCACATCAACAAACAATAATTTATAATCAGCTCATTTTATTTTAGTGGTTGTAGTTCGTTTACCCCGGCTCCTCCTTATCCCTCTGTGAATCCACCCCAACCCTCATCCCTCCTCCCTTCCACATACTTCCCTCTTCCCTTATAACTCCCACTCCACTCTCACAGCTCCCCCGGATCCCCAGACCCTTATAACTCCCGAACCCTCCTTATTTCTTTTGTGGATCCAACCCAAACCGATCCTCCTTTTCCTCTGTATCCCTCCCTCTTATACCTTTAATTAATTTATTTATCTAATTTATATTTATTTTATTTTAATTAATTAATTAAATTTAATTAATCTATAATTTTAATTTTTATAATTATGATTTAAATTGTATATATAACTAATTTAATTTGTATATTAATAATTATTAAATTTTAATTCTTTTTCTATTAAATTTATTAATATAGTTTAAAGTTGGAATTTGTAATAAAAAATACTCAATTTTTGTCTACGCATGTATTTTCCAACACACAAGCAGTTTTGACACCTTGGCTTTGGAAGATTCTATCTTAAGTTATACTTGGAAAAATGAGGCCTAAGATGGCTCATTGGAAAAATAAAACTATGGATAAGAGTTTGGGAGTGGTTGTATGACTATATTTGATCATTAACTTATCATAAAATGGAGCTCTAAATTTGTAATAAAAAAACTAATTTTCTGAATTTAGTTTTGGAATTTGATTTGCTAAAGAGGTTTGCATGTTGCAAATTCATTCGATCTTGCCCTATTGGGCCAAAGAGATCATTACAAGGAATAATGGGAAGCTCAAATATCTTTTATTTTTATTTATTTAATTAAAATTTAGTTGAGATTTTGTTTTCCCAAATTTGTTATTTTGATTTTTATGTGCAAAATTAATTCATTCTTTTATTGGTTTTTGCATGAGACCTATTAGAGAAGATGAAGCTAAAGCATATTGGAGCTTTGATATTGCACTAGAAAATAAGAAAAAGATGAATTTAAACTTCAAATTAGATGGATCTAAACCACTCCCAAAAAATCTCCATTTTTTTAGATTTTTTGTAAATTATTAATATGAGTTTTGAGAATGAGGAAGGGGTTACTCTCCTCTGCAACTTAAGTGCTATAAGAACTTTTGTAATGAGATTTTGAGTTGCAGATAGGGAGGAAAGCTCATATATCGGTTATTGGGGGTTTCTTTTTGAAATCTAGACTTTCTATTGGAGGTTGAGCCTGCACTTTTGGAACTCTTTTCCTTTAGTGACAGAGCTTATGAATTGGGAAATATTATTGGAGATTGAATCAAGGAACAGGGTAAATATATCATGTTTTATTAATTGTATTTATAAGTCCTTATATTTTTTTAATTCAATTTCATTCATGTAATGATAGGTTTATGCCATTTGCTTCATATGTTTCACTATTATTGGATATGTTAGTGATTATTTGTTAGATGAGCTATCTTGTCTAATTTTGTTTTGTAAGATTTCTAGGACTACACCTTCATCATGTCCAAGATATCACCCCAATCGAGGCAGGGAATTAAACCAATGACTTCACATCAAGGAGTGCCTTAACAAAGCACCTGATCGGAGTCTATCTAAGACCCCATGGAAGAACTATCTTATCTAATATAATCATATATATTTTATCTATTTCCTTGTTACTCAAGTTCCTAAATCATATTTATGGGTAACTATTTACTCGGAAATCTGCCATCTAAAATAGATTTAATTGTTATTAGAATTCAATGAACTATTTCCTAGTTTTGATAGAAAATTATTTATCGTTTTAATATCTATAAAAAAAGCATGTTTTGAAATAACACTATAAGCTATTATAAATATTTAATTAGCATGGTATTCATCAAAAAAGAGATATGTTAAATACCCATGCAGTAAATTATATTGCTCTCATTTGGGTTTAGATATTCATCTTCCTAATTGAGATAGACTTAGGATTTATTTTCCATCACTCACATTCTTAGAGTAGATTTGAATTTAGATGTTATCATTGCATTTTATAAGTCCCCTTACACAAGGGGAAAACTCTAGTGTGGCTTGGTTGAGCCCTCAATTCAACTTAAGGATTTCTTTCTTGTAAGTGCACTACAAGAGGGTTAATCTGATTTTTCTCTTCTTGTTGGTAAGTAATAGAAATAGCACAAGCCAAAGAGGAGTGAGAGGGGGTAAATGGACCCAATAGAACCAGTTTGAGCCATCACTTAAATGGATAAGGGTATAATTTGGGACTCTAACCGGATGGCCTTCCAAAATGTTGATGACGTTATTTTTGGCCATCAACATTTTTGGCACTAGAGGGAGTGGCCTACAATAAAGTATTTATTTAAATATTGTGTGCTTTAAAAGTTTTATTTCATTACAATGACCCATTTAAAAGGATCTCTTTGGAGTTTATTAACTATAATTCCACCTACCTCCACTCCACTTCAGATAGTAAATCTCTTTTCAAAGACGAAATTCAATGGTAAGAAGAATGCCTTTATTTTTTATCATGTTCTTCAGTTCATTTTAAATTGTAATAATTTTGATATTGAAGAAGGTGTTATGTGTAGGATTTTTACTCTCACTTTGACAGGATTGGCTAAAGATTGGTGTAAATCATTACCATTTTCCTCCATTCGCACTTGGGACGAATTTGTAAAAATTTCCCTGCATGATTTTCAGGATTATGATTACGAAAAGGTAAGCGATCAACTTGAGGAACTTCATCAATTTGAAGGTGAGTCTTTAAATTATTTTCTAATTAAATTTAAATTATTTTGTTTTCAATTTCAATTTGAATATTTTCCTCTTGAGTTTCAATTAACAGGTTGGTTTATAAATCTAATTTATCTTCCTTGTATTCCAAATCCACATGAAATAATCTCAAGTTTTAATGAGATATATGCAAGTTATATTAACATGACTGAAAAATCATATTTGGAGGATGTGCATACCAATCATGATGAAATCGCTTCAGTTGTGTATGATAATTCCTTCCAGTGGTTCATACTTCCTACAATGTTGTTGAAGATTGTGATGCTCTTTCTCATGATGCTAGTCAACAATCACAAAGCTTGGAATCACTTGATAATCAGCTTGAAGAATACATAGTCAATAAACTTGAAGAATCGGCTATTACTAAATCTGAAAATCAGCATGTAATAAAATCATAAAATTAGCAAGCAAAGGAACCAATTGAATATTCCAACAAAACACAATTTTCCACAAAAATGTTTAAATTTTCTCATGTTGATCAGCCACAAAATCTGAGGCAGTCAAGCATCAATCTTCAGGAAAGTATGATCAACCACATAAAATATTGTTGAACACCTAATCCTCTATGGGTAGGTGTGTAAGGCGAAGAGTCACAAAGGAGTCCAAGTGACCTTGGAAGAGGAATCGAAGGGTCACCTCATTGTATTATAAATGTACATGATATCAATGGTAATATGCAACGAATGCCTATCTTTCCTATGTGTGTGTTTATTTGCTTCTTTACACCATGTGTGTGTTTAACATGGTATCAGAGCCATGATGTGTGGCCTATTTGTAAAAAATCAGAGGTGGGGAAACTCCAATTGAGTGATTTTCTGCCTTGGGTTGAAAGTTGTACAAGTTTCCTCTGGTTGAGTTCATGGGCTCATTACGCTGCTCCCACTGCTCGGACTTCCCTCTTCCAAAATCAAGCACCATAGTCCACTTTCAACCAGCATGGTTAGATCCGTTTGGCTCCTTTCTACATTTTTTCTTGCTAATCAACCTTTGGAGCTACTACATCTGTAGTAACCCCTGGGATACGAAGAGCCTTTGATTGGCTTCTGGCCATATTTACGCCATGCCCACAGATCTGGAGGAAGGCCTTCGCCTCTGGGCCTGTTACTCCCTCCTGCTGCAGGAACGCACATAATATTTTTCTATTGTTCCTTCCTTGGCCTTTTGGATCCCTGGCCCCTAGCGCCTAAGACCGAACTACTCCCATTCTCCATGCCCAAATCTGTCCTGACCTGCATCGACAAAGATGAACCATCGCCTTCTTTAATTGACGATGACTCGACCTTGAGGGGTTTCAAACTCTTGACGTATGGATCGGGAGCTAGTGAAGATAAACCAGCCACGGGGCTCATAACTTTCGCTGCGCAACTCTAAACTGTCACGTGATTCTCCTTGTTTCGAAGCCTCTCTGCATTCACTCCTCTTAAGAATAAGACAGGGAATTTTATGGGTTTTTTTGGATTCTGGTCCCCTCTCCTTTTATATTATTCGTGGGATGAATTTGCATGAGATCGTGTCTGAAGAACCAATTTCTCTCCGGAACAAAGTCTACAATGCTCCAATTTCTAGTGTAAATAGAGCCAATTCAATTCGATTGAGCTCCCTGAAGACTTGGGCGATCAGAGAAGCAGCAATTCGGCCTGCATCCTTTGTGGTTGTTCTCTGAGAATCGTTGAAATATGTAGGAACATTTATCATAGCCTTGTTGACCTTATCATTTAAAAACTCGATGGCATCATCAACGAGATTTCTAAAAACCTATGCAGAAATCTCTTCGGCCGCGAATTGTTTACCAATTACTAGACAATCGAGCTTGACATTACCATTGTCATCATGGATAACGTGATAGGAGACCTTCTTGGACTCCTCGGATACCTCTTCCACTCCCTACGCTACTCCTCCCCCCTCTCTCTCACTTCTGCTCCTCCCGCGGGCTCCCTTCCCACGTCCACCTCGCCCCCCTCCACCTACACACCTCTCCTCTCCCCGCCCCCTCACCACACTCCCCATCCCCACTCACTTGCTCTCCTCATCCCCACTCTCCCACTCTCGGCCCTCCCCACCTACTCACCACAGCGCCCACTCCCAACCCTACTCACCTACTCTCCCATCCCATCTATGCTGCCCACTCCCAACCCCGCTCACCTGCTCTCCCATCCCACCTGCTCTCTCACAACTCTCCCATCAACTTGCAGCATCCTCCCACCATTACGCTACCATCCAGATGCCCCCAGGTGGCAAAGCCAAGAACCAGCGCCCACACGAGCACCGAAGAAAGCCCCTAGTCGAGGCCCTTCTCTTATCAATTCCCCGTGGTATCCATATCTCTACAGCCCGCGGCAAGAGCTGCACGGTGGCTCCAACCCGTGGCTTCTGGTGTCTCCTTTGCCACCTATCAAACAACAAATGCATAGAAAGTCCATACGCATCTCTATATCTATATCTATATTTAGGGTTTCATTGTTGATTTTAAATAAATTGGAGTGGAGTTTAAGTTTAAAATTAGTTTTCATCTCTCAGATTTTTGGTTTTGTATGGATAGTGAAAAAATATTATAATTTAGAATAAATAAAAAAAAGGAGGGAAGGAGAAGAGAAATAAAGAAAGAAAGAAGAGAGTGGAGATGGTATATGAATTTTCTATATAGTGAAGAGTGAAGTTTTTGCTGTATGATGCCCCTCAGTGGCATCATAAATTCACTCATAGTTTTGCCACAAATATTTTCTTTGAATTTTTCTTCGTCTTTATTGTGAGGTAATATAGCAAGCTCAAGACCATCTACTCATCGATAATGAAGCATCCAAGCTTGTGAATATATTTTTGTTGAATTTGAGGTGTTAAGAAAAATGGCTAAAATAAATGATGCATTAGATTTGTTGCATAACCTCATTCATTCCACTGTTCATGATATGGTAAAAATGAGCAAGAACACTCTTTTTAATATTCAAACTTGCTTGCAAGATGCACAAGACAACATTTAGTTTTTTCAATTGGAGTCTCAGCTCCAGCAAGATGAACTTCAGCAAAAGAGTCATCATTCTAAACCTGTTTCTATTCAGAAAAATGAGAGGGACTCCCATCAGAAGCAAGAATATAAAGTTGAAGTCGATTCACATTCAGTTCCTTGTACAAGAGAAAATTTACACGCAGATGCAGCAGCTCAGTCTGCACTTCCCAAGCCCATCATCAGACCTTGGGAAAATCTTTTCCATAACAAGAACAGAACTGGCCTTGGATATGACAAGGAATTTTCCTTTCATATTCCGGACTAATCCAAGCCCATTCAATTTCAGAGTGCCGAATTTATGTATGACAGTTCAACTTCAGCATTTCCAGATCCTTCTCCTCTTCCACAACAACAACAACAACAAATTGTGAAATGCCAACACTGTAATTGAGTTGACCATATGAAAGATCATTGTCTCGATCTTCACCCATGCAAGCACTGTGGTCGGCACACCCATTCTTCACATAGATGCTTCAGAAAAAAGCCTCCTACAAGAACAAAGATTCATCTTGGATGGATCGCTTCTTGGAAATGGGCATCAACAGTGAAGAAGATGTTTAAGTTGCATGTCAGAACTTGTTCTAGAATATTGAGAAAACTTGCAGTTGAGTTTTCGCCATCATCTCACCTTGTACTTGACAAGGGGGAATTTAATGGTGGTCATATACAAGCTTCGATGCCACATCAAGAAAACCTAAGCCACAATCTCTCATTCTAGATTCAGAGTTGTAGCCAGAGGCATAGCAATTCAAGCGAGCCTGAGCCACAATTCATCATTCCAAAATCAGAGTTGTAGCCAAAGACACAAATGCCCATGAGCATGCCTTTGGTGCTTCTTGCCAGCTTTCGAAGAGTTCCAGGAAATGCATCAAGCATTCCAATGTTGGTGGTCATCCTTAAACCATCACAGGTTGTAGACTTCCCTTCTTTTAGGTTGAAGGTCTCCCTCTTCAAATATGAGGGACACTTCCTCTAGCATAAGCCCTTAGCTTCTTTCCAGTTTTGGAAGAGTTCCGGGAACTGCAATAAGCATTGCGTTCTAGTGTTGGTGGTCATCCTTAAACCACCTCTTAATGCCAACATTTCAGAGAGCTGATTCAGTCTAAGTGCTGCCATTCATACTTTGCATATTTGTATTACAACTCTCTTCTTGGACTCACACATATCCCTTCGGATTGAGGGGGGGAATGTTGAACACCTAATCCTCTATGGGTAGTTGTGGAAGGCAAAGAGTCACAAAGGAGTCCAAGTGACCTTGGAAGATGAATCTAAGGGTCACCTCATTGTATTATAAATGTACAACATATCAATGGTAATATGCAACGAATTCCTATCTTTCCTATGTGTGTGTTTATTTTCTTATTTACACCATGTGTGTGTTTAACAAATATAATGAATCTAAAATTTTCATTGTATAAAATGCACATGAGTTTGAAAATAGATAAATTTTCAAGTTCATTTATCTTTCAATTGATATTTTTGTTGATAGCAATTCATTTCCACTTTACATTAATGATATTCCAGAAAATAGAGGAGTTGGTATAAATAGTGTAAATGATGAATTGTCAATTATTTTTTATTAGGGCAAAGAAACTTTCAATGATCATCCTTTCGACAATACTAAAAATGTGCTCAATCATTCTTCTTTTTCATAGTATGGAAAGGAATGGAATACTGATAAAATTCGTCAAGTCATTTATGATAATTATTTAGAGTTAGAGGACAATGAATCATTTCTGCTCTTATCAATTCCTCTCACTGTTGATAACACTCATATATTTCAAAATGAGGATTATCATTTTTTTGATATTACTAATGTAGAGTTTAATTTTGAAATCCCATTTAATAATGATGACCTTTCAATTCTTGTTTATGATTATAACAATTTTCAGGTTTCCATTCTTGATCATAGTCTTGAACCTCTTTCTTACTCACAATTCAATGTCGATTATTGTTCCAATTTCATTATTATGGCTAATTCTTATGAAGAGAAAATTACTTCAATCGAGTCCCAATTGTGTTGTAACACTATTGTAAATAATGATTTGATTTTGTTATTTTTGCTTCAATTATTATGGTTATTTTCTGATTTATTTTCTTCTTTCATTTTTCAATTTTTAGATAACCTATGATGGCATATGGAGCAATTAATTATTGAACACTCACCATAAGCATTGTTTGAATGTGGAGATGAAATTCAAAGCATTAGTCATGAACAAAAGGAACTTTTAATCTTCCAATTTCATTTGATGTTCATGTCTTATCACCTCTCTCTTTCTTCTAAAATGTATTTTCCACATGAATCATCACATGAGAGTGCATCAATACCATATGACCGATCATCTAACCCAATTGATCATTTTATGATAGATTCATTAAACCTCCATCTGCACTTCATTGATCTATCTGAAATTTATTTGGAAGGTTTATTTACATAAAATATTGTTGATATTTCATCATATGTACATCATACTAATTTTGTTGTGCAGGCTCCAACACTTAAAGATACATCACTAGAGCTTTCCCTATTATTATTTCTTCTCTTAGATCCACTTCAACCATTAATTGATATTCATCCATATTTTTATGATCCAATAGATATTTTTTTACAGGAAAATATTCAAGATAAAGTGATTGAAAATAAGATCCTTTTTGTACATAATTTAGCAATTGATGTACATAGTTCATTCTAGTTTTTTTTTGGATTAATCATCATTTTTATTTTGTTACTGATGTTTCATCTGTACATATGTGTAGAAAATAAAATGCTCGAAAGGTTACATTGGAAGCATGAATACACCTAGCCATATCTTCCCTCATGCAGTTACGTTAGGAATATATCAGTTTAAATTTAGTTTTTTTTTTTCTGTTTTTTTCTCTTTTAATAATGCAAGTAGAGGAATAAACTGAGCAGTTAGCCTTTTAAAGTCATAATCATGTTCAGGGAAGTGTCCCTTTTTCATCAAAATTTTTATTTTATTACTCTATAAGTGCTTTTCTCTATATTTCTCTTTTTTTTGTAGGTGAAATAAAGTGATTGGCTTTTACTTGTTCTGATTTATCGTAGGCCTTTAACTTCTCATGTTTCAAATGATCAAAGAAAGGGCCTAAAAGCAAAGGAAAATCACAAAGGAATTTTGAAACAGATGTAAAACACTATTCTCCATGGATTTACTTCTGCCCTTTCTGATTTTACCATATATCATCATCAAACCTCCTCATCTTACATCCTCTCCTTTGGTTGCACCCCTTTACAAATCCTGGGATGAATAATTATCCATTTTACATGGTGTGTGCACATGGGTCGTTATTGTTGGGAATTCATTCCTTCATCCTAGAGTCATGATTGTTCGTTGAAGCATATCCTTTATTCTTCCCTGGGTGATGAGGATAGGTATGCCCCTTTACCTTCATTCCATCCTTTTGCATTCATTTATTATTCTCACACTACCCTGGTACCCGGAAGCCCAGAAGCCTGTAACTCCTTAAATCCTTTTTCCAAACGCCTATGGTCACTCAGCGAGTTGAGCTCCACGTCATCACTTGTTTTTAGTTTTCATACATTAAAAGTTTGGCCCCCAATCTTGCATATTATTGCATTATCTTATGAGTAATGGCCCTCACTCCGCTTTAAGAGAACATAAACTTTTACCAATTCATAATATCTCCCATGCATCATGGATTTAGTTGATCCTCTTTCCTCTCTACTGAGCCTGCATCATTAATACCCAAAACCTTATTTCAAATTACATCCCGACTCTCCCTTCCGAGCTATTATGTTTACACTCACTCTTTTACTACCTGGAACCCCAGCAGCCTAGACCTTCTCAATTATAATTCCTTTGAACTTACAGGAACCCAAATTTTGTGGTGACATCATGCTTTATCACCGTGTGCATAGGTATGTAAATTTGACCACTATCACACTTGCCTACCTGGGTTCTATCTTGAGCTCATAAGCCAATTCTTATTCCTTCTTGAGGAAAATCCCATGCACCAACTTTCTGGGCTATCACAACCAGTGGCTCACTTATACTTTCATCCTTGATTTTCTATTAGATGTTCATTCCTTTTTCTCATTTTCTGACTCGATTCCTAATCTCATCATTCCGACCATTTTTTGAGTGTGCATCCTCTTTTTCTTTTGGGGACACTTCTAAGAAGCCACTCTAACAAAACAGGTAAGAAAACAAAGATATGCATGGTAAATTTTGATTTCTCATTCTCTTGTGATTTATTTGTTTATATCTCGATCCACTTTAATAATCAATACAAAGGGTCTACATTTTTCCTATATATGTATATCCAGATTGTTGCATAGATTGGTATTTTGACTAGATTCTAGGACACTTTATAAAAATATTTGGGGCTGATATAAAATCAGAAGTGGCCAAGAGAATAATTTTTGCTACAATCCAAGGAAAAACACATTTTTATTTTTGATGTTTTCCTTCATTTATTTCCAATTCCTTGAACATGAGTAATTATTTTTCTAGTTTATATCCAATAAATGGTGATTTTGAGAAAATGAAACCTTCATGGAATGCAACTTATTCATACTTTTAATCTCAACCAAAAGAAGGATTTATCTCTTTTGAGGTGATCCAGGTGGCTCTTGACACCCTCAGGAGACCAAGAGGGCTGATGATAGGTCAAAATTCATAGCGGTCAGATGGCTCGCGAACCAGGTTCAGGTTGAAGTACTCGTCACCCTGATTCCAATGGTGTGAAAGGATATCCAATCTGAGCTCGTATGGAGAAGATAGAGCGAGTCAAATTTTTTGTCAAAGCTGGGCAGTGGGCTAGGTTTAAGTGTCCCACAAATTCACCGTCAACTGGCAGGGAACCCAGCTCCCGAAAATGGGCAAAATTGTGGCCTCATTAATTTTCCCAATGACCCTTATTTTCGTTAAGTTTAAAAACAACCAATAATCATTAAAAAAACAAAATAATATATAAATGGGGGGTGGTGAGCCACCACCCCGCCACCCCACCGCATGGATCGTATTACAAACAAAAATATCAAAATTTCGTTGGGAGGTGGGTTGTTAAACTTGCCACCCTCGTCAGAGCCACTGCATAAGCCAAACATATGATGGCACATATAGAGCGATCTTACAAAGGGTTGGGTCAGGGCCATGGGTTGCGGACCCCACCCACCCAACATGCCATAACAATATGCCGCAACATATAACCGTTAACCAACGATTCCAGTGGGTGTCGAACCCGCCCGACTTAATAGTCGGTCGGTCCGCCGGCGGAACCACAACCAAACACATTTCAAACCATATAAAACGTGCCCATTTACCATATTAAAATTTAATCCAACGGAGTTTAAAAAAACGCACTAAAATAGGTGGGGTCGGTGGGGTTGGAACCCCCTACCTCCGCCTTATCAACTCCGCCATTAACCAACATGCCAAACCAACTCATGTGGTAAACTCCGCCTAAACTTGATATAAGACCCTCATTTTACCACCGCGCAGGCAGAGCAGGAGGAGCAGGAGTGGAACCACGAGTGGGCCAGAGGGGCGAAACCATGCCCATGGAATATTTAGGGGCATCAAAAAGATTCCCTAGGGTGCAGAACTTGCCAGTGTTTGTTTGCAACAAAATTTATGTCGTTTTTACACCTCTCGGCGACAGGAACTCAACGGTGACATTTGTTTCTGCATCATAGCTCTCCATATTTCACCCACTTTCCAGCTTGGAGGTATAAGGGTGCTTTATGTAATTCTACTTGTACTTCTTCTTCTTCTTTCCACTTAATGAATGAAGGTCTCCCCACTGTTGAGCAAGGCCCGGAGACGTAGTCCAAATTGGATGAACTTTGTAATCAATTTTGGTGTATTAATCTCATGCATATTATGGTCTCTTTGTTCTTCATTTTATGTTCTTGTGTTTCATGGTTTTAAGAGCTTTGTTATATGTAATTCTTTAATACATCTATAAGCAAAAGATCTTGGATCAAGTGGTATCAGATGAGGTCTTTGTCGATGTGAATTGCATGAGTATATGCTAACCAGAAAAAAGTTGCAAAGGGGCGAAGGAAAACTTAATTCTTTTGATCCTGAAGCAGGACGTGCACTACGAAGAAGAAACATGGCCGATGAGGAAGCTCGTTGGGAGGAAGAGCATAATTACCGCAAGGCATTCTACAACATGGCAGAGAAAGTAGACAAACTGTTTACAGAGTATGAGAAGAACACCAAGCCTGAGAAGAAAAATGAAGATGACCACGGATCAGTGAACCATGGAGATAGTGGAGAAGAGCCCCTCCCTCTCCATCTTCTAGTGATATTTCCTCTTCTTCTTCTCATCATTCTCGTAGACGTCATAGGCATAAATCTAAGAAACCTTTCCTTAAACTAGATGTAAAGTTTGACTTGCCTATGTATACAGGAGAATGTAATGCGGAAAATCTCAACAATTGGATTAGACAGATTGAGGTCTACTATCAGAATCAACAGATCAAGAAAGATGAGGAAAATATCCATTTGGCATCCCTTCAACTGGGTGGCACCGCTCTCATTCGGTGGGAGAGAAATTTCAAGGCAGCAGCAATCTAGGTAACCTTCTCTCCTCATGGTCAAATTTTATTTATGCATTGAAAACTCAATTTTACCCATTAGGCTATAAGAAAAATAATTAATGTAATGGCAACACCTAAAGTAAGGAAAAGGCCAAAATGTGCACAATTTCACTGAAGAATTTAGAAAACGAGCATTGAACTTAGACATTCTGTTAGATTCACCAGAGATTGTAACTAAGTATATTGGTTCTTTACATGTTTACATAAGACATTCATTATTACTTTTTGAACCTGCTACTATCGATGAGGCCAGTGTGAAGGCCATGCATCTTGAAAACAAGGAGACACGTGAAAAAAATGACCACCCAGAAAGAGCTGCAATAGCAAAGAGAAGAGGGGCAAAGACCTCTTGTACCCATTGTGAGAAATAAGGACACGACGAAGGCAATTGCTGGAAACTACACCCTAAACTTAGACCTAAGAGGGATGAAAAAAAGGAAAGGCAAAAGAGAGCTGCCACCATGCAACAAGATAAAAAGTCTGAATTGAAGGAATATGAGAAGACCACGGTTGCATGAGTTGAACGAGGAAGACCAATTGACTTAGGATCAGATTCCAGTGACAAAAGGAGGATTGAAGCTCTTGGAATTGTAGCAGATGGACCCATCGATTTGGGTTCAGATTCGGGCGATGAAACAAAAATTTAAACACATAGTTTACCAAAGATGAAAAGTTAATGCAATGTGGCATGGCTCCAGGAACTTGAGGAGATCAATCAAAGAATTCAAGCAGAGAATACTGAGTTAAGGAGACTCCTACAGGAAGAAGAAAAGGAGAAACAAAGGTTGATACGCCAGTTAAAAGCTAAGGACGAGGCCTTGGAGAAGCTACAGCATAACCACCTTGAGGTAAAAAGTGATTCTTTAATTTCATATAATTTTCATGATGACGATTTTGCTTCTTTTGAGAAACATACTACAGGTATCGGATCCAAACTATTGAAGGAGATGGGGTATCAGGGAAAGGGCCTTGGAATTAATGACCAAGGAATCATAAACCCTATCAAAGTAGAATAATTACCCTGTCATGCAGGACTTGGGTATGTCAGGAAGGAAGTTGGGGAATGCTCCAAGACAGCCAAATACCCACCAACGATAGATGATGACAGTGCCTCATCACAGTCTAGCGACCGTGAGGGATCCATGAGCACTTATCAAAACAACATTAGAAGGAAGCATTCCAAGACGATCTGGAAAGTTTGGAGGAGGAAGAATCGTTGTAGTTGTTGCAATGAGGTGGGACACAAACAAGCCACGTGCCAGATAATCCAATACTGGAAAGCATTGATAGAGGAACCGACAAGTGAAAATGTTCAAAAAATGAATCCACCAAATTCATGGTGGTCTTCTTTATTAAGTAAAATATGGTTTTTTTAGATGTAGTATCTTGTTGTGGCCACAATTTGTGAATTATGCGTTGAAAATTAATGTAAAAGTGATTATATGTTTTCCATCGCTTCCTAAAATAAACGGTTATGTTTGGCCTCCATGTGTAGTTTGGATATTGTTTCTATTATGTAATCCTTGACCAAAGAGTGTCTTATAAACTCTTGGCAAGTGTGGGGTTGATTGGGTCATGTGTGGTTTGTATATGATTGTAAGGGATGTACAAGATTTGCATGTAGGTGATTGAAAGTGTGGTTTGGTGAAGACACAAGCAGTGTGTTGAATGTGTTTTTTATTTTGGTGTTCCAAAAGCTCCTCAGTGGGGAGGATATATCCAGGTGGCTCTAGACACCCTCAGGAGACTAAGAGGGTTGATAATAGGTCAAAATTCAAAGTGGTCGGATGTCTATCGAACCAGGTTCAGGTTGAAGTACTTGTCACCCTAATTCCAATAGTGTGAATAGATCTCCAATCCAAGCCCGTATGGAGAAGACAGAGCGAGTCAAATTTTTGGTCAAATTTGGGCAGTGGGCCAGGTTTAAGTGTCCCACAAATTCACCGTCAACCGGCAGGGAAACCAGTTCACGAAAATGAGCAAATTGTGGCCTCGTTAATTTTCCCAATGACCATTATTTTTGTTAACTTTAAAAACGACTAATAATCATTAAAAAAACCAAAAATATATAAATGGGGGGTGGCGGGCCACCACCCCCGCCACCCCACCACATGGATTTTATTACAAACAAAAATATCAAAATTTCGTTGGGGGGTGGGTTGTTAACCCCACCACCCCCGTCAGAGCCACCGCATAAGCCAAACATATGATGGCACATATATATCAATGTTACAACGGTTTGGGTCGGGGCCATGAGTTATGGACCTTGCCCACCCAACATGCCATAACAATATGCCGCAACATATAATCATTAACCAACGGTTCTAGCGGGTGTCGAACCTGCCCGGCTTAATAGCCGATCGGTTCGACAGTGGAACCACAACCAAACACATTTCAAACCATATAAAACACACCCATTTACCATATTAAAATTTAATCCAACGGAGTTTAAAAAAATGCACCGAAATAGGTGGGGTTGGTGGGGTTGGAACCCCTGACCTCCGCCTTATCAACTCCGCCATTAACCAACATTCCAAACCAAATCATGTGGTAAACTCTACCCAAACTTGATATAAGACCCTCATTTTACCAATGCATTGGTAGAGCAGGAGGAGCAGGAGTGGAACCACGAGCGGGCCAGAGGGGCAGAACCATGCTCAGGGAATATTGAGGGGCATCAAAAATATTCCCTAGGGTGCAGAACGTTCCAGTTTCTATTTGGGACAAAATTTATGTCGTTTTTACACCTCTCAGCAACAATAACTCAACGGTGATGTTTGTTTCTACATCAGAGCTCTCCATCTTTTGGCCACTTTCCAGCTTGGAGGTATAAGGGTGATTTATGTAATTCTACCTGTACTTCTTCTTCTTCTTGCCACTTAATGAATGAAGGCCTCCCCACTATTGAGTAGGGCCCAAAGACGTAGTCCAAATTGGATGAACTCCGTAATAAATTTTGGTTCCTTCATCTCATGTGTATTATGGTCTCTTTGTTCTTCGTTTTATGTGCTTATGTTTCATGGTTTTAAGTCTTCTGTTATATGTAATTCTTTACTGCATCTATAAGAAAAATTTCTTGGATCATGAGGAATCAATATCTTTCAGGTAAATATAAACAAAATTCTTCAAGGTAAGTCTCATATGTCCATTTTCATCTGTTACCATTTTATGATGCTTTTTTTTCAGCTTTGTTTTTAGTGTTTGTTGATCTATAGCTTTGTCCTTACAAGTATTAAAGAATTGTTTCAAAAAATTTGCATCTATGCTTGCTCAGATTTGGAACTTGTTCTTCTCATTTTTTTTTTTTTTGAGCTTTGGGAAAGCAATCATGATGTCAATAAAAATGCAAATCAGTTAAACCAATGAGTCTCTAAACCTCTAGTTTGTTTCAAAAGCCTTATTTTTATTTAAAAACCGTTACGATGTTTCGATGCATGCTTAGTTTCGAAACAAGAAATTTTTCAAGGGGATAAACTTCTTATTCAGCTTCACTTTTTGTCATAATGAATATCTATAGTTAGAAGTTTGTTTGAATAAAATTATAATCAACTGCAACTTTTCAAGACGACTTAACAGAATCTCAACTTAAGAAAATTTTCATTTTGTCCCTCCTACTTGTTATTTTTTTGAGACATTCTTTGCAAAGAATCTTGTTGAGGTTTTCAATTTTTTCTTTTCATTCAACTTTTTGTTTTTAGTTTACATCTCCTTTCTTCCTTTTGCAATTTTTGGAGTGTTGATTTCACTTTCACTTTAGATCAGATTTTGGTGACAATACCAAAATTTATATGGAAGATTTTTTCTTACCTAAGCTTGGTCGACATACATGGGAAATTTTTACTCTGTCTATATCATGGGTTTTCATTTACCTCAAAGGGACATATTTATTTAATTCTAAGGTCCTCTTTCCTTAATTCTTGTCCCATGGAGGAGCATTCATCTTTTCCAAGTGATAGAGTTCATCTTTCCAAGGAAAGAACTGGCTTGAGTCTAACTCAATGAATCTCTCCCACTTCCCCCACTTTGCATAAAAATCCTTTAGACTGATAGTTGTAGGGAAATATGTGAGAGTTAAAATTTTATGAGTATTATATCCATTACATTTAAAATCTCTCGTACCACCCCACCCTCTTACCCAATTTTAAAAAGCAATTCTCTATTTTAAATTTGATCAAAAGGGTGGTCCATAAGAGGGTTGAAATCACACATGTGTGGGAAGCACAAGTAAACCCATTGGGGTACTGAACAGGCTCACTGGAAACGGTGCTATGCTTGTGTGGTACTAAGACAACTTCATCAGGGCTATGGACGCTCGCTGGCAATGAATCAATGTCGAGTAAAGGAGATTATTTATATTGATGGATTTTACTTTCTTTAAAACTTCATATATGTACCTTTGTTGTCACCCATAGAAGGTAAATTTAAGATTATATATTTTCCTAAAAACCATGGATTCATGGTTTTTAGACTCATTTTGTCTCAAGTACTTACCTTTTAGAACTTATATCGCTTGATATATTAATGTGGGACTCTTGGGAAACATTTTAATGTTTGAAGGCTTGATATGATTCATCTTTTCAACATTTTGGTAAATTTGAGCTCATTATATTTTTAACCAGAGATAATTGTTTTGCCCAGTGTGTCGCAAATTGTTGTGGTGAAACAACAACCCCCCATTTTTACTTTTTATCTTCATAATAATAATGGGGACCCTATACATAAATTTTGGTCATATCGCCCTTGAATAATTTCATTTGGTTAATTGTGCGACATTTTTATAAGATTTTCATTTTTTTTTTTTTTTGTGTTTCGATTGTTTCATTGAATTCGGTTTCTCACTAGCTTCCAACAACTCTCATTTTTCTGAGTTTGGACTTACGGTTTTCAGATAGTGTTGATTCAAAGCTTTAGTGATTTTCACTACCTAGGCTAAAATATGTAAAAAATGTATTTTATTTTTATATTTAATTAATTATAAAAAAATTAAATAATATTATTTTATTTATTTACTTACTAACCTAAATTAATTATGTTAATTGTAATTAGTTTAGCTTAATCTATAAAAAATATTTTTTAGTTTTTTTATTAATTATTATTTTATTAAGAACTAATCTACAAAACCTTCGAATTAAAGAACTATTGTATAATACATAACCATATTGTATATATTATATATTAAAATAATATAATATAAAAATTTCTCGGAACCTAGAACTACTTTTATTTTTAATAAAAGTTAAGGGGTCCCGATTTTCGAGGATCCCCTCACATCAACATAAAATAATTTATAATCGGCTCATTTTATTTTAGTCGTTGTATTCCATTTACGCTCACTCCGCGACTCCTCCTCCTTATCCCTTTGGGCATCCACCCCGACCCTCCTTGTGATCCCCGTCCCTTCCACATACTTCCCTCTTCACTTATAATTTCCCCTCCACTCTCCTACCTCTCCCAGATCCTTATAACTCTTGGACCCTCCTTATTCCTTCAAAGGATCCAACCCGACCCGCCTTTTCCTCCTAATCCCTCCCCGTGTGGACCACCCCTCTTATATATGCTCATAAGACTCCTTATGGAGACCCAAAACACCACTTTTAGTTTTTTATTTCTATTTTATTAAATATTGTTTAATTATTAAGTAATTAAATTCTAATTCATTTTAATTTACGTAATGATTTTATAATTTAATTTAATTTATTTATTTATTTTAAATTAATTTATATATCTTTTAATTTAATTAATCTATAAAAAAAAAAATGGTAAGCTTGGCGTGACTTTTTTCATTCATTTTCATAAAAAAATAGGCAAGTTACATCCATATTCAAGTGTTTGGGTGGCCTCAACCTACCCATTGGGAAACCAGGTTTGTTGGCCACCTTGCCACATTATAAGTCATCCAAAAGCAAAAGAGTTTGAGAATGTCTCTCATAGCTATATATGTTTTATTATCCTTAATTCTCCTAGTGACTAGATAACTAAAACATGATATCAAAGCCTGCAAAGCCTTCATCTATAAAATCAAAAATAAAAGGTCAAAATTATGCAAATCATGTTGCTAGTCATTGGAAAAGTCCACATGTGTTGTATATTTCGCACAAGAACTAGGAAATTGTGTTTGAGGGAGACACGGAATGTGCTTCTCTATGTGGCTGAGGCAGAAATTTTGTCGCTGAATGTGGAATTGTATGATCTGAAATTCCTTATGAATTTCCTAAAGATCGGGATCAAACTTGGAGGGGCCAGCTGAAAGAGTCGCCAAGGCTCTAACCACAATATTCTTCAACAACCAGTATAAATAAACAATATGTTTATATTGAGAGGACCAACCTCTAGAATGTACAGGGTCTGGCACCAAGTCTCGCCATTCTTCCATATCCAAATCCATGCTTGTTTCTTGTTGGATTAAATCGGCTTCCCACTCAGAGAGTAACTAGAGGATTTAAGGTTGTGTGCCGGTTTGATAGGCTTGAACATATTCCTGAATAAGGCCATAGGTGTACTTATAGCCTCGTCCCATAGCTAGATGTGGTTGGGGTTGGTTTCCTCCCTACCTTTGACCACCACTTTGAGTCCTCCCCCACCCTCCCCTTACCGAGGTGTCTCTATCAGAAGATGGACGCGCCATGCTGCAACTCTACCATCCATTAAGGTGATATGATAACCTGAAATCAAATTCCAAGACCTCTAGCTCAAGCCGACAGACTGGTGTAGAGTCCTGGCCCATACACTGAGAATTAAAACCTATATAATTGCCATAATGTAATACCACATAATTGTAAGTGTTAAGGCTATAAACCATTTTTTTCCCACGATTATGAGATGGGTATGTCAAGAAAAACCGAATACAACAACCCATGGCTCCCCAAGACTTCTTGAAGTAGAACCCAGAATCCATTTGGGTGTCTCCTTTCTCATGAGACCCCTTCTCTTAAAGGACAACAGGTACATCACAGAGATAAGATAATGGAAAAAATCACCCATGCAAGAAGTGTAGATTGAATTCCAAAACTCGGACCCAAAATACATGCACATCCTAGAAAGTAAACTTCCATAAAAAACGGAGACAATTTTATTATATTCATACAACCCATTAGAAAATAAATTTCATGGAAGATCTCCTTTCTAACCTGAGACATCATCTCAGAGATTCTTCTCCAGTAAATCATCAAATAGAAGTGAATCGCAGGGACAAGGTCATGAGAGAATCACACTAAGTTAACATACCCGCAGTTGTAATCCACAGGGAAGAGGGTAAGGTCGCATGCACCTGGATGTTAGACCTCATGTGGAACCTTCTCATGCAACCAAAATTTGCTAAACATACCAGTTATTAGTGGCTATTAGTCCTATCAGTCACCAGTTATCAAATTATGCTCTTTCATATGGTTGATAGGGTCATAGGGAAAATTTGTATAGTTTCGGTATGTCTTGAAATAAAAATTTGATCATTGGTTAGTCTACCTAGGTCAGTGCTACTTTCACCTTCATGGTCAATAAACATCATCGCGGGCAGGTCATTTATTTCTGCAAGAGTGTCTTGTTCATCATGGTCATCATTTAGCTCATCCTTCCATGTAGTGTCATCATTAGGTCATGTTGTCAAAGCCATGTAAATGGATCATTTCACCATCAAATTCAGCATTGAAAGGAGTAGTAATAGGGAAAAGTGTTCAATAAAGGTTTGTAAAAGTGGATTTTGATCTCTATCATGATTTAATATGTATATTGAAGTTTCAAAGTTGCAGTACACAAGCCATCAAATCAATTGATGAAAAGATAAGGTGGGGCCACACCACCACCAAGAAGAAAATATGATTTCCATCCTATAAGAAGACCAACAAAGCTCATTTTTTGCTCATTTCTCTCTCACAAGACATAATTCCATCAAACATGAGCTTTCCACCCCTTGGAGATCAATTTCTTGCCTTGGAAAGGAGGATTCTTTTGCTACGTTGCGCACTTTTCTCACCATTGTTGCGCTTTTCCTCAGGAAGGGAAAAATATCATATTCAGTGGTTTCTACATCAAAATCAGGTTCCATATGATCAAGTACAAGTAAGCGGATCATTATGCACCTCTCTATCAATTCATTTCATGCTTAGAAAGCTCAAAATTATGTCTCCTAGGGTTTGCTGCATTTTCTTGGTCTCATAGTCTCTTTGGTCAATTTGTTGAGAAAAAACCCTCACATTCAAGCTCACTCATCCTCCCTCACCTTTCATATACCTTCCTAAACATTTTCCCTCACCCCAATCCCTCATTTTCATCATTTTCCTCCAAACCCTAGCCTATACTACACTTTCCTAGGTTAAGGTTGTTTTTTTCCCTTTTGCAACCCTTCCCCTCACTTATTTCCCAAAATTCCACTTCCCTACACTCCTTAACATATATCCCTACCCCCCTAAATTTTTCCAAGGATTTAGACTCCCCTAAACCCCTTCATCCCCCTCCATTTCTAAAACTGCCCAAAATCCCTTGTTTTTTCCCTACATTAAACCATAATTTCCCATCCTAGTGAGCTAGGGTTTACTATGGATTCAAAGACCACTATGCAGAGGAGGCACAAGGGAGGTCAAATAATTAGGTATTAACCCACTACAACATAGGATGTCATGTCTACACCATTTCTTAATAAATCATTCCAAGATGCAGGTTGCCTTGCCTTTTTCCAAAAGATTGAAGAACTTGGTTTTAATGAGAAACTTGCAAGCACTTTTGCCATTGGTCTAAGGAGAGATAAGGTGACCATTGCAGGGGTTTTTTTCACTCCTTCAACAAAGGCTATTTCCATAGCTACAGGGATCTAAAATAATGAATAACTTTGGTTCAAGAAAAGGGACCTAGACATTGAAAACTACAAGATGCTTTTGAAACCTCCATACAAAATTTCTCTAAAGCACATCTTTCCATTAAGATACTTGCTTGACAAGTATGCCCCTCTCATGAAAATGATAATGAAATATTTCACATATGAGGGTAGGTTCTCCAAGTTATATCAGTACAATTCGATATTACTCATGCATTTCACTACTATAAAAGCTCTCAACCTACCCCACTATATTTACATAATCATGGTTAAAATGGTAGAGAAGGTACATAGAAAAGGAGAAGATCATCATGCAATATTGTTCCATCATGGCTTGGTGAAAATCCTTGTTTGTCATCATCTTGCACAGGTAAACTTGTCTTGGGATGGTTTCATGAATTCAACGTCACTTTTGCTACTCCAACTCAGTCAAGCAGTCACTCGACACCTTTGAATTCACCAAGACAACAAGAAGTATGTTCTACAAGCGAACCTATCATGAGACCACCTAGATCTGAGGTGAAAAATACCTACACTAGAGGGAAGAGGCTGATTTTTTCTCCTACCAGTGTTGAAAGGGCTCAGCCTACTACAACAGTTGAAGATACACCAGCACATGAGGCACCATTGCATGAAGAAGCGCAGGTACAATTTGACACGCACGTGGCATATTTAGAAGTGCATGAAGAGGACAAAACATCTGAGCAAATCATCTAAGAGAAAGAGGCTGAGATTAGAAATCTAAAGGATAATTTTTCCAAGGCATTCTTCATGATCACTTTCCTTTAGCAAGAAAACAAGCAGCTCCAAGTTAAGCAATTTTTGCTTAGCAAGCCCAAAGAAGATTTGGAGAAGGATGATGCCAAAGGTAAGGCAGTTGTTGATGTTGATGATTTATAGGATAAAGAAGAGCAGGTAAAAACAAGGAGGCCAAGAACAAGAGGTCTCAAGAGGGCACTAGAGCAGCAAAAGGAACCATCCCCACCATTAGGTCAAGAGGACTTTGATGATCTAATTACAGCTGAAATTGAGAAAAATAAGGAATTTTTCCTTGACAAGGTCAACTTCCACTTGGAGAAGCTTCTTAAGAGGGCAAAGAGGAATAACAAACTTCAGAGTGTTGGAAATATTGTCATTGATGGCAAAGAAGGCAGCAGATGCAGAAATAGGCGAAGGATGGCAGCAAAAGACAGCAAGTAATATTTACAGAGAGCAGGTAATATTTATAGAGAGCAGTGGAGGCAGAGGTCGAGAAGGTAATATTTACAGAGAGCAGTGGAGGTAGAGGTCAAGCAGTAGAGGCAACGAATACAAAGGAAGAGATTAAACAGTGAGCAGTAGAGGCAGAGGCAGAGCAGCAGAGGCACAAAGAAGGCAGAGGCAGAAAGGCAGAGGCAGCAGATGAAAAGGTCGAGCAACAGAGGCACAGCGAAGGCAAAGGCAAAAAGGCAGAGGCAGAGGCAAAGCCGTTATCAAACAAATTTCGAGAATCACTACCCCCGCTGGAAGATTCACTAAAGACCAAAGCGAAAGTAGACTCCTACGTATATGCAGCGCCTTATTTATGTTGCGCCTTATACACAATGGTCCAAGGAATATATATATATATATATATATATATATATATATATATATATATATATATATATATATATATATATATAGCGCAAGATCTAAAGAACCAAAGGTTCTATCGAAGGCAAAGTACCATATGGTGGGACCCTTATTAATCGCATCGAAAAAGGTGACAGCAGATCATATGAACAGAAAGTTGTGATTGCAATTGAAGCCCGGACCCGATGGGTCTATAAATCATGATTAATATATGTTTGAGTTACGACATAACAGTGTTACATCGCATCGGAGAAAAGTGTGGCAGTGAAGCATGACAATAGAAGTTGCGATTGCGATTTCCGGACCCGATATGGTTTAAACAACGATTTATATATGTTTAAGTTCCGGAGATTTGATAGCTAGTGGGACCCTCACCCAATCACATCGGAGCATCGGAGCATAAGTATATCGGAACATGCAACTGCAAATTGCGATTGCAATTGAGTTTCGGACCTGATGGGCGTATAAACTGTGACTTGATAGGTTTGAGTTCCGGCCTAATCGCATCGGCATTTCAAGGTGAACAGTGATTAATCACATCGGAGAAAGAGAAAAGTATATGTATATGCGCAGCGCACTATATACGAAGTACCATAAGGTGGGACCCCTCTACAGAAAATTCTGAGAATCATTACCCCAGCTAAAGGTTACATTAAAGCGGAAGCATAAGCTTATATATATACAACACGGTACAGATGTTGTGCTTTATATTCAAAGGTTCAAAGCTTATATATATATATATTTATATTTATATGGAGCGCTTTATGGACAAGGGACCAAAGGTATAATCCAAAGCATATGTATTATATCTTTTAGCACGAGATCAAAAGAACCAAAGGTTTTAATGCTTGGTTTTAAAACAAACAAAGTTCTATATGGTGGGACCCTCACCCAATCGCATCAGAGAAAGTTCGCAAGCGGAACATGTTAACAAATAATTGCGATTGCGATGAAAGACCAGACCCGATGGGTTTATAAACCATGACTGATATATGTTTGAGTTTCGTCATAACAGTGAATCATCGGAATCGGAGCATCGGAGCATTGAGATATCGGTATATTCAAATGGAAATTGCAATTGCGATTAATCGCAATCGAAAGAAGTCGAGGAGTGATACATCGCATCGGAAATATCGGCGAGTGGGCCCGTAAGGGAATTTTATGTATTAAAATGATCTCTCAGCAGTACATCGCCGGAAGTTACATATGTTATATAAAACGATAGTCTATATGGTAAAATCAATTCTTATCGTGCCGAGAGTTAAATTGTGATGTATGAAAAGGGAAGTTACATAGGTATGGCAGTTACACTACGACAGTAAGAAGGAAATCAATCAGAACCGAAAGGGCCAAACACAGTCACAGAAAAGCCAAATACAGTCACAGAAAAGCCAAACACAATCACAGAAAAGACAAGCGCAGTGAACCAAGAGGCTAAATGAGTGAGCTGAAGTTTTCATTATAATTGAATGTAAATTTTTTTAATTGATTTATATTGTTGTGATGCATTAGAAAGTCTCCAAAAGAGAACAAAATTCCCACTGTAATATTAAATTTAGTACCTACAGCTATATTTTTCTGAGTGAGCTTAAAAGAAATGAGAAGGTAGAAAATCAAGAGGTATGACTATCCATTTCGAATTCCTATAGGAAAACAAACAGTCATCAGGAAATCTCTATAAGTAATATCACCTTGATATGCATAGAGAGTGGGAGAGAGAGAGAAAAGATAGAGAATGCAGAGTATAGAAGATTGAGGCAGAGAAGATAAGGAAGAGAAGAGCATAAAGAGATGCTACAGAATAGAGCTGATATCTGAGGTAAATCAACAAACATTCTGTTTGATAAATTGAAGGGAGTTGGAGCTTCCTTGCAAGTTGTAGCTTGCAGAATTGAGGTTGGTGCCTCCTATAGTTCGGTGCCTGTAGAAAAACAGTGGTGAGAGGGAGTTGGAGCTTGCCTTTGCATCACAACAATAATAAGATGTGGTTTTCTCCCTTTATGGGTTTCCACTTATATCTGTTGTCTCTATCTGTGTTGTCTATGTGCTGAAATGATTTACCAAATCTGCTTAATGTTTGTTGTTCTCATAATAAGTTTGATGTCACATTAATTTAATACTTGCTGCAACTTATTAAGACTGTTCATATACTAAGGTTGGTTATAAAAGTAAGTTGCAAATAAGCTGATGAAAAATTTAAAAAGCTCATGTAGGTGTTAAACTGATTCACCCCCCCCTCTCAGTTTAACTAAGAATTCAACATAGAGGCACATGGCCATGCATTATTTCACAAGGAATAAGATCTCTCAAATCAGAATCAAGCAATTGAAGAAGAAATTGAAGCAAACCCTAATGAGGCAAAAGGAGAAGGAAAAACTTGATTTGTTGGTTGAGGCCTCCCTCATTTCTTGAAATATCATCTCCTCACTTCATGGCGCAATTTTTGGAAAATTTTGAAAAAAAATTGAAAATTTTTGAATTTTTGATGTTTTTGGCTTAACACAGAAATACCAGCTCAGCCAAAAGTGGGGCACAAAAGAGGTCTAAATGAGAAAAAATCTACATAATTGGATTAATAATCACCTACACATCATAATTATCCACTTTTGGTGACATGTTAGCAAACATATTGGGAGAAAAGTTTAAAAAAAAACATGCCAAAAAGTCACTTTCAGCCACATTTTTTACCCAAGTGTTGCAGTTTTGGAGTGACCTTGGGAAATTTCATATTTTTCAGCCTTGGAGAGGCCATTTTTATTTCTTGAGGAGTCTAATGACAACTAGAAATCATAATATTTCCAATGTAACATTCAGATCTAGATTTGAATCTCATGAGGCAGCTAAAAGTTCCCTGCAAGACGACGAACCCCTTTTCCCTGTGTTGGACAGAATTGTGAATTATGGTTAAAACACGCTTCCCTAGACAGGTGCTAATCTAGAACAATAGGTTAAATACTATATGAATACTTTTCCTAACTAAGAACAAACACACAAAATGGGTTAGATTCTTACTTTGAATCCAAGCGCTTCCAAATTATTCCTTCTATCGCTTCCATTGTAGCTTCAAATTCCAACCGGTTGTGCAAAATATTTCCTGAAAGAATGAACACTAAATAGCAGAAGATAGCAATAATACAGATGTCTATTCAATTTAGTTTTCTAAATCAATAAATCATAAACCATATACATCAACTAAGATCTTGCAATATGGAAAATCAAAGCCAATACAAATGCATATAGGGAAAAGTAAGTTGTATTCTTTATTAATGATAGAAGGGGAGGTTACAACCAAATGACTGATTTTGTGTCACCATCTCTAGCAACATCCCAACCTCATCACAATGTAGATATCTCTAGAAAATTGTCACTCAAATCAATCTCCTCAATGAAAAATCCACCAGCATTTCTCTACACAAATTATTCCCTCTCAAACACTAGAATTTGTGCTCAATTTATAGAGAGGTTGAGGTAGTTTTACAATCAATGAATTTCCAATAATAGGCAAGACATGTTCCCAATCTTGTTGATGTCAAATGGACACATGGATTCGAATTTTGACACATGTGAACTCTTCTAGAAGGCACTGGCCAAGTGGAGATTCTGGAACAATGAGAATTTCTCTCCCAATGTGACCAACGCACCCATAGATGTCAAGAAGTGTTTTGCAGAGCAGCCTTGCATGGGGCTACCTGCATATGCAATGCACTTATTCCCTTTAGAGGTAGCGTTGGTGAGCTCTCATATGATATATTATAAACTTCAAACCTTGGAAACCTTTGCAGATGAAAGTCTTTGATTAATTTGTCTTGTTCTTTGTCTTAGGGCATATAGCAATTGAAATGTTAAGGGATGATAGACCCTATACATTGGTCTTGGAGATGATTCCCAGTTAACCAGGTCATTGGGAATGATGCCCAAATTGACCTATAACAATTTCCCCCTAAAGCATGAAGTCAAAATAATAACAACAATATTTTGATTGATATGCTTTACACTATGATGAGTTGGAGATGAAGCGGACTGGCGACCTACATCAATATTACAATACATTACATCATGATATATCCTCTTGATCATAATTGCTGAGGGTAGGAATTCCCATGTTCACCACATAAACAATCTAATAACATGTACATAATTCATAAATTCGTTAACATTAGAATGTTTCCCAATGCAGACATGCCTATAGATATAGGCCCATGTTTGGATGACGATCTATATGTAAGGTCACCGTACAGATGATGTGTACAACAATCCTGAAATTGCAGCCCGGATGGCTGAAACTAGATCCGAAGTCTTCTTATCTCATTCACTCGATCATTCGGGTACAAATCTAGCCATGCGAATATATGATTTGTCGTCGAACATGGAAAGACATCGTTTGATTACTAGCCAATGATGTGAGTTGTTAACAAACGTGAGAGAACCACCATTAATGAAAATGACCCTCAAGGTACTACAGTACATTTCGTAAGGCGTGAATAGATGATTTGATGTCGAACGCCAAACAAAATCTTTCGGTCAAAAGTCTGGAAGCGAGGATCTTGTCGATGCTATAAAAAGCCTCATGGTACTGGAATTTGATGTTTCTAAGTGAACTTCCTAGATATTGATTTGTTGTCGACAGGAAGTCACCTTATTGCGAAACAGGAGTTACTGATTTCAGAGACAAGGGTATGACTTGATATAGAAATTTTCAGGGATGAAAGTCATGAGAATAAAGGTTTACGAGTATTGCAGAAGGATGAGTTTATTCACTAGATGAATTCTCTTGAACATATCAACGACACTGTGATGAGTTGGAAACATTGAGCCAAAACCGAAGTGAAGGTATGATGAACCATAGGTATGAATGAACCGTCAAGATGATTACCCAACCCAAACAGTCACGGACATGGAGTGAAGGAAGTGTCATGTTCAAGAGCGACTTGCTACCAAAAATAAATTTTGCTCACTTTTCCCAAATTTTCCCAGGTCATTTATCAACCAGTACCTCTTTATTTTTTAACAAGCTTGATGAGGATAACATTTTATTGATCTATAATTCAACCCTTCGGGTGAATAAAGTATCGCTATTTAATAATTTAATGATTCTAGCTAAATGAAACTCGATTCTTGCCATGATTGACAACCCCGTTGCTATTTTATGTTTTAACGAGCTTAATGACAGTGATAGCCCGGTCCTTTTTCATATTTAGAGAGTTTGAAAAAGTAGATGAAAGAAAACTCCATAAGTAATTTTTCGTAAATTTGTCATTCAAATCCGAAAAAGTGTACAATAATATCTGAGAGAACCTCCTTGGTCATGTTTAACCAAGGTATTCCTTTTTCGTAAATAACCTATCTCAGTCTAGAAAAGGGTTAAACTTATATTGAGTAGATATCAATTCATTTACTTTTACGAGCTCGAAAAGACAAGTGCTCAGCAATATTTTCACATTATCGGAGTCTGAAAAGAGCTGAAAGAAGACTCCAGGGGTTCCCTTTTCACTGTTATAGAAGCTCAAAAAAGAGATAAAAGTGTGCTTCAAATCCTTTTTCGTTTTTAACAAAGCTCGAAAAATAAGGAGAAAAAGTATGCTTTGTGGTCAAGTCATTCTTTGAAATAAATCTACACGACTAATATGTTCATCAGTTGTATGTCCTGTTGAGAACAACATCAAATGGATTAAAAGTACCTATTTCATGATAAAAAAACATAATAAAACTATAGTCATAGCAATAAATTTAACTTGCAAGTAATTAAATGACTATTAAAAGTAGTTTCACTATTCATTTTTTCCATTCCATAGTTACCATTTTCATCTTGGAGCTTTGAACCTGATTTTGCCCCCAAACTTCAGCTGCTGATTATGATCATTTCTGTGGACAGTTTTCATTGCCATTTGATCCAGGTTAGTGATATGAACCTCATCTTTCCTTTAGTATTCATTTCATTTCCAATTTCTACAAATTTTTAGGGTTTTAAGGCCCCTAGGGTAAATTCTGCCCAAAAAGAGGGCAACGCACCCCTGAATGTCAAAACCTGCATTGCATAGTAGGTACAATGAAGGGTACTTGCATATGCAAAGAACTGTTTCTTGTTAGGGAGTGCGTTGGGCGCAATTCAAGTTTTTTATTTTCTCATTATGCCCAAAATTGACCTAGTTTTTTGCAATGAATGGAATCTAATGGACCTTTTGGTTGTATTTCAAGTTTCCATCGGATTACAATGACAATTACATGGAGGGAAAGAGAACATGAAGAACAAGATATGATTTCCTTAAATGATCTAGGTACAGTAAGAGCCCTAAGAGATTGTGGACTGATCAAGTACTTCAAATTGTCTGGGATGAGGCAACAAATAGAACTATTGGAGTTATTGGTTCGAGCATGGTATCCAGATATAGAGGCATTTCATATTAAGAACCAAGTGGTTCCTATAAAAGTCGAGGATGTATACTTTCTCACAGGTTTGTCAAGGAGAGGCTTGCCCATTTTTCTCTCAGGGTCTGTAGTTGGAGGAGAGACAGTGAGAGATTATGTTTTGCAACATTGTTACCCAGGGTCAGAGCCAAGCAAATATGGAAATATTAACATCCGGGATGTTAGAGATTTTCCCTTGAGAACTATCCTTTTCACGATCGTAAAACTTGTCAGCACGGTTACACTACATGTAGCGAATAGATCGTATATGCAGTATGCGCTAGAGTGTATGGAGCCAACAGTCTTCAACTGGTCTGAAGCTATTCTATCTCATATAAAGGAACAACTAAATAAAGCAAAGGGAGGAAGGAAGAAGAATTTCAATTATGGTTCTATCCTTATATCCTTCGCTTTGGAATGGATTTCACGGATGTAGCCACAACATGTGACACTGGATATAGCTAGTCCTAGAGATCCTCGGATGCAGAGATGGGTAGAACTCATGAGTCGCCATGCAGGCCAATCTACTGTTGTGTTCGCTACTGTATTCTTTGCCCAGTTTCAGCGACAAATTGTCGCCATCGATGAGTATGCATATGCAGGCGTTGATTTTCGAAGGGATCCTGATTTAGCATTACCAGAAGGCGCTTAGTGGGGTGCAATAGGTAAGAATGTTTTGACCATGTTTTTTATTTTCCTAAGGTTTATACAATGTTTTTGTAATTTTATGTTTTCCCAAGACTAAACTAAATGTTTTATGTAATGAAAATGTTGGTCATGTTCAACCAGTAGTGGAACCGGAGCGCGAAGCAGATGTGCTAGCAGAGAGGGCTGTCAAGGGAGCAGTCCTTTAGGATCTTGATATGGCTGAGACTCTGACTGAGCTCCAGCAGCACATAGAGGATTTGACCTTCGGAATTTCGGATTGTCGAATCGAAGAGCTTCTTATGCGACTACATCGACACACTATTGGGGTTCCTAACCGTTGGATGCGGTTACTTCATAGGATAGCTAGATCTATAGCATGTTACCACGAGAACCACTAGTTTAATTATGACATTTTGCATACATTTTGAGGTCAGATGACCAATGTGTCTTGGGCACAAATTTTTGTAAAAACCTATAACTATCTATCTATATGATTTCAGTGTTTTCCTATGTTTATTGTGCAATCCTATTCAATGATGTTAATGTTTTCTTTACATATGTTGCAAATGTTTGTATAAAACTTGATTAGCTAATGAATCAATCAATGTGTTCAAATTTCTGGAAATGTGTTGATATTGAATAAAATCAAAATGTCTTTCCAAAAGTCGAACTCTAAGGAACAATCTATGCAATGTTGGATTTCTAACAGTATAAACACTAGTACTAGTTGTAATACCACAAGTTGTGAGTCTAACCTTATGATGATACGGTTAATACCAAATGAAATGGAATCAGAGAGAAGTTCGATCAACGCGCTATACTCAGCGATATTTTTCGTCGATCTACCAATACAAATCCCTTGAAAAATCACTAACTCGTCATTCGGAGCGAAAATGGCCCACGCTGCAGAGGATAAATTTTGCATACTACAACTAGCACCATCAGCATATCCAACAAAGGGTTCTGAATATTCAGACATCTGCGATGAAATGTAAAGTGGATTACTAACGTCAAGGAAACTCTAAAAACAAATTAAGATAGTGAATGAAAATAAACAACATATATATACAATATAATACAAAAAATTACTATGCTCATGATTAAGCATAGTAACGTTTCAAATACAACCCATTTCTAGGTTGCGCCAATGGAATTCCATCGTAATCAACCAACTCATAGGCGCCCTTAGTAATAACTATTTTGAAAATATAGGGGCCATGCCATAATGGCTCAAACTTTCCTATGCCTATTTCATCAGCTTCTTGATCGTAAAGAAGGACCAAGTCGCCCTCTGAGAAAATGCGAGGCTGGACATTTTTGTCGTATTGCACCTTTATACGTCTCTTGTGCACTTCGTTCACCAATTGGGCTTCACGAAGTGTTTCATCCAGATGGATGAGGTTAAGGAGACGTGCTTCTTATTCTGAGGTGTCAGGTAACAAGTCAATCGCGAATTTTAACAACGGTATTTCACATTGGATTGGTAAAATAGCTTCTAGACCATACACCAACTGAAATGGAGTAAAGCCAGTTGTGTTTCTCACTGAGGTTCGATATGCCCACAAGGCGGAGTACAGGATAAAATGCTAGTTTCTTTTATGAGCTCCTATCATTCATTGAAGCATACATTTAAGAATTTTTTTGATAGCTTCAACTTGTCCATTTGATTGTGGATAATAAGGAGTAGAATTCTCATGTGACAATCCTAACTTGGAAGTTAATTCAGCCATCATGTGATTGCGAAAATTATTCCCATGATCTATAACTATAGCCTGTGGGACCCCAAACTGTGCAATAACATGATTAAAGAAAAAAAATGCAGTTGTCTATCTCGTGTTGTTGAATGTAGGCATCGCTTCGGCCCATTTGGTAAAATAGTCGACTGCGACAATAATATAACCGTCCCCCTCGGACGAACGAGGGTTATAGGTCATGAAGTCAATACCCCATTTTGAAAATGGTCCCACAAAGACAACATGATGCATTGGTGCTGGCGGTTTGCGGATTTTACGCTAAAAAATCTGGCATGCATGACAACTTCTGACCGCGAGGATGCAATCTCGAAAAATAGTAGGCCAAAAGTAATTGGCACGAAGTATCTTCTGCGTGATAGCACATCCAGATAAATTTTCACCACATGCCCCAGCATGACAATCATTTAACACTTTCTTGGCCTCCTCATGAGTGAGGCAACTCCTTAAAATGGTATCGATACCATGATGATAAAGTGTATCACCGAAGATCAGATAATCTTTGGCTTGGTATAGAATACGTCGTTGTTCAGAGCGAGAGGTATTAGGTTGAAAAGTTTGGGTTTGGAGATAAATGATGAAATCCCCATACCAAGGATCAAATGATCCGATCAAAAACAGAGACTCGTCAGGAATTGATGGTTCCGACGTAGTTGTTGTACTATCAGTGGGAAGGTCACAGAGAAGCTCAGCCAAAACTAAAAACTTCTTTGACTTGGATTTTATGAATTCCAAATCAAATTCCTGCAAAATGACAATCCATTTTGAATACTTTCCCCCCAGAAGTTGACGTGAGAAGATATAATTCATGGGGTTGCAATCTGAAACTATAGTTGTTTTTCGGAGCAGGATATAATGGCGAAATCTTTGGACAACTTAAACATCTACCAAGGCAAGCTTTTCTACATATGAATACTTAACTTCCATATCATTGAGATTACGAATCAAATAATATATCAAATGTTCAATTCCATTTTCTACTTGGACTAATACCATAGAAATAGTCGTTTTAGCCGCGGCGATAGATAGGAAATAATCATTTTGATAATTAGGGGGATACATTAATGACGCTCAGATAAGAGTGTCCTTGACAGCATCAAAAAAATCTTGCGCAACTTGGTCCCAATGGAAGGGAACCCCTTTTTTCAGTAGTCGAGTAAATCCTTTAGCCATTTCGGCATAGTTTGGAATGAACCTTCTTAGGAAGTTAGCCTTTCCTTGAAGTTTCTGTATCTGAAGAAAGTTTGACAGTGCAGGAAAATCAAGAATGGCCTGAACCTTCAATGGGTCAATTCGAATTCCTTCTTTCGAGAATACAAATCCAAGCAAACGACCAAAACAAACACAAAACACACATTTATGTGGATTGAGGCATATTTTGTACTATCGGCAACGTAAGAAAATGGCTCCCAAATGAATCGGGTGATCAGTCTGATTTCGTGAATGCACTGGTAAATCATCTAGATACGGTTGAACAATGTGCTTGATGTCATTGAAAGCATAATCCATTCCTCTCTAAAAAGTTTCCCCAGCGTTATTTAAACCAAACGGAAGTTTCCTATAGGCGAATGTGCCCTAGGGACAGATGAATGATGTCTTATGTTGATCATCTGGGTGGATATTGATTTGATTGTAGACGGAAAATCCATCCATGAACGAAAATATTTCACATCCAGCACAATCTTCAATAATCTGGTTGATAAAGGGAGTAGGATAGTTGTCGTTTGGACAAGCAAGATTGACATCCTGATAATCGATGCACACTATAATGGTTCCTTTTTTTTTCATGACAGCAACGATATTGGAAACCCACTCAGTTAGCGGAACATGTTATATGAAACCAGCACGCAAAAGTTTTTCAACTCCTGCTTTGATGGCAGTGTTTCTCTTTGGATGAACAAGACGAAGTTGTTGACGCACGGGTTTGACATCAGGATACATATTAATAGTGTGTTCAACTATACTAGTATCTATGTCTGGCATTTCCTCGTAAGACCAAGCAAATACATCACGGAATTCATGAAAGAGAGAGCGATATGATTTGAGTTCTGATGGAGAACAAGATACACCAACATGAATATTTTCTACAACGCCAGGTTTGGTCGAAATATCGATAGAAATGGTTTCTTCAATATTTGACAAATTTCGCTCGGAATCGATTGCATTAATGGGAAAAGAATTCGAAAAGAAATTTTTTATGGATGGGTGATATAGCTCACTAAGATTATTTTATTCTTTATTAGGAAGATGGGAACGATTATGATAATCTTCCCATGGTTCTCCTTTTGACATCATGGCTTCCAAAATATTCTCATCTATCAAGAACATTGAGGAAAAAGGATCAGATGGAGTACCAAAATCTAATGAAGGATCAACCCAAACACTCGGCGACGTTGATTTCTGAATTACCGCCCAAGCCAGATAGATTGATTGCTATGCCAACTCAATAGGGCTGGGCGGCAGAAAGTCATCCAACATGGAAATATTAGAATCACCCATACTCTCCCTTAATCCAGATAGAGTGGAAGAGATTATGTAGCAGGTCTCTATACTTGCAATTTCTGCCGACGTCACGGGCAGCAGTAATGCAAAGGTTCCCATAAGAGTGGAATCCTTTAAGATTCCTACACCAGTGTTCTGAAGTTCTATTTGGGGTATTTGAACGAATGGAACGCTTCCAGTTACCTGCGAAGCAGAGGCGAAGAAGGATATCTAATTAATGACTATGATAGTACCTTTATGTGGAAAGGCAATCATTCTAAAATATGTAGAAACAATTGCAGTCGTTGCATATACCCATGGCCTTCCAAGTAAAACATTATAGTCAAGGGGTCCGTCAACAACCTCAACATCAATATTCACTATTTTTCCCCCTAGTTCGACATGCAGGTTATTAATAATGGGTGAAAATGTGAAGTTGGGTTACACTTTTTTCCCTTTTTGAGAAAAAACTTTTAGTTCTTTCGGTTCTTCAACTTTCTGCAAGCTAAAACAATTTTTCTGTTTATAATTTCATTTTGTGATAAAAATAAAAGTTGTCAGAAGTTTTTCTAGCTTTCTATTACTTATTTTTTGGAATTTTTTTATACACATTTGATATGTCAACTTAGTGTTTCTTTGAGTGTGTGTTTTTTAACAATCAACGGATTCATAAGAAGTCATGTTAATACACAATCTTATATTATTTGAAAATTTGTGTTTTTGAGAAACAAAATGTGTTACAACAATCCAGACAAAGTCTACTTCGGTTTCATCATATTTACAAAGCCAATGGATGCATATCATAATTACTAGAATTTTTTGAACTGGTCCAATATGAAAAACTGCATATTTTGAATATGTTTCGTGACGCAAGAAATTTCTTAACATATAAGTTATAAACTAAAAATCTAAAAGCTACCCATTAGAGACGACAGACCAATGTAATGTACCATAATTTTTTCAATTTTTTTTACAATGTATTTTGGAAGATACAGAATTTTGATTTCACTGAATCACAATGACCTTCAGAAATTGTTTGCATCCGTTTTATTACAAAATTAATTAAAATTAGTAAATATTTATGAAATCCCATGAAAGTTATATTTCCTGAAAGTAGATTCAATTCTGAAAATGCTTGTCTTGGTTTTGACAGTTAATTCAGAATGTTTCATGGAGTTTAATCAGTCCAAAGTTGAAAAAACGTATTTAGGGCTTGGCTCTGCGTAACTGGTGATGCATTAGTTCGGCCGAACTCTTAAACAAAGTTCGGTCGAACTGTTTTTTACGCCGACGGCCTGTTAATTCAAACGAAAAAGTAGTTCGGCCGAACTATTTCTTAAAATTTCGGCCGTCATTTTACTTAGCTTTCCGTCAGCCGGAAAGTACCGCCAAGCCCCTCCAAAAAAACATTTCACGACAATATAAATTGCCACGAAACCATTCATTATTTTCACATATTTTCGCATGTTTGGTATGATTTTACAAAAGTCTTGATCTGATTTTGCAAAGAATTTTTTTGGGTTTAAGGACTTTTCTTGGAGGTACATTCAAAGGACTTTTCTTTGAGACACATTATTTTCGTACATTTGATCTGATTTTGCAAGGAATTTTTTTGGGTTAAAAGAATTTTCTTGGAGGTACACTCAAAATTTCTTGGAGGTACATTCAAAAAACATTTTCAAAGACTTTTCTTGGAGGTACATTCAAAAGACATTTCTTGGAGGTATGTGATACAGTTTTTTGGGCTTAATTTCGAAAGGAAATTTTTTGGTTTTGGGTTGAACTAAATCTTAATAAGTTTTTGTGTAACTTTTTAAATGAAATTTTTTTGTAGGACTTGGAAGGAAATATTTTGAACTTCGTTTCATTTTTATAAGACATTTTTTTCTTGAATTTTTTAAAGTGAGTGTTTTGGATTGAAGTATGTATTTTTTGCAAAAATTTTAAAATGAGTTTTTTTTTAAATTAAATCTTCTGTGATGTTTTTTTTAATTGAATTTTTGTCTAAATTTTTTAAGGAATTTTTTTGAACTTCATACTCTATTATCATGGGAAATCGAAGAAATTGTACGAGAAAATATGAATGAAAAAGAGACCCTGAGGAACGTAGAGAAGAGATGAGACAATCTCGCAAAATAAAGATAGAAGCACTCTCAAATATTAAAGGGGAAAATCAACCTCAACTAGAAGTTGAAACATGTATGTAAATGTAAATATTATGATTTTGATATATTTAAAATTTTCCTAGCGTAAAATGTGAAGCTTAATTTTTATTTGATGAACTAATTTGAAAAATATTTTGCAATGCAAACAGAGAGAGATATTCCTCAAAACATTGATGATGAGATACAAAATTTTGAAAGAGAAAGTGAAAGAGATATTGAACCAATGATTGAAGATGGTGAAAATGATGAAAGAAATTCAAGTGAAGAAATTGAATCACAAGGTATATATATATATATATCTATATATATATATATATATGTTGAACACATGCACGTATTATTGAAATTATACATATATTTATTAATTTAGTTATTTATTGAATATGTAAACTTATTATGTACTATTCATTCGAATATGTACAGATGAAATCAATGTCGATGACGAGATGTTAGAAAATGTTGACACTCACACATATAGAGATATAAAAGCTGACCATTATATACGATATCGTGTTAACCACATTTTTGAGAAGTATTTCATAAAGGAAAATGTGACAGTTCAAGCCCAAATGTTGAAAGGTCTCCTATCATTAAGGAAATTAAAAGAAGCTATGACTTTATTGGGTATTCGAAAATCAACCAAAGATTAAAAAATGAAGGAAAATGTGATACAAAATATAAATAGTGCTATAAATTCAATTAGAAGATCTAGACAGAAAAATGTTTCAGTTGTACGTAGAGCAATACATATGGCAGTGGTTTCATCAAGTACTAAAGAGAATCACTTGGTAAAATCTATGGCACGAGCATTAGGAACCTCACGAAAAACTTTGCACAAACATCAGAAATTTCGGTTGCAAATAGATGTAAATGATGAACTTGCTTGTTGGAGAGCTATTTGTAGGCAACCATACAAAGATAGACTTGGAGAAAATGTTAAAAAAATAATATATGAATATTGGAAGAACAATTCGCATGTTTCACCAACTGCAAGACATGTAATGCGAAGAAGAATAGCACGAAATCAGTACGAAGAACATGAAAAAAATCTCTTGGAAACCACTCAGATAGAGTTATTCAACAAGTTCAAAGAAGAGAATCGTCAAATTCATGTTTCACTCAGTGCTTTTGTTCAACAAAAACCATGGTATGTAAAACCTATCATCGTACGCGACACTTGTTGTTGCCATTATCATGTGGAATTTGAGTTATATTATGACACATTCCTTGATTTTGGTAGAACATTTTGGAAGGATTCACCTCCTCCTTGATTTCATATCTCAAATTCTATGTGAAAGAGAAAGCGATGAACTATTTTACGAAAAGAAATGTGTTGGTGGTAAAAATTGCGATGATTGTGGAAATTTGACTAAATTTCAAAACAAATATCGTACTGATATAAATGATCAATCATTGTCCAACATGAAAGTGAAATGGAAGAGATATGAATATATCCATACATCGATTCAAGTTGCAAATAGTGTTAAAAAACTGAATTATGAGAAGAAGAAATTTTTGTGATAGACTTTTTGAGAAAGTTTGAGGCAGAAATTTACAAATACACCAAGCATTCCCATAGAGCTCAATGGAAAGACTTGCAATTCAAAAAATCCCATGAAGTTTTTCCACCGGGGACCATTTTGTCAGTAATTGATTTTGCAGAAAACTACACATTTGTTCCACAAAAAGAAATTCATAGTGAATACTATCATTCTGACCAAGTCTCCATGCTTGTCCATATTCTATATAGACATGCCGAACAAAATGTTGATCATATAGAAAGCACCAGTGAAAATCGACATATTATTAAATAATATCACTTTAATATCAGTGACGATCGTACACATGATACATATTTTGTACAACATTATTTTGGAAAAATTTATGATTCCTTGAAAAATCGTGGAATAACATTCAATGAACATTGGATATGGTTAGACGGATGCGCAGGACAATTCAAATCTGCACGATCATTCTTTTGGTTGTGTTGTCTTCATAAAAAAAACCTGCATTAAACATTGTTGGAATTTCTTTGAGATTGGCCATGGAAAAGCAGAACATGACGGTGCAGGGGCATGCATAAAATGAGAACTTCGAAGATATCAAATGAACCCCTCTGCAAGCCGACTTGTGGATGCAAAAGAAGTTGTTCCATGGTGCATCGCTGCTCTAAGCCATGAGACTAACCGATCAAGGGAAGTGCGAAGGTACATTCAATTTAATTTTTATTGGATATCTAATTTTAAACAGTGTACATTTATCACAATGATTATCTTTGATTGTATTTTGATATCATATTTACATTCTTCTTTAAATTTTCCATATAAAGGTTTTTTTGGCATATTGGGATCGAAGACGTAGATAGATCAATTGGAAATGACATTGAAACAATAAAAGGGACTCGAAAATTGCATTCAATTAAAACAAAGTCGTCCAGAAATGTGTTTGCATTGGATAAAAGAAAATATTATTGTTTTTTTCATGCTTGCATAGACAACACAAAATCCAATGACGTTTGTGAAAACAAATGTATGTAAAATATTGGAAACATACAGAGCTAAATACAAAGGGAAAAATGTCTGTTGCAATGTTTGAAGAAATGCAATCAGAGGAGACTACAATATCATCATATGGTGATCGAGTTTCTGATCTTGTTAGAGAAGGCAACATTTGAATTCTTTTATAATGATAAAGATCTAGAAATAAATTTGAATATGTATAATTTTTTTAAGTTTGTTTTATTGTGCAGGAGATGTTTTTTATGTAATTGCACCTACTGACAATGATGAAAATGTGAAGTATTATTTGATGCGTTGCACTGAACGAAAAAATGAAATTATTAGAAGACTATAATGATCATGGATTTTCATATGAAAGAGGATCTATTATACTAAAAAGGTTATTTTTTCAGACAAACTAATCAAAGTGGGAATTTTTTTTACTTTGAAGACTATAAACCTGATTTCATAAGTTTTCAATATAGTCACTTGGTGTGTGCAGCACACATAAAGTTGATCGAGGTTCAATCAAAGAAAAAACGAAAATTAAGAAATATAAAATGTCAAAATCCGATCATGAATGGATTATTGATGATGCCATTCCATTGGAATTTTTTTTATTGAACTTCCCAACAATTTATTCTCTTTGGATTATATGTTCTAGAACTTCCAATACTCAATTAAAAATTGAGCTGCCTTGTTATGTTATCTGTGCAAGTGTTTGCACATGTACAAATTGTTTTGGTACATGCACACTCTAGTATCAACTGAAAGTAGCTTTTCTATACACGCATTGATGAAAAATGTTGCATGTATTGGATATATATATATATATGTTTTAGAATGCGATTAACTATTCAAGTAGTTTTACTATGTGCCTTGATGAAAAATGTTTCACGTACTCAATATATATGTTCTAGAATGCAATTAACTGAAAGTAGTTTTTCTATGTGTGTTGATGAAAAATGTTGCATGTACTGGATATATACACGAACTCAATGCACGCCCAGTTTTTCTTGTGGGATTTTTTGGTAAAAGGTATCCACAGTGTAAATAAATAATCCACAGTATAATTTTGTGCAAATATTCCTTTCAGACGAGATTTGGAGCACTTCTTCGACTTTTGGTGAAATTTGACCAACATCTCTATTCCTGATTGAAAATCTAGTACAAAATTCGTTTTTCCAATGGTCGAATATGTTCTATGTGCATTGATAAAAAATGTTGCGCACGTATATATATATATATATATATATATGTTCTAGAATGCAATTAAAACTGAATGGACCATCAATTTACCAATTTATAAATCAACAAGGCTACCTAGTTGAGTGCATTAATGACATTGACCCCAATTCAACAAACATATATCTACTTCTTATATTTCCAATCAAAATTAAAGGGATTTATATGGGAAAGACGCAGAACATATAGCCTATGAACTACTTTAGTTCATAGGTCAATGAAGGTATCATCATGTGGGAAAATGTTTCAAGAACACTTGATCGTACTTAAAAGTAATCTTAAGATTGTTTTTTATCTTTACATACTACGTACTATTGTTTGAGTGAAAAAAAATTTAAAAACTTACCAAATGTACTTCAACCATGTCCAAAACTTGAATTTTAAAAACTTTTTGATTATATCAAAACAAATTACTTCACATGTCATGCAAATTGTACTTCAACTATCCAATAAAAACATTAAACATTTAACATTATATCACATGCCAAATGTAGATTGAAATGGTATCCAAAACTTAGTTTTAAAAACTTTTTGATTATATCACAACATTACTTCACATTCCTAATGTACTTCAACCATCCAAAACTTGAGTTTTAAAAACTTTTTGATTATATATCATAACATTACTTCACATGTCATGCCAATTGTAGTTCAACTATCCAATAAAAACATTTAACATTATATCACATGCCAAATGTAGATTGAAACCATCCAAAACTTAAGTTTTAAAAACTTTTTGATTATATATCGTGCAACATTACTTCACATGCCATGCCAATTATAGTTCAACTATCCTATAAAAACATTTAACATTATATCACATGCCAAATGTAGATTGAAACCATCCAAAACTTAACCTTTAATTTAACAAAAAATTATAGATAACAACATTACTTCATATGCGAAATGTACTTCAACCATCCAAAACTTGAGTTTTAAAAACTTTTTGATTATATCACAACATTACTTCACATGCCATGCCAATTGTAGTTCAACTATCCAATAAAAACATTAAACATTTAACATTATATCACATGCCAAATGTAGATTGAAACCATCCAAAACTTGAGTTTTAAAAACTTTTTGATTATATCACAACATTACTTCACATGCCATGTCAATTATAGTTCAACTATCCAATAAAAACATTTAACATTATATCACATGCCAAATGTAGATTGAAACCATCCAAAACTTAACTTTTAATTTAACAAAAAATTATAGATCACAACATTACTTCACATGCCAAATGTACTTCAAGCATCCAAAACTTAAGTTTAAAAAAAAAACAAATTATAACACATCATTACATAACATGCCAAATGTAGTTCAGAATAAAAACATTAATTTATAGATGACAACATTACTAGTAGTTCAACTATCCAAAAATTAAAAGTTTTAAAAACCAAAAAAATTATAGAACAACATTAATTCACATTCACATGCCAAAAGTACTAAAACCATCCAAAACTTAACTTTTTGGAACAAAACAAATTATATTAACATTGTAATAAAATATGTCCAAAAATTGTAGATCTCACAAACTATATCAAGTATCAAGTTATATATATATATATATGACTGTGCATCTAGATAATATATAAAAAAAGTAAATTTAAGACTAGAAATCTTGAAATCAAATCTACAAATCATGTCCATCAAATACAGATGGATGTAGTGTCTTTCCTATCAGAGTCTCAATCCGCGCGCTATCTTGCGAAGCATGGGAAACCTGTACACAATGCACATACAAACATTAAAATTTGATGTTTTAAAAATGAGTGAGAATATATATAGAACTTCATGTAAAAAACAAAATATAAAAAAAAATCATGCAATACCTCATGAGATTCCCTCTCCATTTGTTCGCCTGCTACAAGTTCCCCCATGGGAACATCTCCAATAGTAAACTGTACAATATACATGTACAGTTAAATATATATATATTTCAAATGAATATGCACATGTACATATATAAAATTATTTTCAATAATATTAAAAAAAAAATTTAGACAACTTGTTCAAATGGTTGAAACGGTGTGGATGTTCCTATCTCCGTCGCTAGAGTCCGTGGATTAAAGAAATCTTCTATAGAAACCTAAAATTCAAAATTTTAAAAGTATAAAATAACTCAAGATCAAGATCTCAATTTATAATAAAACTTAAATAAACTTCAATTTATAAATTATAACTTTTAAAAAAACATATATATATATTTAAAAGTGAAAAATTGAATACTTCTGCATGTGAATTTGGGACATCTCCTAAGAGAGGCTCTAAAAGAAAATCTCCAAAAACCTAAAATTCAAAAAATTTAAAATAACTCAAGATATAGATATATATATCTCAATTTTTAATGGAACTTTTTGAGGTGGAATATATATATAACTTAAACATAAATTTTAAAAGTGAAAAATTGTCCATACTTGTTGTGGATGTGGCACATCTCCTAAGGAAGTAGAAGGTACATCTCCCAAGGAAGAAGAAGGTACCACCATCCCAAAAACATCGGACAGAATCAGAATCTGTTAAAACATTTTATTATTATATATGTACATGTACATGTGTGCACAATTATTTATTTTAAAAATATCATTTAAAAAACGCTAACATTTGTCAACATATCTTGATGGTGAGACCCATATTCATTGTTTGAACTAGAGGCCCCGAACGTGATATTAACATTTTCGTCATTCATCATGTGTGACAACTACAAATAGTGTTTTAGCATATAATGATACATTTTTTTTAGATTAATGTACATACAAATAAATGCATACATGTACATACACATGTATTTATTACAAATTGTACACATGTATGTGTTAAAATAATTGAACCCTAAGGTCATTAACACATACCGTTCTCGTGCCCTCTTCCTCATGAAGAATTAGGTCTTGCCAACCATTGCGACAATTCTTTGCATATATTCGGAGATCTTCAACATTCATGTTGTTAATCTCTTAATCTGTACAATACACAAAATTGGCACATGCATTCTCACGTGCTCTTTGTCGATTTAGACAAACATAGACTCCACCCAATCTGCTGTAAACATTGTCGATCATGACATCCCTTACTTCTCGACTTATTTGAGAAGTCGCATCCATCTTTGACCATAGAGTTTCAACCCAAAAAGGTCGACTCACCAATGGCAGCTCAGGGCAAGGAAACTCCACATCTCGCCTAGGGCCCCTACGGTCACACAATTGACCTTTCCTTGGACCAAAAATTCTGACAGAAGGTCATTGTAATTGGGTTTCATTTTCAAAAAAAATTCTGTGCAAAACAATTTTGCAAAATAAACAGGAACCTCATCGTTCCATGGGAGCCTTCCATAGGCCGCAAGGTGCCTATCATACAAATAGTGAGCTATATCGGAGTGCTTGAAATATTGCACCTTCAGCATTTTTCTTTTTGGCCCTTCCTTGAAATTAAACATTGACTTCGCCATTTCTTTTGTAATTCTTTGTTTTACATCCTCCCATTTATCGGGACCCATTATTGTTTCCTTTCTCTTTCTCATGACTTCTACAAATGTATCAGTCGTTGGCCTAAGATTTTTGTACACATTTACTATTTCGCCCAATGAATCTGTAACTATTTCGAGGCTTTGTCAACTCTCAACAGGTAGAGTCAAAGCCACGAGATCTCTCCGCAATTTTGCATGAAGTTGTTGGCACCTTTCTAAGGTGCATTGTGCCATGTTTCTTTCCCATGGTATATCAGAAATGTCGGACGGATAAGTTGTGGTGGGTAGACAACCTTCTTCTTGAATGTAGCGTTCTACCCTGCGTCTATTTTGACCAATATTTGGAACATTTTCAGCCTTTGCATCAATAAATATTAAAAAAATTATATTAGAAAAAACACATGTAAAAAAATTTGTAAAAATTCAATGAAAAAAACATTGAAATTGATGCCAACCTTGACGTGGTTGGCTAGCATCTTCTCCACCATGAAATTATTGAGAACCAGAACGACCTTGCTGAGAACTAGCACCACCAGTCGTTGATTGGCCTCAGGGAGAATAAATATCATCACCTTCACACAACCTGCTACCACTTATTGATGGCCCTCTAAGGGGATTTGAACCACCACCAACCTCTCGAGAGGAGAGAGAAGCTTCAAAAACAAATACGAATTTATAATCAATTGAAAAATACATGCATACATATAAATACACGTGCACATATTCATTGATTAAATTGTGTTAAAACCATACCACGACTGGGTGAAACATGGGCATCCATGGCTGGAGTAGATACCCTCCTCTTCTTATTAGCTCCTAAAAAATAAAAAATGAAACTTATTAACAACTAATTTAACTCACAAAGTTGATAAAAAATCAATTCCATCTGTACACACATGTATGGAGATTTAAGATTATATTTAAATTTACCATGAACAGCTCTCGATCCTGATCCATGATCCCCCCCTCTCGTAGAGATATGGGATTATGTTGATATTCGTTGTTCATCCTCCATGATAAATATATCTACGGTGGACATTTACAATTATTTTTTAAAATAACTAATTTAAATGAAATTCAAAATAAATTTCAGAAAATTAATGTAATTAAGTGTAAACAAATTATGTAAAACAAACTTCAAAGCACTAATTGATGTGTGAAACTCAATTTAAGAAAAAAAAAAGTTATAAAAATGATAAGTTCATCAAATTTCATTTTACATGGTGGGAGCACACTTGGTATAAAATTGAAAAAAACACATTGTCATTAAAAAAGAAGTGAAACTCCATTTAAACAAAAATTTGTTGAAGTCCCCGCATTTTAATTTCATAAAAATGTGAAGTTCACCACTTGTTGCAAATGTGAAGTTCACCAAGTTGCGCTTTACATGGTGTGGTAGGAGCACACTTGGTATATAATTGAAAAAAAGCACATGGTAATTAAAAAAGACACATTTATAAGTACACAACACACACATATCCAAGATATGTTACAATGTCGATCAATAAATTTTGAAGGAGAGCGTCTCAACACTAATTCATCTTTGAGAGATGAATCTTGAATTTTTGAAGAAGAGCGTCTCAAAACTAATTCATATTTGAGAGATGAATCTTGAATTTTTGAAGAAGTGTCTCAAAACTAATTCATCTTTGAGAAATGAATCTTGCATTGGCATTGCTCCGTATAATTCTAATTCATCTATTAATTCATATTTGATAGATGAATCTTGAATTTGCATTGCCCCACGCAATAAATCAGCAGACATCTTATTCACATTTGTACAATGCCTTATACTAAAAATTGAAATTGGCTAACAATATTGTTTTCTATTTCATGCAGTTCTTTTAGCCTCTCCTTCTTAACTTGGTATATGCCATTCATCTGGTTGCATACAAGTTCAGAATTGGTGAAAACTACAATTCCATTTGATCTATATTCCATCACTGTTTCCAAGCCTTCTATCAATCCAATATAATATGCCTCATTGTTTGTTGTTCTTCGCAGTATATTCATTTTCCTTTGGACGACTTTGCTAGTCGCAATATTGGAAAGCACATATGTAATCACTGCATTCCTTGGATTGGGATAGCGAGAAACTTCTATGCATAATTTCCATTTTTCAACCATATTTAATGGTTTTCTTATCCCTAAAAAAAACAAATTCAATAAAAATATATATATTAAATTGACATTTATTGCAAATGCATGGGAGAAATGAAAAACTTATATTTAGATCTATTCTAGAGATTGACTGTAGGGGCATTTACTAGATATGTCACCTTTCATAAAAGATGAGATCTAGAGGCTACCTGGCCCTTTACAGACTCTGCCTATAGAACTACCATGGATATGAAAATGAAAAACTTCTAATTAGATCTATTCTAGAGATTGAATGTAGGGGCATTTACTGTTAGGTTAAAGCCTATGTTTTGTATCAAATCACTTTTGGTTTCAATGGGAAAATTTTATGGCTAATTTGTGTTTTACATGTTGAATATAAAAGGTTTTTTTTCTCTCTCATTGTTTGAGACCATGGATATGAAAATGAAAAACTATATAATTGGTTAAAACCTATGTTTTGTATCAAAATACTTTTTACTGTAAATAATATATACATGTTGACCGTAGGGACATTTACCGTAGGCATTTAGATCTATTTTAGAGATTGATCGTAGGGTCATTTAATAGATATAATACAATGTCACCTTTCGATAAAATCAGAGATCCAGACTGCCCTCATGTACTCTGCCTATAGAACTACCATGGATATGAAAATGAAAACTTCTAATTAGATCTATTCTAAAGATTGAATGTAGGGACATTTACTAGATTAGGTTTTAAAACCTATATATGTTTTGTATCAAATAACTTTTAGTTTCAATGTGAACATTTTATGGCTAATTTCTGTTTTACATGTTGAATATAAATATTTTTTTTCTCTCTCATTTTTTGAGAACATGGATATGAAAATGAAAACTATATACTTGGTTAAAAACTATGTTTTGTATCAAATTACTTTTTCTTTCTAAAAACTATATACATGTTGATTGTAGGGGCATTTAGATCTATTTCAGTGATTGACTGTAGGGGAATTTACTAGATATGTCACCTTTCATAAAATATGAGATCTAGAGACTACCTCTCCCTTTACAAACTCTGCGTATAGAACTACCATGGATATGGAAATGAAAAAATTCTAATTAGATCTATTCTAAAAATTGAATGTAGGGGCATGTACTAGATTAGGTTAAAACCTATGTTTTGTATCAAATCACTTTTGGTTTCAATGGGAGACGTTTATGGCTAATTTGTGTTTTACATGTTGAATATAAAAGGTTTTTTCTCTCTCATTGTTTGAGACCATGGATATGAAAATAAAAACTATATAATTGGTTAAAACCTATGTTTTGTATCAAATTACTTTTTGTTTCTAAACACTATAAACATGTTGAATATAAAAGGTTTTTTTCTCTCTCATTGTTTGAGACTATGGATATGAAAATGAAAAACTTCTATTTAGATCTATTCTAGAGATATGGCTAATTTTTGTTTTACATACATTGAATATAAAAGGTTCTTTCTCTCATTGTTTGAGACCATGGATATGAAAATGAAAAACTTCTATATTTAAAAATATTCGAGAGATTGATTAACTAGTAGGGGCATTTACTCTTAGGTTAAAACCTATGTTTTGTATCAAATCACTTATGGTTTCAATGGGAAACTTTTATGGCTAATTTGTGTTTTAGACATGTTGAATATAAAAGGTTTTTTTCTCTCTCATTGTTTGAGACCATGGATATGAAAATGAAAACTTCTATTTAGTCTATTCTAGAGATATGGCTAATTTGTGTTTTACATACATTGAATAAAAAAGGTTTTTTCTCTCATTATTTGAGACCATGTATATGAAAATGAAAAAAATCTATTTAAAACTATTCTAGAGATTGACTGTAGGGGCTTTTACTCTTAGGTTAAAACCTATGTTTTGTATCAAATCACTTATGGTTTCAATGAGAAACTTTGTTGTTAATTTTAGGCTTCTTTTTTACATGTTGAATATAAAAGGAATTTTCTCTCTCATTGTTTGAGACCGTGGATATGAAAATGAAAACTTCTATTTAGATCTATTCTAGAGATATGGCTAATTTGTGTTTTACGTGTTGAATATAAAAGTTTTTTTCTCTCTCTCATTGTTTAAGACCATGGATATGAAAATGAAAAACTTCTATTTAGATCTATTCCAGATATTGATTGTAGGGGCATTTACTAAGGTTAAAACCTATGTTTTGTATCAAACCACTTTTGGTTTCAATGGGAAACTTTTATGGCTAATTTTTGTTTTACATGTTGAATATAAAATGTTTTTTTCTCTCTCATTGTTTGAGACCATGGATATGAAAATGAAAAACTTCAATTTAGATCTATTCTAGAGATATGGCTAATTTGTGTTTTACATACATTGAATATAAAAGGGTTTTTCTTTCTCATTGTTTGAGACCATGGATATGAAAATGAAAAACTATATACTTGGCTAAAACCTATGTTTTGTATCAAATTACTTTTTGTTTCTAAAGACTATATACATGTTGACTGTAGGGGAATTTAGATCTATTCCAGAGATTGACTGTAGGGGCATTTACTAGATATGTCACCTTTCATAAAAGATGAGATCTAAAGGCTACCTGGCCCTTTACAGACTCTTCCTATAGAACTACCATGGATATGAAAATGAAAAAAATATAATTAGATCTATTCTAGAAATTGAATGTAGGGGAATTTACTAGATTAGGTTAAAACCTATTTTTTATATCAAATCACTTTTGGTTTCAATGGGAAACTTTTATGGCTAATTTGTGTTTTACATGTTGAATATAAAAGGTTTTTTCTCTCTCATTGTTTGAGACCATGGATATGAAACTGAAAAAATATATAATTGGTTAAAACCTATGTTTTGTATCAAATTAATTTTTGTTTCTAAATACTATATACATGTTCAATATAAAAGGTTTTTTTCTCTCTCATTGTTTGAGACCATGGATATGAAAATGAAAAAATTCTACTTAGATCTATTCTAGAGATATGGCTAGTTTGTGTTTTACATACATTTAATATAAAAGGTTTTTTCTCTCATTGTTTGAGACCATGGATATGAAAATGAAAAAATTCTATATTTAAAACTATTCGAGAGATTGATTGACTTGTAGGGGCATTTACTCTTAGGTTAAAACCTATGTTTTGTATCAAATCACTTATGGTTTCAATGGGAAACTTTTATGGCTAATTTTTGTTTTACATGTTGAATATAAAAGGTTCTTTTCTCTCTCATTGTTTGAGACCATGGATATGAAAATGAAAAACTTCTATTTAGATCTATTCTTGAGATATGGCTAATTTGTGTTTTACATACATTGAATATAAAAGGTTTTTTTTTCTCATTATTTGAGACCATGGATATGAAAATGAAAAACTTCTATTTAAAACTATTCCAGAGATTGACTGTAGGGGCATTTACTCTTAGGTTAAAACCTATGTTTTGTATCAAAACACTTATGGTTTCAATGAGGAACTTTTATGGCTAATTTGTGTTTTACATGTTGAATATAAAAGGTTTTTTTCTCTCTCATTGTTTGAAATCATGGATATGAAAATGAAAAACTTCTATTTAGATCTATTCTAGAGATATGGCTAATTTGTGTTTTACATACATTGAATATAAAAGGTTTTTCTCTCATTGTTTGAGAATGGATATGAAAATGAAAAACTTCTATATTTAAAACTATTTGAGAGATTGACTGACTTGTAGGGGCATTTACTCTTAGGTTAAAACCTATGTTTTGTATCAAATCACTTATGGCTTCAATGGGAAACTTTTATAGCTAATTTGTGTTTTACATGTTGAATAAAAGGTTTTTTCTCTCTCATTGTTTGAGACCATGGATATGAAAATGAAAAACTTCTATTTAGATCTATTCTAGAGATATGGCTAATTTGTGTTTTACATACATTGAATATAAAAGGTTTTTTCTCTCTCATTATTTGAGACCATGGATATGAAAATTAAAAACTTCTATTTAAAATTATTCCAAAGATTGACTGTAGGGGCATTTACTCTTAGGTTAAAACCTATGTTTGTATCAAATCACTTATGGTTTCAATGAGAAACTTTTATGGCTAATTTGTGTTTTACATGTTGAATATAAAAGGTTTTTTTCTCTCTCATTGTTTGAGACTATGGATATGAAAATGAAAAACTTCTATTTAGATCTATTCTGGAGATATGGCTAATTTGTGTTTTACATATATTGAATATAAAAGGTTTTTTCTCTCATTAGTTGAGACCACGGATATGAAAATGAAAAACTTCTATATTTAAAACTATTCGAGAGATTGATTGACTTGTAGGGGCATTTACTCTTAGGTTATTGTATCAAATCACTTATTGTTTCAATGGGAAACTTTTATGGCTAATTTGTGTTTTACATGTTGAATATAAAAGGTTTTTTCTCTCTCATTGTTTGAGACCATGGATATGAAAATGAAAAACTTCTATTTAGATACATTCTAGAGATATGGCTAATTTTTGTTTCACATACATTGAATATAAAAGTTTTTTCTCTCATTATTTGAGACCATGGATATGAAAATGAAAATTTTCTATTTAAAACTATTCCAGAGATTGACTGTAGGGGCATTTACTCTTAGGTTAAAACCTATGTTTTGTATCAAATCACTTATGGTTTCAATGAGAAACTTTTATGGCTAATTTGTGTTTTACATGTTGAATATAAAAGGGTTTTTTCTCTCTCATATTTTGAGACCATGGATATGAAAATGAAAAACTTCTATTTAGATCTATTCTAGAGATATGGCTAATTTGTGTTTTACATACATTGAATATAAAAGGTTTTTTCTCTCATTGTTTGAGACCATGGATATGAAAATGAAAAACTTCTATATTTAAAACTATTAGAAGATTGATTGACTTGTGAGAATTTACTCTTAGGTTAAAACCTATGTTTTGTATCAAATCACTTATGGTTTCAGTGGGAAACATTTATGGCTAATTCAAGTGTTTTACATGTTGAATATAAAAGGTTTTTTTCTCTCTCATTGTTTGAGACCATGGATATGAAAATGAAAAACTTCTATTTAGATCTATTCTAGAGATATGGATAATTTTTGTTTTACATCCATTGAATATAGAAGGTTTTTTCTCTCATTGTTTGAGACCATGGATATGAAAATGAAAAACTTCTAGATATTTAAAACTATTCGAGAGATTGATTGACTTGTAGGGGCATTTACTCTTAGGTTAAAACCTATATTTTGTATCAAATCACTTATGGTTCCAATGGGAAACTTTTATGACTAATTCAAGTGTTTTACATGTTGAATATAAAGGTTTTTCTCTCATTGTTTGAGACCATGGATATGAAAATGGCTCTATTTAGATATATTCTAGAGATATGGCTAATTTTTGTTTTACATACATTGAATATAAAGGGTTTTTTCTCTCATTGTTTGAGACCATGGATATGAAAATGAAAAACTTCTATTTAAACTATTCGAGAGATTATTTGTGGGGCATTTACTAAGGTTGAAACCTATGTTTTGTATCAAATCACTTATGGTTTCAATGGAAAACTTTTATGGCTAATTTTTGTTTTACATGTTGAATATAAAAAGTTATTCTCTCTCTCATTGTTTGAGACCATGGTTATGAAAATGAAAAACTTCTATTTAGATCTATTATAGAGATATGGCTAATTTGTGTTTTACATACATTGAATATAAAAGGTTTTTTCTCTCATTGTTTGAGACCATGGATATGAAAATGAAAAACTTCTATGTAAAACTATTCCAGAGATTGACTGTAGGGGCATTTACTCTTAGGTTAAAACCTATGTTTTGTATCAAATCACTTATAGTTTCAATGGGAAACTTTTATGGCTAATTTGTGTTTTAAATGTTGAATATAAAAGGTTTTTTTCTCTCTTTCATTGTTTGAGACCATGGATATGAAAATGAAAAACTTCTATATAGATCTATTGTAGAGATGTGGCTAATTTGTGTTTTACATACATTGAATATAAAAGGTTTTTTCTCTCTCTCATTGTTTGAGACCATGGATATGAAGATGAAAAACTTCTATATATTTAAAACTATTCTAGAGATTGATTGACTGTAGGGAAATTTAATCTTAGGTTAAAACCTATGTTTTTTATCAAATCACTTTTGGTTTCAATGGTTTGTTTATTGGCTAATGTGTTTTTATCAAATCCCTTTTGGTTTTGAAGTATATTCTAGAATCTTCTGTAACCACTTATTAGGCCTATCAATATGTAATTAGAGCACAGTGAATATGAGAAGTCGATACAATTACATGATCAAAAATTAGTAGAGATAAGCAGTGTTTCTATAATATGGGATGACTGGTTAGATTACAGGTTTCCATAGATTAAGCTTATTCAGTAACTAATACGTAACCATTACTATTATTACTAAAACATTCTTAAGGATGAGGTCTTTTCTGAGGAGAAAAGCATGCCTTAAGAGACATTCCAAATTCTGCTCAATAAGATGCAAGAATTCACAACAAATAAAAAAAACTATTTAGTTAATCACAAATCAGTATCTATCAATATTTGTTATTTGTGTTTCTAAGGCTGGAAATTTTATCAGAACCAGAATAGAGCTGGCTAAATGGGCCAGCCGGCCTAGTTCAGGGGTTTTCGTAGGCATAACTATCCTCTCAAACCAATTGCAACCCAGTTTTGCTCTGAACTGGTTCAAAATCCATCCTAATCATGTCTGGAACTTTGCATATTTTTATTTAAAGGTTTGGATTCATAGAGTATATATACATATATAAAAGAACAGTCCAATTATGATAACACTCACACTCGCTAGTATAAGATGTATCATTAAGCATATAAAGGCAATGGGGGGCAGAGAAACGAGAGTGAGCTGTACCCTGAATTGAAAAGAATAAAGCAACTCCTTCAAAATTACTTGTCGAAATTGTTACCTTGCGGCGATATGACTTTGACATTTAAAGCAGCGTTTTTTTCACCATTCAATTGCCAAATAAACCAAATAACTACTCTAGAGTGGGTTCTTCAACCCAAAATGAAAAAAAATAGTTCAATGAAAAATTCATATTGAAATTCCAAACAACTGGCGAACTCTCACATTAGAGAATCTCTGTGAATGTTTTTAATGAGACATATTCAATGCAAGTCTCCTCTTTTGCTAAGAAAAATTACTTTTATCGCTCACAAATATGTAAATAAGGTAAAATCAAGTACAACTGAGAAATATGGAATTTCAAAAATTCCACTCTGGCAGTGCTCCTATCTAGTACAATTTATGATATTCCATACAATAAGTAGTAACCAATTAAAATTGACACCAGATTTGAACCTGTAACACCCCGGATCTCTAATATGGAGCAATTACTTACCTGGAGCAACTCCTGAGCAGAAATTCACGGGCACGGGCGCTAAATCAGCAACAGAGAAGCAAAGTGCGAACAAACTATGAAAACATAGACTCGCCACAGAAACTCAAACAGAAACCCGCGAACAAACTATGCCAACAGAGACACACCATATAAACTCAAACAAAAACCCACGAACATACTATGCAAACAGAGACACGCCACGGAAACTCAAACAGAAACCCACGAATAGACTATGCGAACAGAGACACACCATAGAAACTCAAACAAAAACCTGCGAACAGACTATGCGAACAGAAACGCATGAAAACGAGACTCGTTCGTGGGTGATATATTTATAAAATATGAGTTCGGCGAACTATTGTAGTTCGGCCAGGAACTAATACTCCGATAGGCTTCATTAGTCATAGGTTCCTAGGTTTTCCCATCTCTGGCAAAAATTATGTTTGCCCACACCATCAGTGTGTCGTCAATCTAAACGGAAGAACGAGTTCGGCCGAACTTTCTGATACAGTTCGTCCAAACTATCCAATAGTTCGGCCAAACTATTGCCGAAAAAAAAATTCAGCCCCTGATTCTCACAAAAGTGTAACCCAACTTCACATTTTCACCCTAATACCACAAGGTTTATATGGACGTCCGTCAAATTCCTTCAACGTCGTTGATGATTGTGATAAGTGCAGCGAGCCAAGTGACTTCCAACAATTTAGAGACATAATGCATGTAGATGCTCCGTGATCAATAATAGTGTGATGAAAAAGGTGATTGAGAACATATACCTGTATGGAGAATGCCAATTCTTCTGGTAGTTGCGGCACATAGCCCGTATGATTAAAGACGACAAGATTAGAATCAATTGGATCAATTCCATCAATGGCTGACAATAAAGCTTGTTTTTGGGAGGGAAAATTTTGTAATACCTCAAGAGCAGACATAGCTAAAGGGGATTGAGCCAAATATCGAACTATAGTATAATTTTTTGCAGCTCTTGCTCGAGGATTATATGTCGATTTATGAATTACTCCATTTGATGGCTTGATTTTAGGTGGTACTGATTCTGTAGATGGATTCATTGTCAAGGTAGTAGGTTGATCAGTGGCTTGACTACCATAATATTTATTTCGCGTCGACACCAAAATATATGTTGAAGGTTTTTCCTGAGAAAAAATTAACGCGGGAAAGAAGGATTAGATGTATGACCAACTTTGTGTCTAGATTTGGAAATGGGTCTGTCAACACAGCTGATGCATGGGAAGTCATGATGATTTTTTAGAATTCAACATGGTGAGGAAAATCCCTAAAAAAGTGTTCCTCATTACAGATTATGCTTGGATAACGAGGTTTCCTAGGTCCATATGATTGATCATATGATATTTCCTGCCGGTTCGAAGTTTTCTTTTTCTTAGATTTCCCCTTTTTCTTACTTTTGGGTTGCTTGTCACTTTTGCTTTTGTCAAATGACATGGCATTAATTTTGGAAGCAGGAGCAGGATCAGATGCAGTAATGTGATGTGTGCTTGCAGTGCCTATCAAGCCATATCCGACATGAGAGTCCTTTAATTGAGGAGGAACAGTAAAATTAGATCTCGGTGCGTTAGGAATTTTTTCATAGAGCATGCCAGACTGAGTATAAATCAAGTCTAAATACAAGGCACGAGTGATAACTTGCTCTTTTGTGATGACTCCACCTTTAGCCACGTCCTTAGTTATAGATGGTAAGAAGGACTTAATGAACCATTCAGCAAGGAGTTGATCCAGAAAAAATGTCTTAACCATTCTACGATGACGACACTACTCATGAATATGATCAGAGATGTGAGTAGCATTATTCTGTTTGAAATTGGTCAAGATTTCTGTTCTAGTTTCATATCGGATGGGTAGCTGGAAATGAGTCAAAAATACAGTAGCTAGGGTTGTGAAATTATCAAAATAAGCTCTAGGTAATTCAATATACCATTTTGCAGTCGGACCTGTGAGCGTATGCTGGAAAAGACGTAGTCGAACAGAATCATCATTCCAGGATTTTGATGAACACCATAAATGATAAGTCTTAACATGAGTTGACGGATCTTCTCCAAGGTTTTCATTGAACTTAGGAATATCCGAGGGCAATTTATGAGGTATCATCGGCCATCAAGGAGCATAGTTAATTGGATCATTAGTTAGCCAATTTAAATCTGGTAACTCTAAAGTTGAGACAAAGGGTAACCGTCGATTAAGGTCAGGTTGAGCATAGCCAAGGTAAGATGGAATTGCTTGAGCAACAGGCCTTTGAGCACCAGCATAAGGAATCTGCTGCTTGTAACCTAGATAGGGGTTGTTTTGAAAAGCAAACGCTTAAGGATTATGTTGACCAAACCCTGGATATGATACTTGTTGAAATGAAGTTTGAGGCATTTGCGCGTGTGGCTGCCAAGGGGTCTATCCACCAATGTTATAACCCAAATTAAAATAACTTGGATTTGGTTGATAGGTATAACCCAGTTGCGGTTGTGACATCCCTTAAAATGGAAAACCATCTTGTGAATAGATGATTCCATATACGGGTTGTTGTAAATTAACCAAAGGATTTGGAGCCTGTGGACCCAAAATTTGATGATATTGAGTTGAAGGACCCGCTTGATAAGGTTGTACAACTTTTTGATCCTGTAACAGGGTAAAAATGTATTAACAAGTGGTAATGATGTGGGTGTAACAGGTTGAACTGGTTGATACGATTGTATAACCGTTTGTGGTTGAATAGGCAGAGTGGGCTGCCATTGACAAACATTCATTTCAACATTTGATTGACCAAAAAGTGATAGAGTACTGTCATATTGGGTGACCAAAGGTTTCCCCCTAGCATGAGGAGGATAATAAGACGGAAAATATTGCTCTCCAAATGCTGGGAGTCTAGTTGATATGGTACTTGAAGGAATAGACCCAGAAGGACCGACTTGATATTGCCCTGAAGATATGTATAATGAATCAAGTCGTTCAGTACTTACTATAGTATTACCAGTTAAAATACCGGATGATGACATTGGTAAAGTCCATGGATTTAAAGATGCACCAGAGAAAATGCCAGATAATGATTTGTAACTTGATGGGACCAAAGGGCCACCATGAAAATATGACTGTGGTGAAGTTGTAAACATCGATGGGGTAGCTAGGTTGGGAGCTGATGTAATTGGAACAGTTAGCCCAACTGAATATGTTGGTTTAGTCATGGTTACTTGACCAAATGTATACCCTTTTAAATCGATGGGAGTTTGAAAAAGAGCAGGATCAATAAAAGCAGAGGGTGTCGATTGAGAAAAAGACTTGTACAGGTAAAGGTCTTCCCAAAAATGGGTTGGAGTTAAAGGTGTATCATCTTGTGGGATTTCTTCAATCGTAATTAAACTAGGGGGAAGTATTTCACCGTCAGGCCCAAAGTATATTTCAGGTGGTTGACTGTGTGATATGGGAGATTCAATAGCTACAAAACTTTGTGGGATGACCAAGGTTGGAACAAATTCCGGTTGTACGACTTCAAGATTCAGATGTTCTAGCAAAGAAGAGACAGGATCTGGATCAATTTCTGGTTGAACAACGTCGGGTCCAGGAGGTATGGTCTCACTAATTGGATGGATCATGACCACGGGTAGCTGTGAAGACTGTTTCGACAACAGTAGACGAACCGGGATGTGTAGAAACAACTTGAGCTAACTCTGGTTTATGGGAAAATGATGTTTCACCAGAGGTACAAATTGTACTTGATTTGGCAGATCGTGATCACCTTCGCCTACCAGAAGTAACTTCTGGTGTTAAAGGTGGTTTTAATGCTAGTCTACATGAACGACGAGGAAAAGGATTTTTTTCTTCCACGATTACTGATTTATTTTAAGAAAAAAAAATTAAACAAAATAAAAGGATAATGCTAGGCAAAAGGGTTTACCAAGAAACTGTGAACTGCAGAATACCTCCTGGCGAACCAAGAAGTACGGGCAGGAAATCTCCCCGAATGTTGTGTTCGGTGTATCACAATTTACAAGGCGGCCGACTCGGTTCACTATGGATGGATAGCACCTAAAATTTGTCCTCCCAAATATAGCCGAAGATACGTGGAGGCCCAAGTCCATATTAGCGTTGTCTGATGTGAAACCGCATAGTGAGAGCACCCCTTTATACTTATCATATTGTAACACCGCCCGATATACCCGAAAGTACGTGGATGAGTTACGATATACTTACGTACGTGGAGTGAGGTATCATACTCGGAATGTATCACAGATAAGTTAACGACAACTGCTATGTTTTACAATGTCGGAACATGTCTCTAGCCTAGACCTACTAAATGTTATCGTTATGGTTCCAATGCTTTGTTAGGTAAATTGAGATTAATTTTATGTTGACCTTGATTAAAAATTTGCCTTTCAAAGTTTCACCATGATGATGTATTGGAAAATTCCTAAATGCAACTAAGAATGAAAAGCAATCTTGCACTTTTAGTTTTTCAATCAAAATCCTAGCTACTAGAGGGAAAGAGCAATCAATTTTCAGGAAAACAAATCAAAGAACACAAACTAAATGCTGATTTCCTAATTGCTCCTTTTTGCAAAACACACAAACCACTACATGCAAATACAGATTTTTCTTTTCAGTTCCTTTAATGTTATGAATGCGGAAAAGAAACTAAGTGCACTAAATCAACAAAAATAAATGCCTTTTACTTTTGAGAAATGAGGAATACAAACAACAATTTCTCTTTTGAAGGAAAAATGAGGAATGAAACAACAATTTCTCCTATCAGGAAACGAAGATTTTACGACAATTTCCTTTTTCAAAAGCAAATGAATCTAATGCGACAATAAAAATACTTTGAAATTAACTTGCCAATTAGAAACAAAAATGGTTTAAACAAAAATTGAACAAATTTTCTTTCAAAGGAGGAAGAGGAAGATGAATTCACTAGTCAATATGAGGCTCAAGCTTCTCAAAACACATGAGCAAACAAACTGAAACAAACTGCAAAGACAAATTCAAAGGACCTTTGATGGCTTCAGGAGGCAACACAGTCTCTAAAGAGAGACAGTGCTTTGCAACACAGGCCTAAAAGGGAGGCAGTGCTATGCAAAGCATTATGTCCTGTCCAAGAGTGCGTTGGGCGCAGTTTCAAAGGAAAAACACAGTTTTTTAACACACTTATTTTGCAAATTTGGATCTTAAAAAGCCTAATATTTGTGAGTAACAACTACTGGGTGAATAAACAGAGAAAATCAGAGATTAAAACACCTAGGATAAATAGTAATTGTCCCCAGTGGAGTCGCTAATTTGTTGTACAAAATTGTGAATTACGAATAAAACACGCTTCCCTAGATAGGTGCCAATCTAGAACAAGAGGTTAAAGACTATACGACTACTTTTCATAACTAAAAATAGACATACAGAATGGATTAGATGCTTACTTGGAATCCAAGCACTTCCAAATGATTCCTTTTGTCGCTTCCGTTGTAGCTTCAAATTCCATCCGGTTGTGCAAAATATTTCCTGCAAGAATGAACACTAAACAATAGAAGATAGCAATAATACAGATGTTTGTTCAAGTTATTTTGCTAAATAAATAAATCATGAACCATATACATCAACTAAGATCTTGCAATATGGAAAATCAAAGCCAATACAGATGCATATAGGGAAAAGTAAGTTGTATTATTTATTAATGATAGAAGGGGAGGTTACAACCAAATGAATGATTTTGTGTCACCATCTCCAGTAGCATCCCAACCTCATCACAATGCAGATATCTCCAGCAAATTGTCACTCAAATCAATCTCCTCAATGAAAAATCCACTAGCATTTCTCTACACAAATTCTTCCCTCTCAAACACTAAGATCTATGCTCAATTTATAGAGAGGCTGAGGTAGTTTTACAATCAATGATTTTCCAATAATAGGCAAGACATGTTCCCAAAATTATAGATGTTAAATGGACACATGGATTCGAATTTTGACACATGTGAACTCTTCTAGAAGGCACTGGCCAAGTGGAGATTCTAGAACAACGAGAATTTTTCTCCCAATGTCACCAACGCACCCATAGATGTTAGGAAGTGCTTTGCAGAGCAACCTTGCATGGGGCTACCTGCATATGCAACGCACTTAGTCCCTTTATAGGCAGCGTTGGTGAGCTCTCATATGATATATTATAAACTTCAAACCTTGGAAACCTTTGCAGATGAAAGTCTTTTATTAATCTGTCTTGTTCTTTGTCTTAGGGCATATAGCAATTGAAATGTTAGGGGATGATAGACCCTATACATTGGTCCTAGAGATGATGCTCAGTTAACCAGGTCATTGGGAATGATGCCCAAATTGACCTATAACACCCTAGTGGTGCTGCGCTTTTCCCTGTTAGCGTTGCGCTTTTCCCTGTTGATCAATTTTTCAAGTTTATTCAATAAATTTTGGATTTTCATGATTTAATTAATCTTTTTTTGAGTTGATCTGAGGTAGATGAATGTAAATATTATTGTAAATGAAATTTTGAATTAATTTTGAAGAGAATTTATGATGGGTAGGTCAGTCAAGGGCTAAAAGGAGAGTTTGTTTTAACCTCCCTATTCTTAGGTTTTGTTAGAGAAATTTGTGTAAACTGATCTTATCTTAAGGGATTCGACCCCTGAGAGAGGGGAATATATTTTTTGGCTATTTGTATCTAGCTTTCATTCAGAAACAAGTTTGGACATCGTTGAGTAGAAGGCTTGGAGTCTTGTGTACAGTCGACATTTACATAAATACAAGTTTAGTTGCAACTATTATATAGGGATTCATGTGGTATGATTTTGTGGCATGTTTTTCTACTGTAATTCACTTTTATGAATTCTTTATTCATCTTATTTCCATATCTATGCTTTTTAGTGATCTTCATATAATATTTAAAACATAATTATTTATGCTCGTGCTCGGTTTTGGTAGGAATTTCATGTTTATGTTAGTCTTCTTCTAATAAATGAACTCATGCTTGTTATGCTCATTTTGATCCTTTTCTTTTCCACCCTACACTAAAATTGACAACCCTAAAGTGCCATTGAACATACCTGCCATGCCCCTTTGTATCCTTGCAACTATAATCATTTGGATCTAACCTAGTTTCCTTGACCTTCCCTCCTGGTCCAGCAGAAACCCTAAATTTTCAAAACCCTAGAGCTCATACCTAGCCTAATATATTTACCCTTCTTCATTCATCTCTTGGCTACAAGATCACAGAGAGAGCCCTCTCTGATTTGGTAGAGCTAGCTACCAAATCCCAAGTGGTTTGAGGTTGCCTTTTTTTATTTCCATTCTCATCCTTGGGACATTGTGGAGGATAACACCTATAAAAATTCCAAGAGAAATACCTCCAAATCGACCTGAGCTCATAGCATAAAAACCTAGCAAGCAGATGTCTCGTTGACCTCTCCAGACACCATTAATATCCTTCATGTGTGTTTCCACCTTGTGGTTGAAGGCAACTGTGTGAGGGTCGTAAAATGACTACACATTGTCCTTTATTATTGAATCTTTGTCCATGGCATGGATCCCGGCAGTGCCCAACTGTCTTCTCGCACCCCAGTCGGGGATAATTAATCTATAATTTTAAATAAATTTTAATTTTTATAATTAAGATTTAATTTGTACATATAACTAATTTAATTTGTATATTAATAATTATATTTAATGATTATTTATTTTTAATTATTTTTTTATCATATTTATTAGTATAGTTTAAAGATATAATTTTTAATAAAAAAATGCCCAATTTTTGCCTAGGCATGCATTTTCCAGCAGATAGGCAATTTTGACACCTTGATTTTGGGAGGCCCTATCTTAAGTTCTTCTTGGAAAAATGAGGCCCAAGATGGCTCGTTGAAAAGATAAAACTATGGAGAAGACTTTGGGAGTGGTTTCATGAACATATTTGGTCATTAACTTTGCCTAAAAATTATCATAAAATGGAGCTCCGAATTTGTAACAAAAAAGCTAATTTTCTTAATTTAGTTTTGGAATTTGTTTGCTAAAGAGTTTTGGTTTTTGAAAATTCATTTGATCTTTTCCTATTGGGACAAAGATACTATTACAGGGAATAATGGGAAGCTCAAATTTCTTTTATTTTTATTTATTTACTTAAATTTAATTGAGAGTTTGTTTTCCCAAATTTGTTATTTTGATTTTTATGTGCAAATAGAATTCATTTTTTATTGGTTTTTGCAGGAGATGTGTTGGAGAAGATGAATTTAAAGCATATTAGAGTTTTTTTATTGCACCAGCAAAGAATAAAAAGAGGAATTTTAGCTCCAAATTAGATGGACCTGAACCACTCCCAAAAACTCTCCATTTTTAGAGATTTTTTGTAAATTATTAATATGAGCTTTGAGAATGAGGAAGGGGTTCCTCTCCTCTACAACTTAGGATCTCTATGAAATTTTGTAATGATATTTTGAGTTGTATATAGGGATAAAATCTCATATCTAGGTTATTAGGGGTTTTCTTTTAGAAATATTGACTTTGTATTGGAGGTTGGGCCTACACTTTTGCAACTCTTTCCCTTTAGTGACACAACTTATGATTTGGGAAATATTGTTGGAGATTGAATAAAGGAACAGATAAAATGGATCAATTTTTATGAATTGTATTTACAATTATTTATATTTTGTTAATTCAATTTCAATCACGTAATGATATATTTATGCCAATTGCTTCATATGTTTCACTATTGTTAGATGTGTTATTGATTGTTAGGTAGATGAGGTATATTGTCTAATAGAATCATAGATATGTTATTTATCTGCATGTTTTTCAAGTTCCTAAATCAAATTTCTAAGGAACTATTGACTCATAAATATGCCATCTAAAATCGATTTAATTGCGATTATAATTCAGCAAATTATTTCCTAATTTTGATAGCAAATTATTTATTGTTTTAATATTTTCAAACAAAACATGTTTTGCAATAACACTATAAACTATTAGAACTATTTCATTAGCCTGGTAGTCATTATAAAAGAGATATGTTAAATCCACATCCACTTAATTACATTTTTCTCGGTTTGGTTTAGATCTACATCTTCCTAATTGAGATAGACTTAGGATTTATTTTCGATCACTTGCATTCTTATAGTAGATTTTATCATTGCATTTTAGGAGTCCCCTTACACAAGGGGAAAACTCTATTGTGGCTTGGTTGAGCCTTCAATTAATCTTAAGGATTTCTTTCTTGCAAGTGCACTGCAAGAGGGTTAATCTAATTTATTTCTTCTTATTGGTAAGTAATAGAAATACCATAAACCAACGAGGAGTGAGAGGGGGTAATTGGACCCAATAGAACTGATCAGAGTCATCACTTAAACATAAAAGGGTCTGATTTGGGACTTTGACCGGATGGCCTTCCTAAATGTTGATGAGGTCATTTTTTTCCATCAACATTTTCATGAACAAATTAAGTTTTTTTTATCACAAATTAGTAAATGTCTTGAGAACCAATCTTATTGATGGATTTACTAAAAGATTAGGAATTTCCATCCATTTGGAAAAGGCCATAATGCATACAAATTCCACCAAACTAGACTAAGTCAAGCATTATTTCCATTTTTCCTTTTATTTAAATACTTTAACTCAACTATGATAGATAAGTACAAGACTCGGGAAACAACCATTGTATGCCATTGAATCTAGAAATTACAACTTGTTGGACGCTAGTGCATGCTTCATATTCCAAAAGATTTTAATTTGTGTGCAATGTTTTTACTTTCAGAAAGTGGACTATAATTTCATATCCAACCAATAACCTACGTCATTGAAGGAAGCATCATTGTATGGGCCTTCCAGTTTCACCATTGAAAGGAATACTCCACCTCACAACCTGATATTTTTGCCATTGTAAGCTCAAGTATTCTATGTTAGTAAGATTTGTACCTTTATGTCTTTAAATTTATTTTGATTGATGAAGTGGTATGTGTTCCATTTTATGAAATTTATCTGATAAAGAAAGATGATAATTAAGTATTCTAAATAGATCGTATTACAAATAATCTAATTTTTCACATAAAGTGTTTTCATTTCATATGTTTATGAACTCCAGATTGATAATAAGTGTTACACAATTTATGCAAATAAATTATTTATTATTTTGGTGTCATTTTCGGGAAATGCTAAAGGCATTTGAGAATTTGTAGTATTTTTAAAAACATTTAAACTTATTAGATATCATTTTTGGGATTCAACTGCGTTAATTTAGTCATTCATCTATGACCATTTCCATGAGAGGTAGTCGTAACTGACTAATTTCTCATGATTTTTGAATAGTCCACTTAGCACTCATTGCATTAGGTGATGCTCACAGGGGTGAAGAAGTGGGATTGAAACTAGTGAAATGAATCACATATCATCAATCATCACTTCCGGGGCTTGCACCCGGTAACCAGGACTTCCTGGGAGGTCACCCATCCCAGAACTCCTCTGGCTCAAGCGCGCTTAACTGTGGAGTTTTCCCCACAATCAAGCCCACTTAGCTTGCTACCCCATTTGCAAAACATTAGCAACTATTGTGCCTCATGAACCATTCAAGAAGAGGCACGATAGTTGGACTTGAATGGTTCATGAGGCACAATAGTTGCTAAGGTTTTGCAAATGGGAATTTGGCAAACTTGGTGGAAAGCGGGAAAACTCCTTGCTAGCGCTGGCAGTTACATGAGTGAAACCTCCCCGAGTGCAGCCCGAGAGTGTGATTGATACATATATTCATTTCATATTTCAATCACTTCTGTGTACTATCCTCTATATGGATATTAAATGAACCACCATTCAAAAATCATGAAAATGTCGATTGACATGGAAATGGTAACACAAGAGTTAAGCACTTGTGCATTCACTTTAGTGAGTTTCTCCAAGACCTTGTCATGTTGGTGAAGTAGATATAGAAAAAATTAAGATAAAATCATTTAGGTATTATATGCATCAATAAACCTCGAGATAGAAAATAGAATTTTTTATAAACATGTTTCAATAATTTCCATTTTTGGTGTAGTAAGAACCATTCCATTTACTAACCCATTGGTAGGTAGAACTGTAAAAAAGGAATTCATATGAAGGATGAAGAGAATGAAGGATAAGAAGTTTCTCAAAGGAAAATCAAATACCTTAAGGTAACCCATCAAAGTTATGAGTTCAAAAATTTTCTTATACAAATGAAGTGACAATGTAAATTTTTTGCTACAAATCCATCAAACAACTTCAAGTTTTCTAAAATTCATGGCTTAAGATCCACCAAATTGGTATTGAAAAATTTTGGTAGTGGAATTACTTACATCATCGTAAACATCTCCACCAAGTATTTCATACACTTAATGGCTTAATTTAGGAAAAATCACATGACTCTTAATTCTTGTACCAAAATGACTTTGGAGATATCTTAAAAACAGAGTTGGGGCAGTCAATATTTGAGGGACTAAAAGAGAGGACTTTTAAAAGATATTTCTAGGGGAGACAACCCTTGGAATCTAGTTACAAATAAATTTGAATCACATCAATCTGATATTGTATGGAAAATTTATGGCTAAATTACTATTTGTTGGTCATAAAATCAACATTGTGGAAAATATGTATTTGCAATGTTCATTAGTGTATTTGATATATCAAAACATTATATATTCAAAATATGTTTATAAGGGAGATATATCATTGATTTTATTTTAAAACATAATTTGAATCACTTAAGTTGGAAATTTTATGAAACAAGTATTTACAAATTAGTGACTACCTGTCTTAAAAACAACATAATAAAAACTCTATCTCCTTTATTGTTCATTGAAAATTCTAAGCTATTAAGTGAAGATATTTTTAAAACATATTTCAATGGGATATATCCACTTTAATACACTTTTATCTCCCACTGGAATCATGTTGATAAGACTTCATTTGGAAAATTTATGCTAAAAAGAGTCATTGTAGGTCTAAAAAATAAGTCACAAACAATGTTGCCTCACAGGTTGTTCTTCAATAAATTTGATAATGAGTTCAAAGCAAAATTAATTTATTTTAATCTCCAATTTGAATCACACCAATTCATCATCAAAAAAAATTCTAGGTCAAAAATTCTGTATGTTTCACACATCAATCCAAATAACTCTAAAATTGTGTTTTTATAGGAGATATCCCTCTAAAATCACTTCAATATAGCCTTTGAATCACTTGAATTGGATATCAAACAAAGATATTGTCAACAAAACATTATTGGGTTGTCTAAGCTAGCCAACACTCCTTAATAGGTAAAAATGTATTTTGTCTTTTTTTTCATTGGATTTGTTTCCTATTCACTACTTGTCAAATATTTTGCAAGTCTTGGATGAAGAGAGATCATACACCTCTCTTCCTTCACAATCTCGCATTTTAATGTAGGAAAGTGCCAAGTTTTTTCAAGTCATGGAAGGATATAGAGGTAAAATATGAACAAGTGATTTTAAAAGATCAAATTTTTAAGACTTGTGAATGAGGGTGTGAAATACAAACATCCAAGTTAAAAACGTGTGACGTAATGAGATGTCGAACAAGCTACGTTCGAACCACTAGTTCCTCGAAGCTTGTTACAAAGTGTTCTAGTTGTTGACCAACAACCCCAAAAGTTTTTAATATGGACATAATCCAATACAAATCAAGAATGATATGAAGACCTAGTGAATATTAGCATCAATAATTCAAGTTCCTTTTTCACATCCATACCATTGCTACAAATGAAGTCTTCTCACAGGATCCATTTTTTATCCTACTTATTCACCATGGTATGCCTATTTATATTTCATTCTTCCAATTTTAACACTCCAAGCATGTTGAAGTCCAGAATTCTATTTATTTATGTATTCAAATGTTAAGTCTTTCATGATACTTCTACTACTACAAAATTATGACTTCATGAGTTTTCCACATCATCATGCCCCCTAATACATACAATAACATAACTCATCTCACTTACCATGCCATCGTTGTCCTTTTTTTTTCCTTGAATAAAATTTGATGGTGAAAACTTGTCTTGAGAGTGCTTGAAAACCAACTTGCTAGTATAAATTCATTGGGTATAATAATTTCTTAGTGTGACAACCCTTCTGAGTACAATCAAACAAATCTTATTTGAAACCCAACTTGTTGGTGATCAAGATAAAACAAAAAAAAAATGAAAGATAAAACAAAAACTCCATCTAATTTCCATTGCTCCTTATGTCATATATTTATAAGCTTGTTGCTCCACCAAAAGTTCATATTCCAGATCTCAATAAACAATATCAAGCTACAAAGTACCACATGATTGAGGTTGTAACATCCCTTGGTTTATTTTCCATGTAAATAAAAATAAGACCAAATTCATGGGACATGTATTCCAAGCTAAATGGTGGGAAAATATTATAGTGGCAATCACTTGTGGTTAAATATTGGCTATGGAAATTGGCAAAGGAAAAGAGATAATAATTGACATGAAATTATGAAAATAAAGAAAAATAGGAGAAAATAAAGGTGAATAGACACAAATTCACACGCAATGGAAATTACAGGGAAAGTGAAGAAAAAGGAGGCATCAATGATAAAAAGGCACATGAGAAACAATTGACAACTTTTTCTCATCTTTTGTTCAGGACCAGTAAATTAGAGATAACAAACACTTGGACAAGAAAACAAGGAAAGCAAGGGTGCGCAAGAGGAATCTTGGACAACGATAAGTAAAGACAAAAATTAGTTTTGGATGCATGGTATATGCATGTGGTTCCTCAGTTATGTGTGGTCAGTGACATGGATACTTATTAGATTGACAGTGGTTTCATCCTTTCCTTACCATTTCCTATATAGCCATGGTGTAATGGGTTCCCCATTTGGTTTTCTAGTTGGTTCTCAGGTTTCCTATAGCTGTGGGTTGGGATAAATTCCCTAGAGACCTCAAACAAGTTGGGTTCCCTGGATGTTGTGGGTTGAGAGGGGAGATCTTTGGAGCCCTGCAACAACTTGGGTTCCCTGGAGGTATTAAACAATACATTCCTAATACAATATAAACATTTCCTCAAATATATAGTAAACATATAAGTGAGAGGTCATGAATGCATATCTGATCATAAAATTTTGAAATTCAACTGAGAATCACCAAGGAGGATCTATGCCCTCTCTAGCTAGCTACAACAACACTTGTTAGCACATGCATTCATTAACCATCTAGTAACTTATCAAAACATGAACAAGATCCATAACTAGAGCACACAATAGAACCATGCATATAACCAACATACAACCAGAATAAAACCCATGACAAATCAACCATAAGATCAACATAATAACCAAAACAAGTGCTCATAGATCAAAATAGGAAAATTGCTCATATTAACATATGAAAATGCCAACCAAGTTAGGGACTTCCACGTACCACTTGACCATATATTGGGCTGAACCAAATCTCTCTTTCATCCAATTACTCTTGTGCCATATTCCAATCATGAATGTGGGATCATAAGGGTTAAATCAAAATAAAACCAACAATGGCTTCTAGAGGCCAAACCACCTCAACCCTAAATCACAGTGAGCTTGCCTATATGGTCTCGAAATCACTAACATAAACCATATTGGTCTCTACCCAAGTTGTTCAAGGCCCCAAGAACTATATTTTATTGTTTAGCACCGTTATTGATCTGAAAGGACTGTATTAGTTTGATGTGTTAAGTGTATCTTCAGTTATAAAACATGTTCATACTTGTCTCCATAGTTTTCTTAAGGATTGAGAATTTTAACCATGAAATATAGATGATTTTGTGAATTAAAAGCATGAAAATAAGCCTAAATAACATTGAACAGTAGTGTATAACAGAGAAATAAAACCACACATACATTTACATAACAGGAATGATGAAGCAATTCACCCCTCCTGGGCTACATCTGTTACTCCAACTCCCAATGGCATGTCCATCTTTCATTATGCTCAAAATTTTGCAAATACATGTGTTTACAGGCCTCTAATGGTTGTTTTCTCTACACCAATGCCTCTAGAATGATCCAATTAGTCTAGATTGACTCTTCATTCACCCAAATTGGGCGAAAATTGACCCTCCAACTCATTTTCCCAATAACTCTTAGAAAAAATCCACTAAATTTGGTGAACTCCACTTAACTGGAGTTATTTTTGGCCAAACCCCATAAAAATAGGGGCGCGCTAACTTTCCCACTAGCTCTAACTGTAATATTTAGTGGTAAGGGTAGGGGTGGCCACATGCACACCTGCTAACCCTGCCTAACCGTAATGGTCAGAGTTTAAAACAGCATAACCATAGGCTCAAACCGCGCAGAGAAACGTTATTAACCACCACATGTGACAGCGTTGTGGAGTTAAATGATGCGGGGTCTTGTTTGGTCAATTTGGTGTGTCCTAAATTGCTAACATAAATTATCAACCAGGGATTCGTAAGCTGACGAAGTGTGGCGCACTATATGTGCAAGATAACCTATCTCTTAATTTTTGTCGTTTTTGGATTTTTATTGATCTTGGTTGGTTTCCTAATGTGAGATGGAAATTCTAAAAGACAAGTATGGTTATTAATATTCAAGGCAATGATATCCTTTATAATTATTTACCAACTTCAAACTTAAAAAGGAATTTGAAACATATAATGACAAAACTTGAAAGGAAATGAAAATGTGCTGCTAGCCTAATAAATCAAACAGTGAACTATTGAGCATGAAAACCAAATTATCCTTGCTGCTGTCTAAACACAAAAGAAACTATGCTTAAAGAAATCCAAGAATTGCAACAAAGTAAATCTAAATCAAATTACATCAACTTATATTCTGATCCCTCGCCATTAGTCCAGCTATGGCTTTAGGAGGTAACCATAAACAACTTGAGCAATCTGATATCTAATTTGCAGAAAAAGAAACTAATATCAAACTACACACTCATACTTCAATCCCTCACCATCAGTCCAGCTGTGGCTTTCGGAGGTAACTGAAAATGACATGAACAATTTAATATATCTAACTTGCAGAAAGTAAACTAATATCAAACTACACACTCATACTTCAATCCCTCACCATCAGTCCAGCTGTGGCTTTCGGAGGTAACTTAAAATGACATGAGCAATTTAATATATCTAACTTGCAGAAAATAAACTAATATCAAACTACACACTCATACTTCAATCCCTCACCATCAGTCCAGCTGTGGCTTTCGGAGGTAACTGAAAATGACACGAGCAGCTTAATATCTAAATCTAACTACTAAAGCAAATGTGCAAGACTGAAATAAACAAATAGTGCTGGAATTAAAATCTAAGAAAAATAAATCAGCAGAAGGACAATATTGATTCCATGTCATTAGTCATAAAAAGATGTGCAAATGCCCGGGCTGCGATGAAAAACTATGCTAAAAGCTATGATTTCAGAAAGCAATCTAAGTAAGGAAATATGACAAAACAAAATTGAAAGCAACTTATCTAGAAAACATGCAAAAGCCTCCTTGGATAGCAGGGGCCCTCTGCTACCAATTTGGTGAAGTCCTTCAGCTCCTTAAAGTTGTAATCAAAACAGCATCAGAGAACTGAATTTCTCTATTAAAAAGAACTCACAAATCTACATCCCATTCCATCTTGAACTTTGTTACAAAAGACTTCTCTGCTACTTTTTCATTACTTCCTCATTACCTATGATAGGAGAAAGCTTCTCCTATTTATACAAAATATGAGGAGTCATCTCATTAATGGGAGTCCATGAATCTCTCCCTCCATCTCTAGAGTTACAATCAAAATAGGAAATGATAAGACACATGTCTTTCTAAAGTTTCAACACAACTAAGAGATGAGACACATATCCTCTTAGAGTTTCAATACAACAAGGAAGTGAGACACATATCCTCTTGATCCCATAATCTTCTCCAACCAAATTCGAATTTGACCTTAGAGTGCCACATAAGGGTCTTCTAGAAGTCTCCTTTTGACCTACACATGTCACAAAACTCATAACACATATATAGATATATGAAACTATGTTAATTTTTTAGTTTCTAATCATAAATTCACTTAAAATACATAAAATAAATAACTTTGGAAAACAAGGATCCTAACCCATATATTTATGAAAATGGTTACTTGATGTAGGGTTTTAGGTCAAATGGCTATGAAATAAGAACTAAATGGTTATGACATAATGGAAATATGTATGAATATGGAGAACACTTTTGAGACTCAACAGGTCTAAACTGTCAGAGTAACCAAAATCGTCAGCGGTAACGTAGCAATGTGACAAGGTTTATGATTAATGTTTGCGAAGACGGCGGATAAAATTTCATGTTGTGGTTGCAATGTCATGTGACCACATATCTCGGACCATCGGTGGTCCCAATCCCCATATAAAAATGTTCTAAACTTTAAATATTTTTTTTGACCTATAGATGTTAAGAACATTGCAGCGCAGTTGGTGGAGGTCTTTGCGCACAGGCCGGAGGTCACGGGGTCGAACCCTGTGGGACCTCTCCCAAAATTTTACCGTATCTCTCAAGGGACACGTGGCGGCCTCTAGGCTGGCCATGTGTCACCCTATAATTGGTTCACCATATATAACACGCAATCCCTTAAACCAATCATATAGCACCACTTGTCAGCCTTTGACTGGCTCTGAGAAAATGAATATTCTTTGGAATATTCATTTTTTGCTGACTGTGCACCCTCATGCTGACTAAGCATCCCAGTCAAACTTGTCGTAAAATTTAGATGTTTGGGAATTTTATCAGAATGCAATATCTCCCTCATACAACATCGATTTTTCGAACCATTCACGGTGCCGGAATCAGGAAGACGAGATCTATGCAACCATCCTAGTTTCAACCCAATCTTGTAACTTTAAATTTTGAGAAAAATTTATGAACTCCTAATCACACCTCCCCATTGGGAAGCTTTTGGACCCCAAAATACTTTGATTACATGTTCAGTAGATGAGGATACAACCCTCTCACCTTTCCAACTTCCATCCACTTTTCCTTGCTTGGCTTATTGCCTTTGAGCCCAACTCAAAGGTAGTCAACACTACCCCTCTTGGATGCTCTTGTCCTCTTGTCAAGAATTGTATCTTCCTTAAGCTCATCAAGAAATTATGGTGAGAAATATTCAATAGGAGGCAGCTAAACATCACTTCCTTGATCATCGATCAAAGGTGGCTCATACAAATGTAAATTTTCAACATTAACAACTGAACACATTTTATATATGAAGGAAATTCAAGTTGAAATGCATTGTTACCAACTTGCTTTATGATCTTGAATGGACCATAGCGAATGGGTTTGAGACTTTTACCTTCCCCTTGCATCCTTTATTTGCTTATTTGCATCCACACCTCATCTCCTTCTTGAAACTTTTGATCAACTCTATGTTTTTCATGCCTCTCCTTGTATTTTCTTTAACTTTTATCAAGTTGTTCTTGAACTTGTTGATGTATAATATGAATTTTCTCAATGAGCTTTCGAGCCTTGTCAATGTCACTATGCCCATCAATTGCAACATCCTTCTCAAAGATGAAGTCAAATGGCGATTTTGGAAAATACCCAAAGCATACTTCAAAAGTGATGTATTTGTAGAAGAGTAATTTTCCCGGTTGTAAGCGTGTTGAATGTAATGCAGTTGATCATCCCACAACTTAGGATGTTTGCTACAATATCCTCTCAATAGATGCACAACGGTTATGTTCACCACCTCGGTTAGGCCATCAGTTTGCGGATGAAAATCAGTACTCTTTTTCAACTTTGTTTCCATCATACTCCAAAGATTGGTCCAAAAATTCCCAATGAACTTGGAAATAGAAGTTTGAAATCCATAATGAACCCATAAATTTCGAAAATAAAGTTCAGCATTTTGTTCAGTAGTAATGGTTTTCTTACATGGCATAAGTATACACATTTGATTGAATCTATCCACAACTACATAAAGATAATCATGTTGTTTTCTTGACATAGGTAGACCTCCAACAAAGTCCATGGAGACACTCTCCCATGGCCTTGATGGTACCAGTAGTGGCGTGTACAACCCAAGCTTCCTATTGCTTGGCTTGTTTGTTGATTACATAGAACAACCTCTTATACAACGCAACACACTATCTATCATGCAAGGCAAATAGCAATACCTCTGTAGATGCGCCACTATTTTTATTACCCCAAAGTGTCCAGAAATAAGAGATGAATGAGCTTCTCTTATGACACTTAGCCTCTCTCCTTGTGGTATACACAGTTTTCCCAAATGAAACAGCAAATTGTTATGCATGTGATAATCATTTTCTTCAACTTGATTCCCTTCAATCAAACTAGCATACACATCTTGAAAATCAACATCATGTGCATATTGTTCTATGTAACTCTCATGTACAATAGGATAATTTTTTAGTAAAGTAGAAGCACTTATAATTTTTCTTGAAAGCATATTAGCAACTTTATTGAAAATACCTTTCTTGTACCTTATAACCAAGTGAAACTGTTGAAGAAATCCCATCCACCTGAAATGTCGTGATTGCTGCAATTTTGTTTGCAACTGTAAGTACTGTAATGGTTGGTGATCGGTATGTACAATCGTCTCTTTACCCATCAAGTAGTGTTTCCACTTCTTGACGCTTTGTACCATCGCATAAATTTCTTTGTCATATGTAGGATAATTAGTTACAACACCATTGAATGTTTCATTATGAAAAGCGATGGGCTTACCATGCTACAAAAGAACTGTGCCCATGGCATAATCACTAGCATCGGTTTGAATCTCAAATGGTTGTCTCAAATTCAGTAATGTAAGGACTGGAGCTGAACTGATATTTTATTTTAAAGCTTCTAAAGCTTGTTGTTTTTTCCCTCCCCATTGGAAGCCTTTCTTCACACTTGTCACTGCATGCATAGGAGTTGCGATGGCAGAAAAGTTAGCAATAAACTTTCTCCATTACTGAGCTGCACCTAAGAAACTTCTTACCTCGGTCATTGTTTTGGGTGTGGTCCAATTCACAATGGCTTCCACTTTAGAAGGATCAATTCTCAACTCGCCTCCTCCTACAATGTGTCCCAAATAAACCAAATAATTCTTTCCAAACTCACACTTTGACATCTTGAGAAATAATTTATCTTTCTTCAAAACATCAAGCACTTTATTCACATGCAAGACATGTTTTTCTCTTGTTTTGTTGAAGAAAAATATGTCATCTAATTACACAATCACAAAGTCATCAAGAAATGGACACAAAACACTATCCATAACATGCATGAAATTCGTCGGTGCATTACACCAACCAAATGGCATAACCAACCACTCAAAGAGTCCTTGTTTGGTTTTGAATGCAATTTTCCATACATCATTTTCTGCAATTCTTACTTGATGATATCCACTTCGTAAATATAACTTAGTGAAAAACTTTTCTTCTTTCAGCTAATCAATCAAATCATCTATCCTTGGGAGTGGGTATCGATTCTTTACCATTATCTTGTTCAAAGCTCTGAAGTATACACATATGCGCCAAGTCCCATATTTCTTCAAAATCAAGACTATGGGTGAACCGAATGGCGAAGTGCTTGGCCTTATGATTCCCTTGTCCAACATCTCCTTGATTTTCCTCTTTATTTTAGCATTCTCCATTATTGACATGCGATACATGTTGATGTTTGGAAGAGGACAATCTTGTTGCAACTGAATCTCATGTTGAATCTCCCTTTTTGGAGGCAATCATGTTGGCTCTTGAAAAATCTCAAGTTGTGCATCAACTACATCATATAAATCTGATTTCAACTTAGGATCACAACCCTCAAATGATTCATTATTAACATCATCTTTAAGCTTAATCATTAGAAGAACAAAATTCTTACTTGAATTTACCAGCCTCTTTACCTGTCCAGCATTTACTATAGCAATATTTGTCTTCTTGTGATGTGCTCTAACAATGTACTCCTTGCCATATTTGAATAAATGGTATTGTTCTCATGGAGATGGAAGATTGTTTTTCCTATCATACAAGTAAGGACTCCCCAAAACAATACCTATTATGTCAAGCGGAACCACACCTAATTCAACTGTGTCAACAAAATGTGCAGTTATTGCAAACTGCAATATACACTTCTTTGAAACCTGTAAATTTGCATCCTTACAAATCCAACCAAGTTGATATGGTTTTGTATGTGGTATGGTCTCAAGATTAAGTTTCTTGACCAAGTCTTCAAATATTAAGTTTTGTTGTGACCCACTATCAAACAATGTGTCAATCTTAGTATGTTTGGATATGACCCTCACATGAAACAAATCAATTATTTCTTCTTCATTTGGAGCATGTATTTGACAGTTTGATGTACTAGTACTGGGTTTAGTTTAAATTTATTTCCCCTTCATGTTCTTCAATCCCATGGCTGTAATTTAAGATTCATCACCTGAATCCTCTCCTAAATCATGTTGAGTTGTAGCTGCATTTTTCTGTTTCCCTTTGTTGTAGTAGTACTTGGGCTTCTTTTCAGGATGTAATTTCCAAAAATGATTTTCATCATGGCCTTCTTTTGAAAAATGTTTACAAACCACTTTTTATCCCTCTTTATTAACAGATGCATTCTTTTTTCTTTTACCTTTTTAGGTATTCTCTTTGTTTTTCCCCTTAAAAGGTTTCTTCCTACCCTCTTCAGAAATGGTTTTTCCTCTAGCTTCTAGATTTTTGGCTTGAACACATAATTCATCTAGAATTGTGAGGTTAAACATGAGGATAGTATGTTTTAGGTAGCTATGTAAGCCTCCTATGTACTTGAGCAAAGTATCTTGGCTCTACAAATCTACACCTAATAAGAGAGCTCTTCTCCTAGATTCTTGGGTGTATTCTTGCACATTCGGTCCCTTCAATTGCCTAAAGTTTTTCCAGTTCATTATGGCTTTCTTCATATGAGCTAATGGATAAAAATTTTGTTGTATTGCAGTAATGAAATCAGTTCATGATAGAATAATCTTACTATGCTTCTTGATCTCCTCCTTTGTCTTGGCTTCCCACCAAACAAGTGTTGCACCTTCCATTCTCAATGAAGCTAATTGGATTTTGGTATCATCATCTTGAAGGTTCTGGATTCTCAAATAGACCTCCAATTTCCTAATCCAATTATCAAGCTTTTCTACATTGGCTTCACCATTAAACATTGGCAATTCAAACTTAACATCAATTTTTAAAAAAGGACTTTTACTAGTGTTCTTTGACTTGTGTGATTGATGTACTGAAAATGAAGTAGAGGATGATGATGATGAGGGTGAGGATGGTGACTTTCCACTACCTCCATTTCCTCCATTGGCCTTATTTGACTTATCTTCATCATTGTGACCTCTTGATGATCCATGTCCTTCCTTGTGAAGTTTGGATCCTTCTCCTTCCATTTTCTCATTCCTTTCTTGATAAAGGATTCTAACCATCTCAGTCAAGTCAAGGAATGCTTTTCTTGAACACTCTTTCTTCCTCTTTGGGATAAAATTCTTCATGGATTTATTCTCCCTCTATAGGCATGCTTAATGCTTCTTCTGCTTCCTTAGGAGGTGAACTAGGTGGTGGATATTGTGGCAATCTTTCTCTCCTTTGTTTTGGCTCACTTTGAGACCCTCTTGCTTTCACCAATTTGCCTTCTCCTCTCTTAAACTTGAGCCTAGTAAGCATCTAACACTTGCAAATAGTTACAGAAATCTTTTGCACAAAACAAAACCAGAGAATAAATGCTAGCTCTGATACCAACCTGATCTGAAAGGACTGTATTAGTTTGTTGTTCTAAGTGTATTTTTAGTTATAAAACATGTGCATACTTTTCTCCATATTTTGCTTAAGGATTGAGAATTTTAACCATGAAATATAGATGATTTTTTGAATTAAAAGCATGAAAATAAGCCTAAATAACACTGAACAACAGTGTATAACAAATAAATAAAACCATACATAACATTTACACAGCAGGCATGATGAAGCAGTTCACCCCTCCTGGGCTACATCTGCTGGTCTAGCTCCCAATGGCATGTCCATCTTTCATTATGCTCAAAATTTTGCAAATACATGTGTTTAAATGCCTCTAATGGTTGTTTTCTCTACACCAATGGCTCCAGAATTCTCCAATTAGTCTATATTGACTCTTCATTCTCCCAAATGGGGCTAAAATTGACCCTCCAACTCATTTTCCCAATAAATCCTAGAAAAAATCCACTAAATTTGGTGAACTCCACTTAACTGGAGTTATTTTTTGCCAAACCCCATAAAAATAGGTGCACACTAACTTTTCCACCAGCTCTAGCCATAATATTTAGTGCTAAGGGTAGGGGTGGCCACATGCGCACCTGCTAACCCCACCTAACCGTAATGGTCGGAGTTTAAAATGGCAAAACCGTAGGCTCAAACCACGCGGAGAAATTTTATTAACCACCGCATGTGATAGCATTGTGGAGTTAAATGTTGTGGGGTCTAAACCGTCAGAGTAATTGAAACCATCGGCGGTAACGTAGCAATGTGACAAGTTTTATGATTAATGTTTGCAGAGACGACGGATAACACTTCGTCTTGCGGTTGCAATGTCATGTGACCACATATCTCAAACCGTCGGCGGGTTGGGACTGCCGGTGGTCCCAACCCCTATATACAAATGTTCTAAACTTTAAATATTGTCGTTGACCTATAGATGTTAAGAAACATTGCAGCGCGGTTGGTGGAGGTCTTTGCGCTCAGGTCGGAGGTCGCGAGTTCGAACCCTGCGGGACCTCTCCCAAAATTTTACCATACCACTCAAGGGACACGTGGCAGCCTCCAAGCTAGCCACATGTCACCCTATAATTGGTCCACCATATATAACATGCAATCCCTTAAACCAGTCACATAGTGCTACTTGTCAGCCTTTGACTGGCTCTGAGAAAAGGAATATTCCTTAAAATATTCCTTTTTTGCTGACTCTGCACCCTCATGCTGACTAGGCATCCCAGTCAAACCTGTCATAAAATTTAGTTGTTTGGGAATTCGATCAGAACGCGATATCTCCCTCATACAACATCTTTTTTTCGAACCGTTCGTGATGCTGCAATCAGGAAGACGAGATCTACGCAACCACTCTGATTTCAACCCAATCCTATAAATTTCAATTTTGAGCAAAATTTATGAACTCCTAATCATTTATCATCATTGTTGTGATTATGGAAAGTTACAGGAAGTTATGGGAAATGGTCTGAAGGCTAGCCTAAAAAAGTGGCATAGATATTCTGACTGCATACATTGAATAGGGGAATTTGGGTTATAACCGCATGGAGACAGGCCTATGGATGCAGCTACAGCCTCCCAATTGCATGCATGAAGGGTTATGGGTGTGGTTGGGGAGTAAACCTAGTGAAAAAGAGTTAAATCTCAGGGATTTATCATCTGGGGTGGTTGGTGGGCTCTTGAGTGATCTGTAGTATCTGAGGGATGTCATTTTACTTATGGTTTGTATGCCCCACTTCCATAACTGGAATTTAGAGGTCGAGTAATATCATAGTGAAACTCATCTCATGTTTACCGTGTAGAGCTTGTAAAAGTGGGTAAATTTGGGAGGGGTAGTTGCAGGGTGGTATCAGAGTGAGGTTGCAGCACTGGACCTCGGGGTAAAAGCAGATCATCATACAGGTTTATATTTTTGGCATGCAGGCATGATGGTTAAGGGTTGTTATACGCATCATGATTATATGCATGTATGCCATTTTATTGTTGTTGTGGTTACATGCATGATAGATGCTAGTTGATTAGTGCGGTCATATGTGTGTGCATCAGTCAGTCATGAGTGATATTTAACTTATTTTTATATGCATTGTGGTCATATGCATGATGATTATTGTCATTTCAGTTAATTTCTTGATATTATTATGTATCGTGCTAATATGGATTAAGTTGTGGAGATGGCATAGCCTCCCTTGAGACACATTAAGTTATGAATCCGATTATTTATTTAATTTGTTATATCTAACATTGTATGTGTTAGCATTGGAATCAGCACTTGGACTGCTTCAAGTGCTTGACGAGTCACATCCTAAGCTCTAGGGAAATTTAATGATTTAGATTATATAATTGGTAGGTGGTTTAAGCTCTCAATCACTGAAAACGGATATCATAAAAATTCATTTGCATACCAATGAGGGTATTGAGACCTGATATTATAGCAAAATATAAGTTTGTAGCTAATGGCATGAATAAAGTGTGGAATAACAAAAGGGGCGGTGGGTTTGCAAGGCAGAAATCCACTAATTTGATGAAAAACAACATAAGAACTAGTCTTATAATATGTCAATAAGAGAAGGCTATCACAAGACTTACAATAATCTTATTGAATATCATGAAAATTCACTGTCATAAAGAATTATCTTTAAACAATCATTATGCACATCTCATCAAGAAAGCTCACTAAGTAAGACTGATTAAACAGCATTTGAAATCACAAACTAGAACTGAAGAAATTTAGGTATGGTGTTATCACGAAATTGTGTCAGGTTGGGCTACTTCAATGGTCAATTAGGAGTAACTATTTCAGACCACTTTTGACTGAGGATTAGCCTCTTCAACCTGAGAGGGCTCTCTCAACTTATCAAACTATTTACTCAATTAGGTCTTAAAACAGATGGCTAACTCTGTGAGTGTTTAGTGTATGTGATTTCAGGTGAAAATTATGAATATTCAACAACCATTGGGCTCATGGAGTCAGTAAAAGGAAATAAATGATAATCATTCCTACTTATGGAAGCTGAGGCTTTTTCTATTTCAATGATAGAACAACACTAACACATGAGAATAATCAGTGATTCAATGCTAAAAGGAAGTCAGAGCATATATGATATGAATTCTAAGTAATTTAGCATCAATACTACTAGAAGCAAGATATAAAAGAGACAGATAAATCCATTGAAACGCATCAATAATCTCAGGGAAAGCAAAAGAACTCATTTTCTGTCTATTACTGATATCAGAAATTACAATAGTAGTTGTGTCAAAATCATTCTCCAACTCTTTCTAACTCTAAAACTCTATCATTTATAGAGTGATAACTCATACAAATGATTTTCCACCATTATCACCTCGAATTCCTACCTCAGAGACCTATTTCAAACATGATTCCATCACTTGGAGACTTCCTAGGGATATTTCTGTTTTGCATAGTTTGAATACAAAAAGAACTCTTATTTCATTATTAGTTCAACAAATCAATTTAATAACCTTTATCAACTACAAACAACTAATTTTATGAGTGTACTAGAGTGTTGATGTGTCATTATGCCACATGGATGCTAATTTGGACCTCCTCCATGTCGAATTTTACAATTTTTTCACAAATCTGGTTAGTGAAAATTTTGAAAAATAGGATTCAAAGATGAGTGTATAATTATCAAACCCTAATAGCTTTACAGAAAATGAGAGAGGTTTTTGTATATGGACCTATACTGAAGCAAAACCTCTTTCATATTTCAAAAATCCTTTTTCATTTGGTCAAAAATAAAACTTTAAGTTTACTGCTAAAATAGTCATGTATAGAAATTTTGTAGTGCTCATTTCATAGCAAACTCCAAAATCCACCTTTTGCATAACCTTTGACCTTTATTACTGTTGGAGGATCTTCCTTAGTGATAATGAGCTAAATACAAATTTTTTCCCTCCTTAGTTCTCCATAAAAGTGAGTTTAAATACAAAAAACATTCTTCAGAAATTTTGCAGTGTTTTTTGGCCTTCAAGCCTAGAACTCGCTACGAAACTACCTGATTATGGAGAAAATTCAAAATTATCCCTTTTTCATTAAAATTTCACATGTAGGTCTAAAAATTGATATGATGAAAGATGATAAGGAAAACGTGTTTCAAAATGCCTCTTACCCTCTTCAAAAATCATCATTTTCACCTTTAGCAAGTTAATTTACCAATAAAATGACTTTGTTTTTTCTGAAAAAATAGGGTTCAAAGATGAGCTCCTATATCCCTATCCTTGATATATGTTGCAAAACGGGAGGAGTTTTTTGTAAATCATAATTTTCTAAAGAAAAGCCTCTCTTTATTTTTTTTAAACCATCTCCAGCTGTCCATAATCTGCATTCAAAAAACATGTATAAAACAGGAAAAATCTGCATTCTGAAAATAGAGTTGAAAGACATCTCTGAATATCCCAATTTGTAGCACCTTTGAGAAACGTGAAAGAGGTTAATGTTATTTCATATTTTCTTTACAATAACCTCTCTCATTTTCTTAGAATTATTCTTTGTTTTCCCAAAAGCTTCCCTTGAAGTTGGCTGCTCAAAAATTCAAAAAGCAAAGAAATCCTCAGATTTGCTACGAAATTGTTAGGTAGTTTCGTAGCGAAATCTGCCTATTTTGCACTGTGTTCACTACGAAACTATGAAAAACTAGACAAATGGCTCTTTTTTTATTTGATTACTATGCAAGTGAACCCAGGGTGGATTATTGTGGATATGACCCTAATGACAAGACTAATGAAGTGTCTATGACATATAATAAACATGATTAAGTGAATTTCTCATCAAATGAATGATCTAACCTAATGAGACAAGGTGAAGCTTATGATTACCCTATAAAAAAAATTGAAAAATTGAGAGTGATAACATATGGAAACACATAAGAGAGATCAACAATATACATATCAAGATGGTAATAAGTCCTCAAAAGTATTCTTCATTATCATTAACTAAAAACAATACACTAATCACATGAGTATAAGATTCACAAACCACGAACCTTTTCTCCATTGAGTTTCATCATATATATACAAGAGATATTATGCTGATATTTCCACAAAAAGTGTGAATCTGTTCTCGTGGATTTATTACATTCCTATACATAAGTTGAAGCTTATCCTTAACCATAAAGAAAATTAGTGCAACATAATAAAAATAAAAAGCATGATGGCATATAATTCGAAGTGGCTGGAGTGACATGGAAAACTGCTCTTGTTTTCCGGTATAACCACTTCCTCAAAAAATGCAACTAACAGCTGAAGATGACATCTGGCTCTTTCCCCCAAAAAGTGCAAAAGTTGTCAACTGAATCTACTATCTAGAAGAGAATTTGATTAGTTGACACATGGCAACAGCTTCTTCTATTGATATTGCATGCATGCAATTACTCCTCAGTAGCACCCTTCAAGATTTGAACAAAAACTGCCTCCACTTCATTTATACAAAAATTCAGGAAATAATAGCTACCCTTCAAAAACAAGTAGCTATTACTGGAAATTCTGTAAATAGCTGCATTTTTTATTAAACCAAAATGTGTGTGCCTCTCCTTCTTTGACTTGCCTTAATTGTTTAAATAAAATCAAGTCTAGAAGCAAAAATTTTGAGGGACTCTACCTTAGTAAGCCTTTTAGCTTTTCTTTTCCTGCATGATTTTGTTTATGAGTGTTACACAGCAATTTGTCACCGTCCCTGCAATTCCTCGTCCCGCACATTGGAGGGCTTATTCCGTGACCTGTGAGCAGTGACATGACCTAAAAACAATTTCATGGCATTCCCCTAGACATGGACTTTCATTCTCCTGAAGATAACTCCTTAAGAAAAAACCTAAAAATAACCTTTTTATCCTTGGCGCGACTCTCCAGTGTTATACCCGCGCCAATGGGGGAAATCATCAAAAGAGGGCACGCCAGCTGGCGCACTTTCTCAATGTCGTACCCGCGCCAGGCTTATTAAGGAGTGTTTTTAAAAAATAAATGGTGGAAGATTGACTCCAACCAACTCCTGAACTGGTCTCTAAATTGAGTTGGGACGTTTGGCTCCAGATATCCATGTAGAGGAAGTATTTTTCCACCTCTCATGGAAGCTTCCTTGATGATAGGGACAATCCCATGATTGTATGGATCCCAACTCCCCTTCCACCATCTATATAAGCTTGCCATTTCCCTTTGCAAGCTAGTCTCCAAGAGCCTTCATAGCCTAAAGAATGTTGCAATAGTCATCATAGAGCCAAATCATAGCAAGGAGATTGACGATCGAAGAGAGAGGCTTGTCCCCATTCCTGACGAGCTTTAATGAGGCGTATTCCACTAACGACCCGCCAAAGGAAGATTCAGCGTCAGAGCCAGGTTGTATTTTCCTTTGTATGAATTAATGATAAGCGACTTTGGTTATGGTTCCACTCGTATTGTTCATTATGATCATGAGTTGTGTCTTCTCTGACTGATACATAATTGCATATATTGGGTTTTACACTTGTGTTTGTCGTGTTTCTTGTGTGTGCAGGTGTTCGATCGCGGCGAGCGAGAGGATTGTGATCTGCTGGAGCAAGGAAATGGGAGCGCCATATTCTCTACGAACAACAGCAATGGACTTCAGGTAGGCCTTCTTCGCAATTTGGTCTATTTCAATTAGGAACTTGTGCCTTAGCTTGATACGATTGTTGCTAGACCTGATCTGGGCTATTATGGATCGCCTCTGTCCGCAGAGGGGATTTACCTCTACAAAAAATTGGCGACTCCGCTGGGGAGTTAGCTTGTTGTTTGCTTTGTAAACTACAGACGAAGTCTGAAGTTAGCCAGATAGCCTTCGAAATGCTCTTGCTCTGCATTAGCGAAAGTAGATGAATGCTACTTCAGTCAATCTCCGGTCTACTTTATGAACTGAACACTTGAAGTATTGTCTTGTCTTTCGATCGATTCTTGACTTTGTTTGTTTGATCAGCTCTTTTGGCTGGCTCTTTTCGTGTTTTTGGCTTTTTGTTTGAGCTTCAACATCACTGGTCTGCATCTTGGATTGCTCTTTTTATTTTTTGCATAGCAAACTTGACTGGCGCGCTTATTAGCCTGACAGTCGCGCCAATTGGTGCTAGTTTCCAGTTTACTACTCGTGCCAATCCTGTTATGGCGCTAGTTTCAGCCTGACAGTCGCGCCAACGCTGTAAGGTGCCAGGGTTTGCTTGGTTTTGAGCCTTCTGAGCTTGATCTGTGATTTTGGTTTCATTTTTCCGACTGCCTGAGTGTTCTGGAGCCTTGTTTGACTGACTGTGACCTTCATCCTTTGTTTGTTTGCCCGTTTCTATCGATTTTACATTCTAGCCCTAGGGCATCTAGGTGCTATTGTGTGTCGAGCCTCCCTTGGGAGTTTGCAGTTTCTGTCTGTTCAGTCGACTTTGTGATTGCTTCTCTGCATTTTTTTGGTGGTTTTCTATCATTTTATTGCGTTATTTGAGTGATTGGCTTCTTCTTCATTCGAATTCCTCCCTGTCTCGTTTTGGGCCTAGATTACATGGTTCATTTGAGTCTTTGGGTGTCTTTTGATTTGAGGGACTTTTTGTCAATTTGAGGTCTGATTGTGTGTTTGCATTGAGTGAAATTTGATTGTTTTTTCTCTTTTGCGATCACTTCTCGAATTGCTTGTCTCATTAGTTTTCATTTTTTTTAGTGCACTTTGCCCTTAAACATTGAAAATACAAAAAAAAATCCCTTTTGCTGTTGATTAGTTAGTGTGAATTAAATATTTTCGGTGTTATTAGTGATTAGTAACTTTGAAAGAAAAGCTTTTAGTTTCCATTAGCTGCATTAGAGACATTACTGGTTGTTGTCTGGTCATTTTGGTATTTTTTGAAAAGCTCTTAACTCTCTCGTAATTAGATTTCATCGAATGAAATGATATACTGTGGCATATAGTGTGCATTTAGGAGATTTTGAGACATAACACTCGCTAGGGCCTGAAAACTGAAACATAATTGAAGATTAACATTAAAATTTATTCAATTTACACTAAGGCAACATTGAAACATTAACGAAACATTTAGAGGTCCAGGCTAGAGACGTGTTCCAACGTCGTTAAACCTAGTAGCTGTCGTTCGCCTCTTGGCTTTAGACAGCACTAGTATGGACTTGTGCTCCCCGTATCGTCGTGTATATAAAGGGAGACTCCACTAGGTTTCTATCCTTTATCCATAGGAAGCTGAGTCTACCGCCCTATACCCGTGATACACTGGACACAGCATTCGGGGAGATTGCCTGCACGTACGTCAAGTCCTTGGTTGATTTCTCTTTCATTTTGAAACCAAGGTGTATATTGCAGTTCACGGTTATTTGGCACACCCTTTGCCTAGAATTCCTGAGCAGTCATTTTGATCTTATCTGACTGCTTAAATTTGAAAATATCACCAAGTGCTTGTCCTTTCACGCTTGCTTCAAAACTGAAAGAGATAGAGTCACCTTTCATCCATTTCTCGACTCTTAAAACATGAAACGGTGAAGTTTCTAAGTTTCAATGTCGTAACATAAATCACCCGCAATCACACGCCCTGTTATATTTTGCTTGTTGGCCGTTTGATTGTGTGCCTTGATTTTTTCAGCCCGCGTGCTGTGTTGATCTTTTCCTTTCGTCGTTACTGTCACAGTGGCGGAACCTTCAGTTTCGTCTACTGGTAGTCCATATACGGACGATTCATCAGAGGTCTCGCAATCCTCTGCTGAGCCACAGCAGCCCATTGTTTCCGAGTTTCCCGACGGGGGACCAGTTCTGTCTGAGCTTCCCTTTGGAGGACCAGTTGAGTTCAATTGGCCCTTATCGGACCCTTGGTCTGGATTTGGAGTAGGGGAACATTTCCCTCCTCTTACATCGAGTTCGCCTTTTTTAGTTATTGTTATTCCTCCTAGTCCTCACCATCTGTTACGAGATCTAGCGGCAGGTTCAGATATGGGTGCATCCAACCATTCTCCTAGTGAGGAAATCCCCACGTCTGGTGAATATTACCAGTTGTTCCCAGAAGACAACCCCGAATTATCTGTCATGTCTTTTCCCGGTCCTTCACTACCAGCAGGGTATAGATCTTTAGGTCAGATTATCACCGTCGTTGCCTCTATGGGGATATCGACTCCTTATACGAGGCCTGTTATTCCTTCATTGGGGATGTCTCCTAGGACACCCATCACGTCATCCCCTCAGGTCACTTCTGTACCCGTTAGGCCCACTGTTTGTGTGGTTGCATCTACACATGTTGTTACCACTCAGTCTGTAAGGACCACATCACTTCCCGAAGACATCTATATAGCATCTTCTATGCCGGATAACATCTCTCCTGAGGAGTATCGATTGTCCTTACAACAATCGAACCCCGAGGTCGGACAATCCTCTCAAGATCCCAACCGCCCGTATTTCTCGCATTATGCACAGGATGGTACGCCCGTGTACGTCTTTCCATATCAGTACGATGAGTATGGGAATCCTTTATGTTTACCTGCTCCAGAGGCTCAACTTCATTCTCAAGGTTTTCCGTCTAACCAGGCTAGGCAATATTATAACCCGCAAGGACAACTTTTTCAAGGTCAACCTTCGGGCCAGCCTGGCTATCCTTATGACCCGCAAGGACAGCCCTTACAAGGCTACCCTTCGGGCCAGCAGGGGCCATCATACGGTCTGCAAGGACAGTATTAAAACCCTTCAGGTCAACCCATGCAGCCTCTCCCTGGAGTCCAACCTGGGCAACCTCAAGGACTCATGGGTCAACCAGGGTACCAACCAAGGCCGGTATATGGTCCTAGGGGGCAATTCCAACCTTCCCAACCCATGCAACCTCAGTATCCTATTGGTCTGAATTTTGCACATCAGCCAGGATCATCTTATGGTCCTGCTATAGGCCAAACCGGTTACCAGCCACCACCTGGCTCCATTCCACCACCAGGCCAACTAGCCCATCCGGTACAACCTGGTGCTCCACATCAGCCAGGTCAACCTATGCAACCGGCGTAACCTATCCACCCGGGTCAACCTGTTCAACCAGGGCAGCCTGTTCAGCCAGGTCAGCCTGTCCAACCAGGCCAGCCTGCACATTCTATCAACCCTGCCCAACAGCCGATTTATTCAATGCCGCAACTGAATCAACCGGCACACCCTAATTATCAGGCTCAGCAGGGTCCCACCTATCAGCATCCCACTCAACCTCAAGGCGGTTACTACCCTCATGGTCAATCTCGACCGACTTATAATCCGCCCCAAGGTTCCCATTATTACACTCAACAACCCGGCTATACCTATACTCAGCAGCCAAATCCACAGGCTGCTCAAATGGGACCGACATATAATTAGGGCCCATACTCTGATTATCAAACCCCGTACACGGGTTACCAGCAACCGAATCAGACTGGTTATACGCCCTATACCCCCTACGGTCAGAATCCTTCAGGACAGAACACTTGGGGGCAAGGATATTCTCAACCAGCGTGGAGTATAGGTATCGGTCCTTATCGAGGGCCTGGTATGCCGTTCAATCTGCAATTTCCGTTCTTGTCTACCTTGGAGTTACTGGACGTTTCTAAATTAACCAATGATCCGATTCTTCACAATCCTTATTAGCCTCCAGTTCCGACCAAGGTACCCGGCGACTACCCTAAGTTTGAAGGTAAAGCTGGAGAAGACCCCCAAGCTCATGTAATGACTTACCATCTGTGGTGTTCGTCCAACTCTTGGGTGGATGATTCAATTCGTCTACGTCTCTTCCAGTGCACTCTTAATGGTGCTGCCGCTAAGTGGTATATTGAACTACCCCGTGGCATCTTTCAAGATTTCAATACTTTAGCAATGGCCTTTCTGACTCACTTTCAGTTACCGGTTCGCTATGAAGCCGGGACGCATCTCCTGACTTTGTTGAAGCAGGATAAATCCACCCACATATCTGATCATATTCATGAGTGGCAGCACCATCGTAGGCTGATCAAGTTTGATATACCTGATCAAATACTAACTCATTGTTTCACCACATCCTTCGTTAAAAAAATCTCTCAAGATATTGCTATGGGGGCATGTGTGACTAAAGAACAGGCCATCGCGCGTGCCCAGTATCTTGATCTAGTATACTCTCAGTCTGGCACGCTTTATGATATTTTTACTGATGCTCCACGCTCGGGAACCTCTAAAGCTCCACCTACCCCTGCGGTGGATGGTGTTATTGGTTCCGTGTCTCAAAATTCTCGAAAATCTTCGAATGGGAAGCAGAAGTCCAATTCTTCCAATAATTCTTCTCTTCCCGCCCCTCCAGATTCTAGGAAAACTGCGGAGGTCAACGCCATTCAGGCTAATCCTACGGAAAATACCTCCAAAGGAAAGAAGAAGGGCAAAGGAAAATCCAAACCCGACGCCCCAAAACCAGAGTCTTCTAAACCTCGTACTGAGGATGGTTCTCAACGTAAGCCGAAGTACCCCTGCCTTATTTGTGAAGGAGATCATTATACCAAGGATTGTCCCCGACGATCTGAAATTAGTCAACTTCTCAAAGGCTCCAAAGGGACTCCGACAGTTCTTAAAGAACCGTTCCTGTCTCAGCAGACCCAGATGGTTGAACAGCCTTCACCATCTGCACCATTTGGGTCCCAGGTCTTTATGATGAATGGTGTTGCAACTGTCTCAATTGCTACGCGTTCGAAGGATTATGCTGGATCGCGTCAGGCAGCTGGAAAGGAAGTTGTGGATGGCCCACCTCCCCCACCTGTCTCCGGTTCTTTGGAAATTGAGAAGCCTACAGCTGAACCTGTTGTAAGGCCACCTTCTAAAGGTGTTCTGCGAAGATCTTCCTACAACCCGAATGCCCGTGCCACTCAGCACTACAGTATTGTTGAGGATTTGGCATAGGCGCCTTCTGCCATGTCCGCATTGGAAGTTCTTCAAATTTGCCCATCACAACGGAAAGCTCTGTTGTCTGCAATCGGTGGAATCGGTCCTGCCGATTCTAGTCTTCTCACCTTCGACTTAGAAAATTTTACCCCCTGACTTCTGCATCAAATTTCTCTCGTTATTCAAGTCGGGATCAATGGTCTTAACATCCATAGGGTCGTTGTGGACGAAGGTGCTTCCACCTGTGTCATTTCATCCGCCTGCTGGAAAGCCATCAGCTCTCTGGCTCTTTCATCATCTCCCAATGCCTTAGAAGCATTTGATGGTTGGGAATCAAAACCCCTGGGTGTTCTCGAGATCTTTCCGATTACGTTACAAGGGAAGACAGTCAACGTAGAAGTAGAAGTGGTTGACGCCAAGCTTAACTACAATCTGCTTCTCGGCCGCAGTTGGACTCACACCATGCTACGCATGCCGTCCACCCTCTTTCGGCTTTTGAAGTTCCCTCACTAGGGAAAAATTGTTACTGTGGATCAGTTGTCTTTCTTCACTTCATCCTCTGAGAACAATGTTCCTTACGTGGATAAGATCCCCAATCCCCCTGACAGTGTAGGACCTGGTCTCTTCAAGGACCCTGTCCTCATGGGTATTTTTCTCGCGCCACCACCACACACCATTCAAGTTAATATGGTCCCTAGGTCTGACGACCCATGGATCATCCCTTCGCCTGAACAGGTGACCCATTTTGGAGAATCGATGCCTTTAACTCCAGTAGAGATTAATTACTTTGAAATCGTCGTCGCATCTGATCCTCCCCCTCCTCAACATGCTCCTTCGAGCACGGCTTTAGATATCTATTCTCAATCCCCCTGGCTCGGCGAGGCCGACTCGCCTAATCCTCTTAAAGAAATATTCCCTTCTGACGAAGCCATTGTTGAAACAATGTCTCTTGAGGAGCTGCCTTGGAGCGATGGACATCATTGTTCCTCCTTCATGCCCAGCCTGGGGGCAACGTCAGATTGTCTAGAGCGTTTTGCATCTCAGGTTTCTACTCCACCTCTCCAGATGCCCATATTGACTCATGAGGTCCTTTCAGAAGGAAACCTGAGCAACATTACCCAAACCATGCCAATCGACATCTCCGTCAAACCGGGGGTAGTCGAGAACATACACATGGGAGTGACTTGTTCTCCTAACGAGATACAAGTTTATATTGATCTTTTCCATGAATTCAGAGATGTGTTCGCTTGGTCCTATGAGGAAATGCCTGGGATTGATCCCAGCATAGTAGTGCACGAGATTCCTACCTACCCTGGTGCGAAACCCATGTGCCAGCCCCTACGCCCAGTGCATCCTCGCAAAGCCGCTGCCATTAAAGCAGAAGTTGAAAAAATTCTGAACGCGGGCTTCATTTACCTGATTCCCCTCATAGAATGGGTCTGAAACATTGTCCCTGTAGATAAGAATCAGGGTACTATAAGAGTCTGCGTTCATTACCATGATATTAATCGGGCCTATCCTAAGGACAACTACCCCACTCCCTTCATAGATCAAATCATCAACGAATGTGCTGGGAGTGAGATTTATTCCCTGATGGACGGCTTTTCTGGGTACAATCAGATAAATATTTTACCCGCCGATCAACACAAGACTGCATTCATCTATCCGTGGGGTACCTTTGCTTATAAAAAGCTCCCGTTTGGCTTAAAGAACGCTGGAGCTACTTTCCAGCATGTTATGTCTTACGCATTCCATGACATACGCCATATCGTTCAGCCTTATCTGGACGATTTTCCAGCTCATTCAGCTCGGCGTGAGGACCATCCCGAACATCTCCACCAGATTTTCCTTCGCTGTAGACGTTATAATATCCGGCTTAAACCTCATAAATGCATCTTTTGCGTGGATTCTGGCCGTCTTTTTGGGTTCATTGTCTCCAAGGACGGAATTCACCTTGACCCCCTAAAGGTCGAGGCTATTGTCAATCTCCCATCACCCTCCTCATTACACCAACTCCAGAGTCTGCAGGGAAAAGATAACTTCCTACGACGCTTCATCCCGAACTACGCAGAAGTGGCCCAAGGTTTCACACGTCTTTTAAAGCAAAATTTTCCCTTTCATTGGGACGAGATTGCTCAACAATCCTTCGAGAAGCTAAATACGTTACTCGTTAATGCTCCATTGATTTGTCCTCCAAACTATCACCGGGATTTCACTCTATACTTAGCCGCCGTGTTTAGCACCATAGCTATGGTTCTGGTGCAGGATGACGATGATGGAAATGAACAAGTTGTTTATTATCTATCACGGAATCTTCTCGACACATAAACACGTTACGCTCACGTCGAGAAATTGGCATTAGCCACAGTGCAAGTTGTGCAGCAGTTCCGCCACTACATCCTGCTGCGTACAGTAACCATGGTTTCGGATTGCAACCCCATGACGTACATTCTATCTCGACAATTACTGGGGGAAAATACTCCAAATGGATCGTTATCCTTCAAGAGTTTGACTTAGATTTTACCACTGCTAAGTCGACCAAATCACTGGTTTTTGCGGATCTCATTTGCTCCCTCCCGACAGACTCCACCCCATCTCACTCTGAGGAACATATCCCAGACGAAACCCTCTTCCTTATCAGTACTTGCGATCCACGGTACGACGACATTATTGTGTATCTTCAAACATCGACATTCCGATCTGAGTTGACCAAGGATGCCCGACGTCGGATTCAGCATCAGTCTCAACCCTACCGCATTTAGGAGATACATTATACCGGGTTGGAGTAGATTCGGTGCTCCGCCGGTGCTTGACCCTGGAAGAGGCTGAAAGAGTCTTGAATGACTGTCACAGTGGCGCCTGTGGCGGTCACATGTCCGGATATGCTACTGCCCAGAAGATTCTGCGTGCGGGCTACTTCTGGCCATCGATATTCAAAGACTGTATTGTTGCAATCCGAAAATGTCATGTGTGCTAGGTTTTTCAGCGCAAGATTCGCGCGCCACCTCCGCTCTGCATCCTATCATTACTGTCGGCCATTTTGAAAAATGGGGCGTAGATTTCATGACGTGTAACCCTCATTCGGCCGGGGGGCATGCATATATAATCGTTGCTGTCGACTACTTTACTAAGTGGGCCGAAGCGATGCCTACACTAGCCGCCGATGGTAAGACAGCTACCCAGTTTATTTTCAACCACATTATTGCACGTTACGGGGTCCCTCAGGCCATTGTTACCGATCATGGCACTCATTTTTGAGATTACGTGATGGCCGAGCTGACATCAAGATTGGGCTTACGACATGATAGCTCAACGCCATATTACCCCCAGGCAAATGGCCAGGTTGAGGCTGTGAAGAAATTTTTGGTCACTATGCTTCAACGGACAATTGGTATTCATAAGTCCAATTGGCATCTCCAATTGTTCTCAGCTCTATGGGCCTACCGGACGTCAGCAAAGAGTGCGACCGGATTCACACCATTCCAAATGGTGTATGGTCTGGAAGCAACTCTTCCCGTTAAGTGCGAAATTCCTTCCTTAAAGTTGGCTGTGGAACTTTTGCTCGACACTTCTCCTGAAGAAGAACGTCTCTTGTATTTGGAACGGTTAGATGAAACCCGTCGCTTGGCTGCTTTAGTCATTAAAGCACAGAAGAAGCGGGTCAAAGCTCACTTTGATCAATTAGTTTCTCCACGTTCCTTTGTCAAAGGGGACCTCGTCCTCCTATATGACCAAGCGCACGACAAAATTGGAGCAGGCAAGTTCCAACCCATGTGGCATGGGCCTTACATAGTAAAACGAGTATTGAAAAATGGGGCTTATGAGCTCATTGATTACGAAGGAGTTCCATTGGCGCAGCCTAGAAATGGGCTGCACCTTAAAAAATACTACGCTTGAGTTATTTTTGGGTGTGGTGTGTGTACATAGGTGTGTATATTCATTTTTGTGCATGTTTGGTGTGGTGTGTAATGTAAGCATATTTCTGCTGATCGGGTCTTCCTGATTGTGCAGATGTCTATTACTCTGTTTGTCGGTTTCGCGGATGGTGCCTCCTGCAGTACCAGGAATCTGTCTTCGACAACCTGGGTAATCTATGATCCTGCTGGTGAGTTGGTTAATTTTCAAGGTGTGTGTCTAGGGCCTACCACAAATAATGTTGCGGAGTATAGTGTTGTTTTAGAATTATTAACCGAGGCTGTTAACCTCGGCATTCATGCATTACTTGTGTATCTAGACTCACAGCTTGTAGTATTACAACTTAACGGTCATTATTTTGTAAGAAACCCATCCATTTTATGCCTGTATCTACGTATTCATTTACTGGAGAGAAATTTTGATTATATCACATATCAACACATACCCAGGCATATGAATACATTAACATATGCAGTAGCTAATTTGGTCTTAGATAGACATTTGCGCAACTTATAAACAAAAACATCATCACATGTAAAAATATCCATCCAGAAATAGGTATATATGTATATAGATGTGTCGAAATGTTTGCATATTGTGCATCAAATAAAATCAAAAAATATACATGTTTGTCTTAATATAGCCGGAGACGACATGTCTCTCAAAAAATATGCATATGAAATCCCTAAATAAGCTAATCAGCATGGTGCTCGTGGTATCACGCCACCACGTGCACCAATCGCCTCAGCAGTCTGTGAAGGAAACTAGGCACCCCACAGTGTGTCGCTAGTAAGCTAATGGGACGCCTGTCAGCCGTGCATAGTCCGGGATTCCCCGGGCAATGCCCTCCAGGTTCTGGATTAGCTCGCTCCCTTCACCACCCTCAGCTTGAGGGTCATGTAAAAGATGGGTCCTCCGCGCAATGAGCGACATGCCCGCGGGCCTCTCTGGGCCAACGTCTGCATACACATAAAGTTATTGTTAGAACAGACATGTATTACCAAAAAACCATAAATACATAAAAATCAAAAAGAAAATCATACCCAGCTCTTCATCCCAGTCCTCCCCCTCTGGGAGTGGAAGATCGGGATCTCCAGTGAAATCGGTCCTAGCATAGGGCCAATCCTCGACCACAATCAGTTGACGCCGTAACCACCCAAAGAACTCGGGCCTCCAGGACATCTGTTGGCCTTTTCCTGACCTGGGCATAAGTGCTGCCCAGCGAGCCATCCTCGGCTCCCTCAATATCGACTCAGCAACTATTGCCCCTTGGCCTTGGAAAATAGGTAGTCGTTTCAGGATGAATGACACCAGAATGGAACCGTAGCCAAACTGCTTTAGCCTGGCTTGCTTGCATATTGCTAGCTGCCTATTGATATTGCTTGTTACTGCAGTGGCCCAATCGAAAAATGTGGGGTTCATACACTCAGAGGCTAGTATGAGTTGGGCTTTGGTTGCCTCATGTGGAGCTTGCGATCCTGCAGCTCGTGTAATGGTATGAAGCACTACCCTGAGTGCTAGGTCGCGGACAGTGTGGATGTCCACCTTCTCGCTTCCTGATCTTGTTCGTGCCCCTAGGCACACTCTTGCCATTACCATGTCCATTTTCTCTCCGGAAGGTCTGCTGCCGGTTATGATTAGCACTGGACCTCTGCGTGACAATCTGGTTATAAAGTAAACATCGGAGACCTAAAGAGCTAATACTTGATTCCGAAGTTTGAACACTTCCTCAGTTTCAACCCATATGCGGCAAAATGTGCTTTGACTCAAGTTGAAACTCATAACTGTAGCAAAAGAATAATTTTACAGTCTATTAAATTTTTCACCACCATTTAAGTCTTCCTCCCCTTATTTCCCTCTCCTTCCATTCGATAACCATTGTGCTCGAATATACGCATCAACATGTTTAAAAATTCCTTGTTAGATCTCTGGGTACTGTCACAAAATCCATATGGACATCTCACATTTTGAAATTTTCATGGTGTGTTAATACATTGGGCATAGCCTTTCCCCAACGGTCGTGCGGTTGGCGCCGATGATCCGGATTTATGCAGGAACGCAACAGAATAAACACATAACCATAAATACAGAGATGCAGCGGAAAGAACACTTCATTTCATTAATATCAAGAACTGAAATTTGCTTACAGACAGAATGGAAATAAAACTAGCTAGGGCACTGGTAGCTATCTCTGAGAAGAGATGTGGCGGCTACAGGCCTCTGAACTGAGTTACAATGAGGCTCGAGGGCCTATTTATTATTGAGAAACAATTGAGAACCCTCAACATCCCAAAAACCTAACCCTAGGAGATGAAGCGCCAAAACTATGGGCCCCGTTTGGGTAAATTGGTGTTTCAACTTCCCAGGGACGTAACTTTGGCATACTATCTCCGTTTGTTGCACATGATACATCATTAAGCTCTGTCAGGAATACAACTTTAAGCACGAATATTGATAGGAACAATATAGTAAATGCAGCTAGAGCGCGATGCCTAAAAACGTCGTTTAGGGCCTCAAACGGCCTCAGGAAGTTGAGGACAACTACTAAAATGACAGAGAAAGTTATCTTTGAGCGAAAAAACAGGAAAAGACAATGGTGGGGGCCCAAGTGGAATAGGCGGAGTGTGCAAATCCCACCTAGATGCGTGACCCCTTTGTGAGAAAATTTCCATTGTACAGTACGTATATGATACACACATGCTTGATAGGCCGAACCTAAATTCAAGGGTCCTCTCAGAAGTCTAATGCACAATGAAAACTCATAAAAAATGGATTAAAATGGAGCTTAAGGGAACGCCTTTTACCTGGAACAAACGAGGAGCTGAATGATGTCTCGGATCAGTCACAATCACCGCCGCAAGTTTGCACACAAACAGACCACTGTTGCTCTTCAGGTGAGGTAAAAAGTAAAAGTAAATTTGTTTTACCATTTGAAGCCTATTTATAAATTTTTAAGTAAAAATTAGGTTTTAAATGTCTTTTTTTCTCAATATTTTAATATATTTTGTCGAAAAATGGATTTTACACTTGCTTTTATGTGCAGCGACAGGTTTTTACGCGACTTGGACAATGATACGAGTTATATTTTATACTTTTTCGGACTCGGTAAATACACGAAAAAGTCATTTTGGAGTCATCTTTCAGCTCTTTTCTGACTCTCTAAACATGAAAAGATTGTCGAGTCCCTTGTCGTTTCGATCTCGTTAAAGTGGCCACGAAACGACATCTACCCAGTATACGTTTACCCCTTTTTCAGGCTGGGATTGATTATTTACGAAAAAGGAATACCCTAGCCTATCGCGACTAGGAGACTTTCTCAGACATAGTTTTCTACCTTTTCGGATCTGAGAAACTATTTACGAAAAGGGACCGTTGGAGTTTACTTTTCTGCTGTCTTTTCAAACTCTCTAAACATGAAAAGACGTCGAGTTCTTCCTTTGTCAGACTCGTTAAACCCTGATGACATTGGATCCAGTCGTAATGACGATATTCGAGTTCCTCCTTCCTAGGGCTCGTTAAATGTACTAGGATGGATTCGTCTGAAGGACGGACTTATATTAAAAGCATATGCTATCCCCTTCAATATTGTCTTCAAAAATAATTGGGGTACTCGCCAAAAATGGTGGGGAAAAATGGAACCAGCATCATTGTCGTGTCGGCAGTATGTCGCTCTTGAACATGGCACTTGTCTGCATTCGTGTCAGGTTGGGGACATCTCATCTCGTTTTCCACTTGCCTCCGTGGGTTTGGGTGATCCCTTTTGACCTCTCATTTGCTCTTTGCCTCGTCATCGTGACCTCTGATCTTTTGATGTCAAATACTGCCAAACTCACTGTCGTGCCGCTGATATGTTCAAGAGAAGTTGACCTCTGCAAGTTTCAACCTTCCTCTGATTCTCATCTGATCCTGATTCACAAAGACATTATGTTCCTCTCTCTCATGTCGATGATGTGGGAAACATTATGGCCCACCTTCGATCAAGGTCACTTCCTGTCGACTTCGGCTCATTATCCAGGAAGCTGATCTAGAGACTCCTTTATGGTACCTTGGAGCCTGCATGCCTCAATGGCAGGTTCGTCGCATTCGACGTGAGGTTTTCATCATTGACCTCCGATCGAGTGATTCTGCGGGTGTTCGACGCCAACTCATTTATTCACACGCCGTAGATTGTACCTGTAGCACCTTAAGGACCATTGTCATTATTGGTGGTACCTCTGTGTGTTGACTTCGTCATTGGGCGGTAATCGGGCGATGTTCTCACATGTTGACTCGACTCACTTATTCGCATGCTTGAACTTGTACTTTTTCGAGGTCGAGAGATGGGCCGAAGACCTGGATTTTTATTTGGAATCCCGGAGGCTGGGTACAGCGGGTGTCCATGATTGGTTACATAGCTTCATTCATTGGATGGGCGACCATACCTGAGTCTATCTATCGATCCTCACTGGATGGCTACGTCCATACCTTGGATCTGGATTACTGTATACTCTGCTATGGATGGCTGCGCCCATACCAAACATATATCATGTATTTGAGATATCAGTTGTACGTCTCTACGCAGGTTTTCTGACGGCGGTGTTTTCGGTTGGACATGTTCTTGTAAAGCATTTCACCCCTCTCTCTCTTTCGGGCCTCATGCTTTAGGGAGCATCTGTTACACAGCAATTTGTCACCGTCCCTGCAATTCTCCATCCCGCACATTGGAGAGCTCATTCCATGACCTGTGAGCAGTGACATAACCTGAAAACACTTTCATGGCATTCCCCTAGACATGGACTTTCATTCTCTGAAAGATAACTCTTTAGCGCATGTCCTTCCTTTTTATCCTTAGCGCGACTCTCCAGTGCATTATGCCGCACAGCAAATCCTCGAAGAAGACACGCCAAGGTACAATTTTTACTCTGATATACAATTCCTGCAAGACTGATAAGGAGATCTTTTAAACCATCTGGCGGAAGATTGACTCCAACCAACTCTTGAACTGGTCTCTAAATTGAGTTGGGACGTTTGGCTTCGGATTTCCATGTAGAGGAAGTAGTTTTCCACCTCTCATGGAAGCTTCCTTGAGGATAGGGCCAATCCCATGATTGTAGGGATCCCAACTCCTCTTCCACCATCTATATAAGCTTTCCATTTCCCTTTGCAAGCTAGTCTCCAAGAGTCTCCAAGAGTCTCCAAGAATCTCCAAGAGCCTTCATAGCCTAAAGAATGCTGCAAGAGCTTTGATAGTCCTCATAGTGCCAAATCTATAGCAAGGAGATTGACGATCTAAGAGAGAGGCTTGTCCCCATTCCCGACAAGCTTTACTGAGACGTATTCCGCTGATGACCCACCGAAGGAGGATTTCAGCGTCAGAGCCAAGTTGTATCATCCTTTGTTTCATTAATATAAGCGACTGCGATTATAGTTCCACTCGTATTGTTATTATGATCATAGTTGTGTCTTCTCGTGATACATAATTGCATATATTGGGTTTTACGCTTGTGTTTGTCGTGTTTCTTGTGTTTGCAGGTGTTCGATCGCGGCGAGCGAGAGGATTGTGATCTGCTGGAGCAAGGAAACGGGAGCGCCATCTTCTCTACGAACAACAGCGTTGGACTTGAGGTAGGCCTTCTTCGCAATTTGGTCTATTGCAATTAGGAACTTGCGCCTTAGCGTGATACGATTGTTGCTAGACCCGATCTGGGCTAGTAGGGATCACCTCTGTCCGCAGAGGGGATTTACCTCTATAACAATGAGCTCTGGTCTTCTTGGCTTCCTTTCTTGGGCTTTCATCAAAATTTATGATTTCATATCTTAGTCTAGGATTAGCAATGAGTTTTTTTTTCAGTCTTAGCTTATTTTTAGGCCTAGTGTGAGGCCTTTTGAGGTATGGATTAGGAATATAAGAAACCTCTCTTCTTCTTTGCATCATACTGCTAGACTAACCTACCTCATATTATGTCTATAATAAATCCTCATCAGTACTGTCTTCTTCGAAATATGAATAGGATTGGATGATGTTCTTTTCCTTTCTATTGGTAGATGCCTTGGATGTCTTAAGAGAAGAAAACAATTGAGCTAATGTTCGCTCTCCTTTTGAATGGGTGTCTTTGTTTTCTTCTTTCTCTTCTGCAACTGTTGGAATAGAATGTTGAAATATTACTTCAGGGTTGGCTTCCTCTTAAGTTTCTTCTACTAGGATCAACTTCCTTATGCCTTTATGTCTTGAGGAAGAGGCTATGTTTTCCTCACCTGTAGACTTAACTTCTTTATTTTCCCTCACTTGAATTTAATGGAATGTTCTCTTATGAACGATGCTAAAGTTTGGGGTTCCTTTGAATATTTCCTTGTATAAACCCTTTCTGTTGGATGTACCATTGGTATGGGACTGACAGGTTCAGTTCTGGCTCTCTTAGTTGAACTTCTAGTTTGTCTACTCATTGATGGAATATACTGAGTTGCTTGTGAACTATTTGGCATAGGTGTTGAGCCAATTTATTCCTGGACATTTCGCTTCTTAGGTCTCCCTACCTTCCTCCTAGAATTGATACTACCAAACCTTTCATCTATTAGGAATTTTTCCCAGGTAATTCTCTCTTTCTCAAGGTGATGGACCACCAAAATCTTGATTAAACCTCTATGGTAGAGGCTATGCAGGGAATATCTAGTGATATTCTATAACTTCAAAAACATTTTAAGCAAGGATTTGTAGATAAAGAAAGGTAAATTCGTAAGTTTGACACCTCAGATGTGAGAGAGAAATCTCACTTGATATTGATGAAGAGTTGAGAATATTCCCTCACAAGTGATATAGTGTTGCACCATAGTTATAACATGCTGCCACTCTAGCCTAAAACAGAAAATATACACAGTAGGAGTCCAATTGACATTTACATGCTCGGGTTTGAGGAAGGCACTTACATCTACTTGCAGCATTTTCTTCTTGAACCAACATTATCCAGTGGCTAAAGTTTGAGTAGCCCTAGCTATAATGGTCTCGGTGATTTTGAAAATTTTTCTTCCAAGCTTGACTTTCTCCCCGTCAAAAATTTATGCAAAGGCTTGTGCAACAGCTACATTTTCTCCTGAGAATTTTTGTAAAAACCTGTATCAGCCTACTGTTTGAAATTGTGGCTTTTCTCTAGCATCACAAACCTAGTATTTGTTGGCTCAGAGCAGTTAACCTTTCCATCTTTACCCATTCTGCTCAACACCTAAGCTTATTTTATGCACAGCTATTCAAACTGGAGGTAAAAACCCTACACACAGCCCTAATTTCTTGCTTTGGGATGATAAGTTGGTTGCTGGAAAATGTAACTCCATTAGTTGTAACCTTCACGAAGAACTCAGTCATAAAAATAGTGAACCTAATCCTCTGGAGTTTGCACCTTTAATCGCAGTATGGTTTTAATTGACACGATTTGAAATTATTCAAATCTGAGCGCCAAGTCACCCCATACAATACATCACTGCTCCGCATCATTAAAAAATTGATACCATGTACCTTATTTTCCGCTTCAGCCTTAATGGGTAGCTATAGGTTAGCTCCACCAATAATATAACCATTATCTAATAATATTTCTTCTAAGTTATAAATAATTACCCTTTTAAAAAGAATAATATCTCATAACATGGAAGGTCTTCAATTAATTTCAAAGGAGAATGATCTTCTCTCTAAAAAATGTTCATTGCAACTCCTTATGCATTTTTGGGGAAATAGCTACTTGTATCTCTGTGTCACCAATGAAACCAAAACCAGACTCCTGAAGAAATAGTTGCCTTTTCAAAATAGTAGCTATTATTTCAGAAAGAGCAGTTATTATTATATTACTAAAATGACTAATAAATTTGACCCTAACCTAAGTTAAAACAATGATTTTAACTTTTATATGAACCTAAGACACAATACCACCTATAAAACAAAAAATATTTTTGGTTTTGAGACTCTTTTTGTATTTTATTGAATATGATTAGAACTTTGACATAGGCTAGGGAACAAGAAAAAATTCAAAAACTGTAATATAATGGTGTTCAGACTATGAACATTTATAGTGCTAATAGTGGCTCCTATTGGGGATGAATTCCTCCCTGTGAGGCTTCAAGGATTGTAGACTCAGTGCCTAAAAAATTTCAGGACTCAAAAAACCTTAAGAATCTTATGACTAGAACTTACTTTTCACTGACTAGACTCAAGACTAACCATATTTATAGACACAAGTACCATTTGGCATGGATTTTTATTGACACATCACTCCAAATATTTACAATGGAAATGACTAACTAACTTATCAAACATGGAACTTTTTAAGAAACTGACCATTAACTGGACCTCCAATCAGTTAATCATCATCTAAATGCTTGAGCATAAATGTATTGTTTTCCAAAACTTGAGAAATTCTGAATGGCCCAAACCATAAATTATCAAACTTACCATGCTTTCCATGGTCTTCCCTTCTGACATCCCAACACAACACCAAATCATTTTCCTGAAATAACTGCTGATTTTCTCTTTTGTCAAAAACATATTTGACTTTGTCTGATATTTTTGTACTTTGTCCATCAACGATTTTCTAATTTGATGAGATTCTATCAGCTGCAGCATTCTCCTTTGAATTGTATTTGCATCATCAATTTAATATTGCAAAAACTTCATAACAGGAAGCGATAATTATAATGGAATTACATCATCAGTACCATAAACAAGTTGAAAGGGAGGCATTCCAATTGATCTTTTGCTACTTACCATGTCTGCCCAAAGAGCATGAACCAGTTGAGTGTCCCAAATTCTTTTATTTTCAGGCAACATCTTCTTAATGATTCTCACGAAGATTTTATTGGATGACTTGGCTAACCCATTACCTTGAGGGTAATAAGGTGTAGAATGAGTCAAATCAATACCATATTTTTGACAGAAATTATTCATCTTAGTAGATTTAAAATCCATTGCACTATCAGTCACCAATTTCTAAGGATAACCAAATCTTGACATAATATTTTCCAACAGAAATTTTATTATTGCCATGTCAGTGGCATTCCTATTTGGAACAGCTTCAATCCACTTAGTAAATTTTTTTGTAGCTGTAAGAATCCACCTATGTTGTCCTGATGAAGGCGGATGAATTTCGTCAATGAAGTCTAACCCCCACTGCTGGAAAGGAACATTTGCTGAGATAGGAATGAGAGGTAATGGAAGTAGCTTCTGCTTACCAGAAAACTTTTGACATTCAACAAAAGTCCTAACTTTGGAAAAAACATCAGAGAAAGGAGTTGGCCAATAATAGTCGGCTCTTAAGATATTGTTTGCAATAGCTTTCCAATACAAATGTCCACCACACACTCCTGCATGTATCTCTGACATGATTTTCTGTGACTCAGATTCATCTACACATATTAATAAGACTCCCACAGGGTCTTTCCAGTAAAGATGATCTTGCAATATGCAATACTTAACAGCTTTCAATTTAAAAGCCCTTCTTTTTTATTTCTCCATTTCAGGGAGATAGATGAAATTTAACAAAAAGTACACTATATCCTTATACCAATTTGAATGGAAGATTCCAGGATAATCAGATATAGCTTCTCCATCTTTTTCCTCGGCTACCTCCATTTTCAGATCTAAATCTTTGCAATTATATTCAGCCATCAAGCGAGCTAAGCCTTGTCCTTTTATCAATTTAGTAGGTCTGATCTCAATATCAAATTCTAGAATCTTGGTTAACCATCTCCCCCTCTTGCCATCTGTGTCTAGCTACAGCAATACATCTTTGACAGTAATATTTGGTACAAAAGCAACATTTTTTTAATGTAACACATAAACTCGAAAATACTTTAAAGCCTTAACTAGTGCATATGCTTGTTTTTCAATCAAGTTGTACTTTAATTCAACACCTCTTAAAGCATGAATGTAAAATGAAATAAGTTGTTTAAACCTTCTTTGTTCTTTTGTAACAAAATAGATGCAATTGTTTCTTCTGAAGCATATGAAAAAATCAAAAAATCTTTTTCAAAATCAAGGCTGAACTAAACTGGAGCTTCGGTCAAGGCAGACTTGATTGGTGAAAAAGATTTTTTTTCTTCATCTCACCACTTGAATTTTGCATCTTTCTTCAGCAAGACATTTATGTGTTTGATCATCTCTAGAAAATTGGGAACAAAACGCCTCAGAAAATTAATTTTCCTTAAACATGACTGCAATTATTTTTTATTCGTTGGCAAACCAATCTTCTGAATAGCCTCAACTCTCCCTGGATCAATACAAGTACCACTTTCTGTCATAATGTGTCCCAATAATTTTCCTTCTTGAACAGCAAAGCATGAATTTTTTGGGTTCAAGGAAAAACCAAATTTTCTGCATTTTTCAAAAACTTGTTTTAAATGTTTCAAATGATCTTCATCAGATTTTGAAAAGGCTATAATTTCATCCAAGTAAATGACTACAAATTTGTCTTTTTCTCCTGCAAAGGAAATATCCATTTCCCATTGAAATGTTGCGTCTGCATTCATTAGACCAAATGGTATCTTTTTGTACATGAATGTTCCCCAGGGTGTGGTAAATGTTGTCTTCTCTCTGTCTTGTTTATCAACTGAGATTTTATTATACCTTGAAAATCCATTTATCATTGATAATATCTTAGAGCCCACAACTTTCTGCAAAATATAATTCATCTTGGGTAATGGGTAGTTGTCCTTCAATGAAAAACGGTTCAAATTGCAAAAGTCAACACAAATTTTAATTTCGCCATTCTTCTTTCGAACCAGGACTATATTAGCTACCCAATTGGAAAATCTTAAAGGCAGAATTATTTTTTCTTCCCATAATTTTCTGATCTCTTTTTCAATAATAGGGAGCAACATGTGATTGATATGCCTTATCCTCTGTACTACAGGCTTAGCTTCTACTTTCAGAGGAATTTTATGCTCCATTATACCTCTATCATAGGTCTTAAAATCACTGTAGGACCATGCAAAAATGTCTTCATATTATTTCAGCAGCTTGACATCTTTAGTTCTAGTTTCTAGAGAAAGAAATTTAGAAACTTTAACTAATTTAGGTTGGTCTTCTGTACCAATATTGCAGCCATTTGTACTCTCTCCAACTGCTTTACTTTCAGGCTTTAAAAAGACATCATTATTTTCAAACAATATTTCTAAAGGAACTAGGCCTTTATAAGGAATGTAGTTAGTTTTTAGATCAATAATGTCTTTCCCGGCCATGGTATTTTTGAAAGACTTTTTGTTTTGATTTTCAACAATGTCCTGCTCATTATCAATTGGATATCTGTAAACTCTTCAACACATTCAAAAAAAATTTGAATTTATTTCTCATCTTCAAATCCTTTCTAGTATTTGATATTGTCAAGAATGGAAGGTCTATTTTTTATTTGAACATCATATGTTGCCTTGACATCAAGAGGAAATTTAAAATTACTAGCAGCTATAGCTAGTGAATCAGCCAATTGATTTTACTCTCTAGTGACAAAATTTACATTGAATGCTGAAAAATAATTCTTAATCAAGTCCCACCTATAATTTTTCAATTTGGATTTTTTCACTTGATAGTTGTTTATCACCTGCCTTATCACCAATTCTGAATCACCAAAAGCAATTAGTTGTTCAACCCCAAATATTTTGCTTCCTTCATACCCAAAACAAGTGCCTCATATTCAGTAGTGTTATTAGTGGTAGAAAATTGTAGTTTATATGATAAAGTTACCATTTTCTGAGTGGGATAAATGATAACTACACCAGCTCTCGATCCTTCTCTTGATGAATCTCCATCAAAGCATAATTTCCAGATCTGTCCTCCTTCTAAATGTTGCTCATTTGTATCTGGAAAATGTTGTTTTTCACTTATTTTAGGCTGGAAATTAGTGTCATTGGCAGCAAGGTGTAATATGGATGACCCTATTCCTTCTCCTCTGCATATATAGGATGATTTGAGGGATTATGTTGATCACTTATGATAAAGGACATTTGGGTTTCCCTATAAACCCTCCTGAATTCCCCTCCAAAGACTGGGATTGTGGCATATGACATATCCATTTGAAGAGTGCCTCCCAATTTTTTAGACCAGGATCTGGAAAGAAGCATTCCAAATCTAGAAGGTATGTCTACAACTACTATGTCCATCACTATAATTTTCATAGGAAGCTGGGTAAGAGAAACAACCAAGTCTTTAATCACTCCTAAACACTTGAATTTTTTGGAATCAAAAGCGTATAGGTCATGGTATTTCTTAGTGATTTCTGATCCTAATTCATCCTTTAATTTCTTTGGCATTAGATTTTGAGAAGCCCCAGAATATAATAAACAATTTTGCAGCAATTTGTCATATATATTGACTAAAAGATAGAAAGGTGGTGAATTGTCATCACTTTTGTCTTGGACATGGTTGCCTAAGTAAATAGTAGGATGTTCATCCTCAAGATTGACTGAATCAGGAGTGAGAGGTGGTTGTAACAGGCTTTTAAATGACTCTTTGTATGTTTATTTTTCAACAATTCAAGAAGTGGGACAGGGATATTGATTTTATTTAGCTCTGATTTGAAACTGAAATAAAGAGGAGCTAATTCTTTATTTTTTGCAGAAATTTTGATGATTGGGGCAGAATTATAAGGTGGAGGGACATCACTAATTTTTGCCTTTTGTTTAGCATCTTGTTTGTCAAAATATGATTTTTTTTTTAGGTTGTTGGATAGGACCTTTGGACCTCAGAGGATAATTTCCGGTTTGAGTTTCTTGTTGTTTTCACATGAATTTTAGAAATTCATCATCTGAAAAGAGATTTATCCTTGACTAGTCTTCATATTCTTGCAAAGTCAAACAAGTTGAATATGATGTTTCTCCTACAAGATTTATTTCTTCATTTTCTTCCTCATGTTCTTGTTGCTCTTCTTCAACAAAATTATTCAATGGAGGCTGAACATTTTGATCATCAGCATTCCTCCTTGGGCGTTGTAATATTTTTTGAGGCTGAAAAGGTCTTCTCAAGGGAGCCTGATTTCCATTGGCTTCATTTTGATTGGCTATAGCAGTTGTTTTGTTCTCTAACTCCAGTTTTCTCATCTTAGAAGCAATTTATTTAATCTAATTGGACATTTGATCAATATTTTTTTCTGTTGTAGAAGTTTTGGAGGAAGAAGGTTTTCTTCTTTCATTTTCTTTTTTTCCTTTGTCGCTTTCTCCTCTTCCATTTTCAATTTATTTGATGCCATAATAATATATTGCACTCCAATTGCAGCGTCTTGCATATCCATCAATTTTTATGCTTTCTCAGCTCTTAACCATAAAGAAAACTCAGAATCTAAATAATTGGAAAAAGTTATCATAGTTGGGGTTTCAGGAGGCTTAATTTCTTCAGGAATTTTTTTATAAATTTTATTAAACCTCTTTTTAAAATCTACCAATGACTCATCAGTCTTCTTTTTTGGAGTTCCAAACTCAATAAGGTAGTACACATAATCTTTTCTATCACCCCATTGTTTCACAAATACTTCATCCAATTTATCTATTCTTGTTATTGAGTTTGGTGGAAGACTTCTAAAAAATTTACAAGCTTCTCCATCCAAGCTTTGAACAAAGAGTCTTGACCAGAAATCTTCATGTTCAATGTTCTGGTTATCAGCATAACTATAGAAAGCAACCAAATGTTCCTCAATAGAAACTCCTTCTCCCTCTCCTGTGTATTTTGGAAGATATTTTAGATAATCCCCTTGAGGAAGAGGATGCAAAGGTTGAGGAAGAGAAAGTGGTGCATATCTTGTAGAAACTATCTACTGCATCCTTGTAAGGGCAGGTTGAGCCATGGCTTGTTGGTGTACAATTGATGGATGACTAGTTGATGTAGTTTTTTGGGAACTAGGAATTACAATCTGTGGAATTTGAATCAAATTTGGGAGAGAAAAAATTTGGAATTCTTGGGCTGGTTCTTCAAGTTTTGGGATTGAAAACAGTGGATTTTTAAAGAGATGAACAGAGGAGGTTTTGTTTCACCTTATATATAAGAATAATATTCAAATGTAGTCTCTTGAGGGGATGAAGTAACTTAAACTTTGTCTTGTAGAGCTAAAAATTCAGATAAATTGAAAGTCAGGCCTTCATGACCATTCCCTTCTAGTTGATGAGAAGAAGATGAACCAACAGCTGGATTTAGAGACAAAGGAAAATACTCATGTTGAGGGGTATAAGAGGACTGATATTCAGGATGAGTTTGAAGAAATTTTAGAATGGTTGTAAAATCTTCTTCAGTTAAAACATCCCTACCTAGAAAAGGTGTAATTTCCAATACTTGATCTAGTTCCCTTTCTGTCAAGACAAAGTATTATGATTCCTTATTTTTTTCACTGACACTTAAAACTTCTGTTTTTTCTTCTTTCCCTGGAATAGTACTTATTTCTAATTTACTAAATGATGATTGAGAGATATTTTTAGCTGAGCATAGGTTAACATCATTTACATTATTTTCTAAGGAAGCAGTTTCAACTTGAGATATTTGAGTAGAATATTTTGAAACTGAAACTTCTTTTGATTCTAAAGTAGATGAGGGTACCTTTTTCTTTGGAATGTACTTTGTATGTACCTTCTTCACTTATTGAGATGTAGCTTCAGTTGATTTCTGTTTCCCTTTTTCATCTTTAATTATCTTCTCTGGGTCAGCAACTAGAGTCATAGTAGGTGATATTTGATTTATCCTTGTAGTATGAGGTTTCAAAACCCCTCTTCCTCTTTATGGATTCATCAAGTGAACCAATTTTCAGTCTCCTTCAAGTCACCTATTCTTGTTCACCATCAAGTTTTGATCATCAGCAATTTTAAAGAAGAGACTCGGGAGAATACTTCGTTTCAAGGCCTTCGTCTCTCGGCAGGCGCACCAAAAGATGTTAGCACTGGAATCAGCACTTGGAATACTTCAAGTGCTTGAACAGTCACATCCTAAGATCTAGGGAAATTTAATGATTTGGATTATATAATTGGTAGGTGGTTTAAGCTCTCAATCACTGAAAATGGATTTCAAACAAATTCACTATCATACCAATGAGGGTATTGAGACCTGATATGGTAGCAAAAGATAAGTTTGTAGCTAAGTACAAGAAAAAAGTGTGGAATAATAGAAGGGACAGTGGGTCTAAAAGTCAGAAATCCACTGCTTTGATGAAAAACAACACAAGAACTAGTTTGATAATATTTCAATAAGAGAAGGTTATCACAAGGTTTACAATAATCTTATTGAATATCATGCAAAGTCACTATCATAATGAATACTCTTTAAGTAAGACTAATAAAATTTGATAAGATACATAAACACATCAAGAGGCTCATAAAAACATATAACAGCATTTGAAATTACAAACTGGAACTGAAGAAATTTAGGTATGGAAACACATAAGAGAGATCAACAATACACATATCAAGATGGTAATAAGTCCTCAAAAGTCTTCTTCAATATCATTAACTGAAAATAGTACGCTAATCACATGAGTATAAGATTCACAAACCACGAACATTTTCTCCATTGAGTTTCATCATATATATACAAGAGATATTATGCTGATATTTCCACAAAAAGTGTGAATCTGTTCTAGAGGAGTTATTACATTCCTATACATAAGGTGAATCTTATCCTTAACCATAAAAAAAAGTAGTGCAACATAATAAAAATAAACAGCATGATGGAATATAGTTTGAAGTGGCTGGAGTGATGTGGCAAACTACTGGAAAACTGCTCCTGTTTTTTGGTATAACCACTTCCTCAAAAAGTGCAACTAACAGCTGAAGATGACATCTGGCTCTTTCCCCCAAAAAGTGAAAAAAATTTCAACTGAATCTACTATCTGGAAGAGAACTTGATTAGTTTACACCTGGAAGCAGCTTCTTCTATTGATATTGCATGCATGCAATTACTCCTCAGTAGCACCCTTTGAGACTTGAACAAAAACTACCTCCACTTCATTTATACAAAAATTCAGGAAATAATAGCTACCCTTCATAAACTAGTAGCTATTATGGGAAATTTTGTAAATAGTTTCATTTTTTTATTAAACCAAAATGTGTGTGTCTCTCCTTCTTTGACTTGCCTTAAATGTTTAAATAAAATAAATTATAGAAGAAAATATTTTGAGGGACTATGCCTTAGTAAGCCTCTTAGATTTTCTTTTTCCTGCGTGCTTTTGTTTATGGGCTCTGGTCTTCTTGGATTCCTTTCCTGGGCTTTCATCAACATTCATGATTTCATCTCTCAGTCTAGGATTAGCAATGAGTTTGTTTTTCAGTATTAGCTTGTTTTTAGGCCTAGTGTGAGGCCTTTTGAGGTATGGATTTGGAATATAAGAAACCCCTCTTCTTCTCTACATCATACTGCTAGACAGACCTACCTCATAATATGTCTCTGAGAAATCCTCATGAGTATTTTCTTCTTCGAAAGATGAATAGGAGTGGATGATATTCTAGTCCTTTCTTCTGGTAGATGTCTGGGATGTCTTAAGAGAAGAAAATAATTGAGCTAATGTTGGTTCTCCTTTTGAAGGGGTGTCCCTATTTCCTTCTTTCTCTTTTGCAGTTGCTAGAATAGAGTGTTGAACTGGTACTTCAGGGTTGGCTTCCTCTGAAGTTTATTCTACTAGGATCAACTTCCTTATGCCTTTATGTCTTGAGGAAGAGGTTATGTTTTCCTCGCCTGTAGACTTAACTTCTTTATTAGGTTGGGTTTTCCCTTGCTTGAATTTAATGGAATGTTATCTTATGAATGATGTTAAAGTTTTGGGTTCCTTTGAATATTTCCTGGTATAAACCCTTTTTTTTTGTTATACCATTGGTATGGGAGTGACAGGTTTAGTTCTGGATCTCTTCGTTGAACTTCTAGTTTTTCTACTCGTTGATGGAATAGACTGAGCTGCTTGGGAACTATTTGGCAGAGGTATTAAGCCTGTTTTTTCTTGGACATTTCACTTCTTAGGACTCCCTACCCTCCTCCTCAAATTGATACTACCAAACCCTTCATCTATTAGGAAATTTTCCCAGGTAGTTATCTTTTTCTTAAGGTGATAGACCACCAACATCTTGATTAAACCTCTATGGTAGAGGTTATGCAGGTAATAGTTAGGGATCTTCTGCAACTTCAAAGACATTTTAAGCAAGGATTTCTAGAGAAATAAAGGTAAATTCATAGGTCTGACACCTAAGGTATGAGAGACAAATATCACTTCATACTGATGAACAGTTGAGAATATTCCCTCACAAGTGATATAGCGTTGCATCGTAGTTATAACATGTTGCCATTCTAGCCTAAAATAAGAAATATGCGCAGTAGGAGTCCAATTGAAATTTACATGCTCAGGTTTGAGGAAGGCACTTACATCGACTTGCAACAATTTCTTCTTGAACCAACATTCTTCAGTGGTTGAAGTCTGAGTAGCCTTGGTTATAATTGTCTCGGTGATTTTGAAATTTTTGCTTCCAAACTCGACTTTATCCCCATCAAAAATGTCTACAAAGGCTTGTGCAACAGCTACATTTTCTCCTGAGAATTTCTGTAAAAACCTGTACCAGTCTCTTGTTTGAAATTGTGGCTTTTCTCTTGCTCGACATATTTGTTGGCTCATAGTGGTTAACCTTTCCACCTTTACCCATTTTTCTCGGCACCTAATCTTCTTTTATGCACAGCTGTTCAAAATGGAGGTAAAAACCCTACACGCAACCCTAATTTCTTGCTTTGGGATGATAAGTTGGTTGCTGGAAAATGTAACTCTATTAGCTGTAACCTTCACAAAGAACGCGGTCATGAAAAAAACAACCTAATCCTCTGGATTCTGCGGCTTTAACCATGGTATGGTTTTAATTGACATGATTTGAAATGATTCAAATCTAAGCGCCAAGTCACCCCATACAATACATCACTCCTCCGCATCATTAAAAAATTGATACCTTGTACCTTGTTTTCCGCTTCAGCCTTAATGGGTAGCTATAGGTTAGCTCCACCAATAATATAACCATTCTCTAATAATATTTCTTCTAAGTTATAAATAATTACTCTTTTAAAAATAATAATATCCCATAAAATAGAAGTTCTTCAATTAATTTCAAAGGAGAATGATCTTTTCTCTTAAAAATGCTCATTGCAGCTCCTTATGGAGTTTTGGGGAAATAGCTACTTTTATCTTTGTTTCACCAATGAAACCAAAACCAGACTTCTGAAGAAATAGTTTCCTTTTCAAAATAGTAGCTATTATTTCAGAAAGAGAAACTATTATTTTATTACTAAAATGACCAATAACTTTGACTCTACCCTAAGTTAAAACAATATTTTTAACTTTTATATGAACCTAAGACACAATACCACCTATAAAACTGGAAAAAAAAAATGGTTTTGAGACTCTTTTTGGATTTTATTGAAGATGATTAGAACTTTGACATAGGCTAGGGAACAAGCAAAAATTCAAAAATCGTAATATAATGGTGGTCAGACTATTAACATTTATAGTGCTAACAGTATGATTGTAGGAAATATAAGATCATAAATGAAGAAACTAATTGTGGACTACAGTTCACATGACTCCCTTTACAGGTCTAATGTGAATTTAATGGAATGGGAAAGGTCATTTGGGAAGAAAATAAAATAATACTCACCTAATTTAGCAGATACATTGAGAAGTTTGAAGGTAGGGATCAGAAGTTGTAAGGCAGATAATAATAGGTTGATTGAGGCATAGGAAAGACTTTCCTGAGCTCAGGAAAAGAAAGCAAAAGTTAATTTATTCATCCTTCAGAGCCTTTCATATTTGCAGAACTGGAGACAACTAAGGATTATTCATGGATAGGAAGAAAAGACAAATGGGGCATATGGAAACAAGTCTCATAGAGGACACAAGTTGGACAGGGATGACACAGTCAGAGGTGGAAAATTTTTGTATACACCTGACTCAAAGTCTAGCTCTCATGTATTTCATTCTAGATCTGGTTCCAAGAGATATCATCTCCATTATCGCCAAAATACTTACAGGAGGAGTGAGATGGGGTAATTGTCATAGGATTTTAAGAAAGCCAAGCCTCCTACTTTTGATGGGGATGTGAAGAAATCAGAAGATGCAGAAGCATGCCTACTTGGAATTAATAATATATCCATATTACATGAATACTCATAGAACATGATATTAAATATATCTACCTTCAGTCTCAAAGGAAAAGCAGACATTTAGTGGGAAGGTGTTAAGCATGTCAGAGGCATCAGAGATAAAGATCTGATTTGGGATGAGTCTAAGAGACTCTTCAAGAATAAGTACTTGTCTAAGGGGTGTTATGATAGAAGGGTACAGGAGTTATATGATATTAAGATGCATGTGATAAGGAAAATGTGGCTTTATATAAGAATTTTAATACATCTAAGAGGGGAAATGGGTCTCAGTCTATGGAGCAGCATAGTAAAGGAAATGGTAGAGAACCATTGTTGTGTTGAACTTGTGATGTAGATCATTGCAGGAAGGATTTCCCTTTGTATCAGAGTGGCACAATGGATGTATGGAAGGCCTCAAATTTACAGTGTTCAGGAGGAATGGGTAGTTAGGGATGTAGGTCAGAGTGTTCCCCAGATCTATGCAACAATGGATAACATATAGGCAAGTCACCAAGCATCCATCATTTAGATGGAAGTGGAACTAGAGGGATAGTTATAGGCAAAGCATCAATGCATCTTACAGCGGAAGGAGATAATGCTCCAAAATCAAGTAATAGAGCAAGGTAAGGTGCATGGAAGCACTTTGGGTCAAGGAAGCTACTTGGTAGATGGTTGATCAAATGCAAGCATAAAAATTGGTTTCTAGTTATAGTTGATTTCATCAAGAGAACTGGAATCCCTTGGGAGATGATATTTGCAGGGGTTTAGTTACATGGGAGCATGTTGGGTACAATAAGGTAAGGTAACTGGTAAATTGTTATATTTAATTATGCAATGACAGTTCTGTGTTTATAGTAGTATGATGCAAAGAATTGTATGGAAAAGATATTTCCATGAAATCTTCAAGGAAGCTCAGGTTGAGATTTCCTTTGGAAGCACTGGGAACCATGGGGGTTGAGTCATGGTGTATGTTGAGATTTTTGTGCTTCAATTGTTTTGTGATATGTTTGCACTTTATTTGTAGTTTTGATTGTGTTTGGTTCATGGCCATGCCATTTTGTTTGTGGTGTTATATTGTTGTTGGTTTTCATTATTTTCTTTTTGTTCTTGCCTTTTGTGTTTTGAAGGTCTTGGGAATTTTTTTGGTAAAGAGGAAAGCTAATGGATCTTTGGGAGAGTTGAATGAGACCCAACATGTAATGTAAGACCTGGATGAAGCTCATTGCATGGATAAAGGGTAGTTGAAGGCAAGAATATCACAACCAGATGGGCTCTTTGGGTCCATTGGGATAAATGGATAGTGGCAAGATAGTCATGAGAAATGTAATCAGGAAAGGTAAATTATATGGATTTGAGGCATCAAATTCCTTGGCTATGTTGAGAATACTCTCAATTTTTTGCATGTTGTGCATGGATAAAGGGAGTTCCCTTAACCTTGATATTATGAATACCGGTAACTATGTTGTGATCATGATTATGTTGATGTTTATATATACATATATGTATGTATGAATTCCATCGTCTTACAGGGTCGTGATGGATCATCCTTGTGGAAGATTAATTTCTTTATGAATATGAATGACATGAAAAGGTTCCTCATTTTATAAGGAATTAAGTGGGCGGGGTAGACCTGAAAGGTCTATAAGGTTAGTATCATGTGGATATGATTTTGATATTATGTGCTTATATTATGCCTATGTTTATGTTATGGCAGGTAATGTTGAAGGATACATCAACGGAATGAAAGCGATGTGATCTGCGGCATAATGGGATAAGCATGGATAGTGGAAAGAGCAAAAGACCCGAGACTTGGGCTGTGGATGCACACAGTAAGTCATGGGAAATACACTAGAGGAAAGGATTCCTAGTAAAGACGGTGGTCTCTAGATATGCAGTATTGTGTTTGTGTACATGTTGTGTTGTGAATGTGTTGTACATTGTGTGTTGTGTATATGTCATTCATGTTGTGTTGTATATGTGTGGTATTGTGTCATGTGTATTATGTAGTCGTTGTATCGTGGCATGTGCATTCGTTGTGTTGTACTATGTGTACGTATGTGTTTTGTTATACATCGTGTGTGGGTGTATTTGTTGTGATGTACACTATGTGTATGTGTACGTGTTGGGGATTGGTTCTTTGGATCCCTGGAGGATCTGAGCTAGGTTTGAACCATGTAAGGACTTGGGTTCCCTAGATTTTATGGTTGTATCGTAACAATTTGGGTCCCCTATAGGCTGTGGGTGGATCCCTATAACAAATTTGGATTCCCTAGAGGATCTGGGTTGATATAGTCTTGAGATCCCTGGATAACATGGGATGATACCAACCTTGAGTTGTTGATATAAAGAGTAGAGGCGGTATAGTCTTTGGATTCCCTTGTTACTGATATTGCATAGGAAGGTAAGAGAAGGCATTGTGTGCTAGTCGGATTTGGGCAACCTATCTAGTGTGTGTGCGAAAAAGGAAAATAACAAAGGAAAAATAAAGGAACAATTTAAAAATAGGTATGAATTTTATATTTCCTTTTTTAATTATGCACATAATCTATGATTCTCATTTATGATTGTTGAGTTTTGAGCTAACCAGATGTGATATTTTTATACTTGATTATTTGATCAAAGAGCTAATTTGACTTTATGTGACAGGAAGTAAATAGAATTGAAAGTGTACCATATTGACAAGATATCAATGAGTTATGATTTGAATTTATTTCAATTCCTTTTGATTCTAATGGAATTTTGTGCGTGGTACAGGAAACCATGAAAAAGGCATGTTTTGGGTGGTTGTAAATTGGTTGCAAGAGTGTTAGTAGAAATAGTAAAAGGAATTGGAACATGCAACAATATGTTGTCACAACACTTCAGGAGCAGGGTCATTGTGGAACACTGGTACCCAATAGTTTCCATGAATTTCCATGAGAATTCTATGACCAATATGATGGTTTGAATCAGCGATATAAATTGGTTTTTGGACCTTCTGATGCGAGGAAACCTGACAAAGGGATGGATCACCCGAGGTACTGTGTAGCAGAGAAGGGGATGTCATGGAATTTGGATGGTGAGTGACTACATGAAAGGGGGTGATCAAATTTCCCGAGGGATTGGGAAGAAAATAAGGGAAGGTTCAGGAATAAATTTGTTTTGGTCATTAGCAACACTAGATGGAATCATAAGCACATTTGGGGTGTTCCATGGAAAAAATGCGCTGGAAATTTTTCACTGAGAGAATAAGTAGGGAAAGGATTGTAGCGTTGGATTGGATGTGGACTTTGATTTTAACAGTGGATTCTAGACTTCCTGGGAGGGAGGTGAATCCTGGTACTAATTTTATGGTGGAGGTGTTAGCCTTTGGATTCCTTTTTTTTTTATGCAGGTATTGTATCCTTTTATTTGCTGGTTAGAGCACATGTGCATATGGATATATATGTGTGTGTGTTTGTGTGTGTGTGTGTATTATTGTAAATATTGTATCGAGTTGTGTTTACAAAGCTCCATAGACAATATGATTATTTTTTGGTTGAAGAAAATGTGTATAAGTATATATGTGTTGTAATTGTAAATACTCCATTGAGATGGGTTTATAAATCTCCATAAGCAGTATAGAGATCATGATTTCAGCAGTTTGGTATATTGTAAATACTGCAACGAGTTTTGTTATAAAGCATAGGCAATATGTTTTGTTGGTGTTATAGAGTATGTTGTCACACTCCACTTTGTGTCGTCATGCCACCAGTGTCGCAAAATATGTTCTCCATCAAACATTCCTATAATGTCCCTAAAGAAGTGAAACAAGACTTGAACTAAAATATTCTGAAAATCTTGTCAAAAACCTTGTTTTACAACCCTAGCGTGTTCTACACTACTAATGACCCGCACTTGTCACCTTTTTCAAAACATGTGTCTAGCGCTGGCAGCACGAATTTTGTCAAGAAAATACGTGTTGGTCCTCTTCAGACATTTTTCCCAAAAATTGAGGAGAAGCTTCCCTTACTATAAGCCTCGAGAACGACGACATGGTTTCAGGTTTTTGATGATATGATTGAGACCTCCCATTCGTGGCCATGGATCCTCTTGGATATTTCCTTTAATATGTGGAACTCCTCCCACCTTTTATGGATCCTAAAATCCCTCTCCTTCCCTATAAATGAAGCCCCTATCATCCACTCTTGGTTGGTTTCCATTTTATGAGCTGAAGCAAGTCCAATTTTTTCCCATTTGTGGAGGAATATGTTTGAAGAGTTGAGGATAGGACTTGAAGTCTCACCTGAAGGAGGTGTCCAACATCAAGGCTTTTGGTTATATTGATCCATTTATCATTCTATGAATAATACATTATGTTTTCCCTTTACATAAAATTTTCTACTATTGCATGTTTATTATAGTGCTCCTTGATCTGGTACATAGCTTATACTAGAGATTTTTATGATTTTTATATGTTTGTTGTTTCCACTTGTTCTTACTTGTAGGAATTTGTCTTCACCAACGAAGAGGATATCGTGAGTTTGGAAGTGAAATAAGCAAGGCTGACACCAAAGGCAAGCATCAGCATCAGAAAGAGGTAGGAAATATATCCTCCTTCATTTTTTTCTAGCATAAGTTAGGAAAGGTTGCATATATTTGTCTCATTTCTTGCTATATCCTCCCATTATTACTACAGGGATCGTTTCTGTCTGCAGAAAGGATTTCCTGCACACAAAAATGGCGACTCAAATGGGGAGCCATTAACCCTTCAATCCTCTTGTTTTCGGTATCTTCAATTATTTTGGCCAACCATCTTATAGTCCATCATTTTTATTGCTTATAAGTTTTCATTCTAAGTATTCTAGTCTTTAGAGTGTCGAATCTAGATTTATTTTCAGTATTGATTGTATGTTCCTAAGCTTTCCTTTCCCAACACGTTTTCTCTAGAAAAATAAGCATTTTCAGTGTGTTTTTCACCGTGAACAGTCGTGCTTCACTCCCTAGTTACCACTGTCTTCCCATGCTGGTCTGTAAAAGTGAAATTTTTTAAGGTTTATTGACTGAAAGTCTAGAATTTTTTTATCTATCATATCCTTTTCCTACTCTATTTTCTTTACATTATGATTTATTGTTGTTAGATTCTTCGTGGTTTGCAAAATTTTATCTCCTGATCAAGTAGTGAAAATAGATTGAGGTGAATATTTGTTTCTTTGGGTGATTACTGTTGGCATGTGTTATTGATTCCTTGTTTGATAGGAATTTTAGTTCTTTTGTAAAATCAAAAAAGAATTGCATCTTTCATTTGTTGAGTTTTCTCTCAAAAAATTGATCATTGCTTATGAAAATTTCATTAGTTTGTGTTGCATTGGAAAATCGATTTTTGATATTATCATTAAGCATAGATTACATTGCTTAGTGATTTAAAGTTGATAAGTGAATCTTTTTCATTTTAAAAGAAAAAGAAAAAAAATTCATATAGGTTAACTTTGGTGAATTGAATTTCATTTACTCTTTCATTGTCGTATTTGAGAAGTGAAAGTGAAATTTCTAGTTTGGAAGCTCTTTTTTGCCACATATTTGTTTGATCACATCAATGTTTGAATTTATTCCCTATACTAGATAGATTTCATCGAAATGAAAAGAGCCTTTTTCCCATATTAGTTGCATCATAGGTGTTTAGGTGACATCGATCTTTGAGCCTTAAAACCGAAATGTAAATGAAGATCAACTTAAAATTTACCTCAATTAACCTAAGGAGCATTTGGAACATTAACAAAAAAATTTAGAGGTCTAGGCTATAGATGTGTTTTGGCATCATAAAATGTAGGATTTGTCATTGTTTTCCTGCACTCTATCATGTTCCACGTACGAAAGTGTATAGGACCATTCTCCAGTACTTTCGAGTATATCGGAGGCACTCCATGCATGATAAGTATATCGGAACTCTCTCATCGAACGGTTACACATTAGATAGAACTGCTATGGACTGCACTCCCATGTACTGTCGCATATATTTTGGGAGTCTCCACTAGGTTTTTATCCGTCCATAGGTAACCGAGTCAGCCGCCTTGTAAACCGTGATACACTGAACATAACATTCAAGGAGATTGGTTGTCGTACGTTGAGTCCTTGGTTAGCTAAGGTGTATATTGCATTTCACAGTTTCTTAGTAATCCTTTATGCCTAGCTTACCCCTTTTTGATTTATTTGTCATTATTTCCTAAAATTAATTGACTGTAGAATAACATCCTCCCCAATAAAAAAATCCTTAGTGGATCTTAGTTGAGACTAATGGCAATAGCTCCTGAGTTTACCAATCAAGAAAACCCCTCATATGGGAATCATGGTTCTTTTCCTTCTTTTGGAAATATTGGTGCTCCTTATATGGAAACATTATCCCCTCCCAGATTTACCATCAGTTTTCCAGTTTGGTTATATTCGACCCCTATGGTTTCGAATTTCCAAATTGCTTCTTAATGAAGTTCGCCTCCACCTGAACATTGTAAACCTCATGTTGATCCTAAAGTTGACCCTTTTCCTTCTTCACATGTTGTTTCTTCATCCCTTTCTTCCTCCTCACCTGGTGAAAGTATTGATTCTAGTAACTAGGAAACTAAGAAGAAGAAGAAGAAGAAAAATAAGCAAAAGGGAAACCCAGCGACCATTTCTACTGATGCAACTACTATTGACAGACCTTCCAATCAGCCCCACAAATTCAAATTCCCTTGCAATTTATGTAAGGGTTACCACCTTCTTATAGATTTTCCTAGTCTTCCCAAGGTATTATAAGAGTGGTCCACAAGCTCACAATGGCCTTTTTCATAAGCCTCTGGAGATCATGCTCATGAAAAAACCTCAAATAGTGATAGTAAGGTCCATGGGAAAAAGGGTAAAGTCAAATTTCCCTGTATTTTATGTGAATGGAATCATCCCATTCACCTTTGAATTATATGGATGAAGGCTTGAGATTGTTGGAAAACATTACAGCTTTTCAGTTGCGACTTCTTGTTGGTTACCGGAAGCTTTCCCTTGATCCTCCACTAGTTAATCAAGTTATTGATCAAAATTATTCTCTATTCAATCTCACTTTCTCTGAAATTTAATCCCAGTATTTTATTCCCGAAAAAACATTGGTTGAGAAAATGGTTTACCTAATTCCACCTTTAGTTGATCAGGCATTTCCTGTAGCGAGTGCACTTCATACCACTCAGGTTCATTTTGTTTCTTCCGATTCCCATGAATTGGAGGGAAATCCTCCCATTCCCATGGTACAGGTGGGTGATCCTCCTGCTCCCTTAACACAAGGCAGTATTTCTCCCATTCCCATGGCATCCCCTCCAAGTATTGTAGTTTCTTCCTTTGATTGGAGTTGACAGGCAGGATATCGTCTTTCTTCCTACGTGCCCTTTCAGATCACATTACAGGCTTATAACTTTGTCGTACCTAGCACAATAATAGATGAAGGTGCATCTATTAGTATTATATCTTCAACTACTTGGAAATATTTATGTTCTCAGAAAGTTGTGCCTGCTACCCAGAATTTTTTAGCTTTTAACAGAGGATCCATTCAACCATCAGGGATCCTTCCTAAGTTTTCTATTACTTTGGGAGGAAAAATCATCTATATAAATGTGATGGTTTTCCAAGGCCCTTTGGATTTTAATTTACTCCTTGGCCATGATTATATTGATTTCATGGGATATCTTTCCTCTTCTCTCTTTCATGTGATGTGTTTCTCGCATGAAGGAAGAATCGTTACCATTGATCAGCCTTCATTCATTGGTCCTAATTTGAATCTGAATCAACTAAAATCCATAAATGGTACTTACATGCAAGTGGTATCACCCCCAACATAGGTAAATTATGTGGAAACATGTTCCATGCTCGTGTCTACTAATGATCTAATCAATGATATAGTACATCATGTACTCAGGGCATTTGACTCTAATTTCTAGAGTGTTGTTCGCCCATCTGATGAGAAGCTCTTGGAATCCATGACCACTTATAGGTCATGATCAAGGTGTTGGAGAAGAGTTCCTTGTCTTGTGTCAACTCCTTAAAAAATGAATCAAGGTTTTCACGGAACAGAGTTCCTTTTCTTGAGTCAAGCTCATGAAAAAATGAAACAAGGTACCAGAGCAAAGTTCCTTTTCTTATGTCAAGCTCATTAAAAAATGAAACAAGGTGTCATGAGGATAGTTCTTTTACTGTGTCAGCCTCATTAAAAAATTAAATAGGTTCCTATGAGTATAGTTCTTTTACTAATTCAACCTTTTTAAAAAATTAAATAGGTCCCTCTGAGCATATTTCTTTTACTGTTTCAAGCTCGTTAAAAAATGAAACAAAAGCCCTTTCAATTCGAGTCTTTGATTAGATCTTGTAAATTCTCAGACGAGTCTTTCACTTGATATCGTAAATGAACCTTCATTCCATCCACTTGTTAGTAACCAATAGTCTACTTAGGTGAACGAAATGAAGCTTGTGGGACATGTACCTTGAATTGATTCATTATGTTGGGGGCATGCAAACTTATTCCAAGAATAGTTTGCCTCTATTTCAAGCTTGTGTAAAAATGAAACCACTCTCAAGCATAGTTATTCCTTTGTTTGAAGCTAGTGTAAAAATGAAATGATATTCAAGGGTTCTCAAGCATAGTTTCCCAAGTTTCAATCATGTTTAAAAAATGAAACCATTCCTATACACCTCTCGTGATTTCCATTTTATCTGCCTCTTCTACCAGATGAGCCTTGGTTTTCTCACTCCATCGTCACCATATTCTTGGTTGATCATACGCTCTCACTTTCTTGTTTTACCCTTGCCTAGGGAACCATTGCGATGAGTGGCCTTGTTAGCCAACACCTTGACCTTTGTGTGTTTTGGCAATTCCATCATGATCAGAACCAGTTGCTACCCTTTATACCACTCGTTCCTCCAGGAGGAGTACTCTTTAAGCTCTTTTCAGAATCCCAAAATATGAAAATATTTTCGAGCACTTATCTGTTCGAGCTCATAAAATTAAATGAATCGACGTCTACCTTAGTCAAACATGGCTAAGAGGTTCTCTTGGATATTGTTTTCTACCTTTTCAGATTTGAGAAACTATCTACAAAAAGGGACCTTTGGATTTTCCTTTTTGCTTCTTTTTAAAACTCCCTAAACATGAAAAATATGTCAAGTTACCCTTCTGTCGGACTCGTAAAACATAAATGACGGAGGACTTTTCACCATGAAGATACCAAGCTACTCCTTCCTAGGGCTCGTTAAAAATACTAGGATGGATTCCTCTGAAGGATAAACTTATACGCCAAGCATATGGTATCCTCTTTAAGATTGAGATAAAAAATAAAGAGGTACTTGCTAGAAATAGAGGGGGGGGATGGAAGGAAGCATATATCCTGTATTTTGTGCGGAAGGCAACATGTCACTCTTGAACATGACACTTATCTCTATCTCATGTCGAGTTTGGGATATCCTCATTTGTCACTTTCCTTCCTGGGTTTGGGAAATACATTTGTCTCTCATTCGATTAAATCATTTTTTCATCGTGACCTCTGATCCTATTATGAGTCAAATTCTTCCAAATTCTGGAGTCGTGTCGCCGATATGTTCAAGAGAAGTCTCAGTCTACAAATTCAAACTAGTTATACCATGTTTGAATTTCTCTGCATCAATCCTGAATCACTCTTATCAACTTTGAAACATCCTATGTTTCGTGTCAATGGTGTGGGAAACATTATGGCCCTCCTTCAATGGATCACTTCATGTTGACTCTAGCTCTTTCTCCAGAAAGATGATCTAGAAATTCCCTTTCAGTACCTTGGAGCTTGCATACCTCAATGGCAGGTTCTTCGCATTCAATGATAGGCTCACATCATTAGCCTTCGATCGAATGATTTTGCGAGTGTTAAACTTCCTCTTCATTGTTCACACTTGTATATTGTGTTGTTGTACGTTGAGATCCGTCGTCATTATTGGTGGTTTTTCTTGTGCATGTTAACAGTTTACATCACTGACTGATAATCAAGCAATTTCTACCATGTTCGGCTTCAACACATCTATTCATATGGTTATATTCGTACTTTGGATGGGTCGAGATAGAAGGAAATACCCTGGGTTTCCTTTGATAAATTCAGGCTACGTGTAGTTATTCATGATTGTACACATGATCCTTTCTAGTCGGTTGGTTGTGCCCATGTTGTGGATTCATGTATTCATATATTCATGATCCTTTTTAGTCAGATGATTACGTCCATGTCGTGGATCCAAGTATTGTTAGATGCCTGCTCAAAGATGTATTGTTAGGAATACTTACGTCATGGATGTCATATATATTGTATCATGTTTGATTTACAAGTCTTTTGACGGTGGTTCTCTAAATTCCTTGCCTTTTCTTGTAAGTCCCTTCATCCATCACTTCTCTTTCTGACTTCATGCTTTAGGGCACATCTATTATACAATATTTTGTCACACTCTACTTTGCGTCTTCATGCCACCAATGTCGCAAAATATATTCTCCATCAAACATTACTAGAACATCCTTGAAGAAGCGAAAGAATACTTTATTTAAAAATATTCTGAAAAGCTTGTCAAAAACCTTGTTTTACAAGCCCACCGCATTCTGCACTATTAATGACCCGTGCTTATCACATTTTGCAAAACATGTGTCTAGCGCTGGCAACGCAACTTTTTGCAGGAAAATTTGTTTTGTTCCTCTTCAGAAATTTTTCCCAAAAATGGAGGAGAGGCTTCCCTTACTAGAATCCTCGAGAAGGGCGACGTGGTTTTAGGTTGTTGATGATAGGAGCGAGACCTCCCATTCATGGACATGGATCCTATTTCCATGGAAATTTCCCTTAAGATGTGGAAATTCTCAACTCCCTCTCATTCCCTATAAATTAAACCCCTACCATCCACTCTTGGTTGGTTTCCATCCTATGAGTTAAAGCATGCCCAATCGCTTCCCATTTGTGAAGGAGAAAGTTGTTTGAAGAGTTAAGGCTAGGAATTGTAGTCACACTTGAAGGAGGTGTCTAACATCAAGGATTTTGGTTGTATTTCTCCATTTATCATTCTATTAATCCATAAATGTTTCTATTTTTGCAAGTTTATTGTAGTGCTCCTTGATTTTCTACATAGCTTATATTAGAGATTTTTATGCTTTGTATATGTTTGTTGTCTCCACTTGTTCTTCCTTGTAGGCATTTGTCTTCACCAATGGAGAGGATATCCTGAGCATGGAAATGAAATAAGCAACGTTGACACCAAAGGCAAGCATCAACATCAGAAAGAGATAGGGCAGTTATCTTCCTTCATGTTTTTCCAACATAAGTTAGGGAAGGTTGCATATATTTCTCTCATTTGTTCATGGATCCTCCCATTAGGACTAAAGGGATTTTTTTTGTCCATGGAAAGGATTTCCTGCACAATAGTGGGTCATAATCATCATAGAACACTAAGGACAATGTTCCCCCTAGGTGGAGGCCTTTGTAACAGCCCCTAGTTGATTTTCCATGTAAATAAAAATAATACTAAGGTCATAAGACACATATTCCAAGTTGAATAGTGGGAAAACATTATAGTAGCAATCACTTGTGGTTCAATAATGGTTATGGAAATTGTAAAATTCATTGGAAAAGGAAAAGAGGAAATAATTGGCATTTAATTATCAAAATAAAGGAAAATAAGAGAAAATGAAGGTGAAGAGACACAAATTTGCATGCAAGGGAAATTAGAGGGAAAATGAAGGGAAATAAAGAAAAAGGATACATCAATGATAAAAAGGCACCTAAGATAAAATTGACAAATTTATCTCATCTTGTGATCAAGACCAGTAAAGGAGAGAGAACAAGCACTTGGACAAGCAAGCAAGGAAATCAAGGGTGCACAGGAGGAAGCTTGGATAGCGGCAAGAAAGGATAGAAATTAGTTGTGGATTGCAAGTAACAGTGTGCATGTGAGATTTAGCATGTTGGTTTTTGGATGCATGGTATATGCATGTGGTTCCTTGGTTATGTGTTATCATTTGCATGGATATTTTCCTGGATTGACAATGGTTTCAACATTGCCTTGCCATTTCCTGGATAGCGATGGTGTAGTCGGTTCCCCATTTGGTTTTCTAATTGGTTCTTAGGTTTCCTATGGTTGTGGGTTTGGAGAAATTATTTGTATCCCTGAAAAAAATTGGGTTCCTTGGAGGCTATGGGTTGAGATAGGAGATATTTGCAGCCTTGTAATAGCTTGGGTACCCTAGAGATTGCGGGTTGAGATACTAGTTCCTAGAGCCCTGGAAAGCTTGGGTAGAGACCAATCTGGTTGATGTTAGTGATTTTTGGACCGTACAGGTGAGATCATTGTGCTTGATGGTTGAGGTGATTTGGCCTCTAGAAGCTTTGGTTGGTTTTATTTTGGTTTAACCCTTATCATCCCACATTGATGCTTGGAATATGGCGCAGCAGTGATTGGTTGAATGAGTGATCTGTTTCAACCCAATATATGGTCGGGTGGTACGTGTAAGTCATTGACTTGGTTATCATTTTCATATGTTAATATGAGTTATTTTCCTATTGTGATCTATGAGCGCTTGTACTAGTTATTATGATGATATTATGGTTTGTTTGGCATGGGTTCTTTTCTAGTTATATGCTAATTGTATGCATTGTTCTATTATGTGCTCTAGTTATGCTCTTATTCATGATTTGATAAGTTACTGGATGGTTGATGAATGCATAAGCTAAAAAGTGTTATTGCAACTATCTAGAGAGTCCATCGAGCCTCCTTGGTGATTCTCAAATGAAGTTCAAATTTTTATGATCAGATATGCATTCATGACTTGTATCTTATATGTTTATTATATGTTTGACGAAATGAATATCTTGCATTAGGCAAGTATTCGTCAAGATCCTTCTCAATATTTTATTTTTTATCATTGTTATCATCATTGTCAGTATTTTGGAAATCTATAGGCAGTTTTGGGCAGTGGTTTGCAGGCTAGCCTAAAAAATTGGCATAGATCTGGCAACTGCTTTCATTGAACGGGATAATTTGGGTCATAACCACATGGTGACAGGCCCATGGGTGCGGTTATATCCTCCCAACCGCATGCTTGAATTTTTATGGGTGTGGTTGGGAAGTAAACCTAGCGAAAAAGAGTTTCAACTCAGGGATTGATCACTTGGGGTTGTTTGTAGGCCCCACTTTCATAACTGGAAGTTGGAGGTCGGGTCATATCATAGCGAAACTCAAATCATGTTTACCCTAGATAGCTTTAAAAGTAGGTAAATATGGGAGGGGTATTTACATAGATTCTATGTTGATATTTTTAACTCAATTCAGTTCAGATCGCCATTCTGGACTAGCTCAGCTCTTTTCGTTCTCAAGATGGTATTCATGGATCTCTCAAGTAGGTGAAGGTATGTTTATATTATAATTTTTAATCACTAATTTATTCAATACTAGAAAAATTCCACTTGCAAAATTTCCCTTTTTGTTCCTCTCATATGCCTTTCCTTATTAGTTAAATTTTTGAAGGACATGTTGTAGCAAACAACAAACCCCCCCCCCCCCCCTCCCGGCTCCTTTTTTTAAACTTAGAAATGGGGACCCTTATTTTTTAAAACTTTTGATTTTAATTAATAAAATCATAATTATAAATCATTTTGATTTTATTTATTTTATTATCAAATAAAACAAGTAAATAATTCCTTCGAATAACTTAAAGAAACATCGTGTTCAAGACTCTATTTGATTTCAAAATTTAAGCATCAGAAATGACTCATGTAGGTCCATCATGCATACAATTCAATGCTTATTGCTTCATGTTGTTACATGTGCCACAAACTCTTACACCCAATCAATCCACTTGTTTTCCAAATGAAACTTAAAGAATTTATCTAAAACCATCGGGCTTCAACCTTGTGGGATGACATAGGAATACACATCACATGTTAGATATCAAGCCTATCCAATGGGATTACGCCAGTTATCCAATTAATCACTGGGGTTACAGACTGTTAAATTAAAATCCATGCCTATGGTTTTAATTTTTTTTGTTGGATATGATAAAAATGGTAATGATGAATGCATTTAACACAAATTTTCCGCTTAAATATTGAGTTAACCCCATTGTTATGGTTGGTTACACTTTATATACTGTAACCTATGTTACACCTGGTTGGTTCTCTTGGATATTGTTTTCTACCTTTTCGGATTCGAGAAAATATCTACAAAAAGGGACCTTTGGAGTTTCCTTTTTGCTTCTTTTACAAACTCCCTAAACATGAAAAATATGTCAAGTTACTCCTCTGTCAGACTCGTAAAACATAAACGATGAAGGACTTTTCACCATGATGATACCAAGCTACTCCTTCCCAGGGCGTGTTAAAAATACTAGGATGGATTCCTCTGAAGGATGAACTTATACGCCAAGCATATGGTATCCTCTTTAAGCTTGAGATCAAAAATAAATAGATACTTGCTAGAAATAGGGGGGGGAATGGAAGGAAACATATATCCTATATTTTTTGCAGAAGGCAACATGTCGCTCTTGAACATGACACTTATCTCTATCTCGTGTTAGGTTTTGGATATCCTCATTCGTCACTCTCCTTCCTGTGTTTTTGAAATCCATTTGTCCCTCATTCAATTATATCATTTTTTCATCATGACCTCTGATCCTATTATGAGTCAAATGATTCCAAATTCTGGAGTCGTGTCACCCATATGTTCAAGAGAAGTCTCAGTCTACAAATTCAAACCAGTTATACCCTATTTGAATTTCTCTGCATCAATCCCGAATCACTCTTATCAACTTTGAAACATCCTATGTTTCATGTCGATGGTGTGGGAAACATTATGGCCCTCCTTCGACGGATCACTTCATGTTGACTCTAGCTCTTTCTCCAGGAAGATGATCTAGAAACTCCCTTTCAGTACCTTGTAACTTGCATACTTCAGTGGCAGGTTCTTCACATTCGACGATAGGCTCAATCATTGGCCTTCGATCGAATGATTTTTCGAGTGTTCAACTTTAGCTTCATTGTTCACACTTGTATATTGTGTTGTTGTACATTGATATCCATCATCATTATTGGTGGTTTTTCTTGTGCCTGTTAACAGTTTACATCATTAACTGATAATCAAGTAGTTTCTACCATGTTCGACTTCAACACATCTATTCATATGGTTAGATTCGTACTTTGGATGGGTCGAGATAGAAGCAAAGACCCTAGGTTTCCTTTGATAGATGCAGGCTATGTGGAGTTATTCATTATTGTACACATGATCCTTTCTAGTCGGATGGTTGTGCCCATGTTGTGGATTCATGTATTCATATATTCATGATCCTTTTTAGTCAGATGGTTGTGTCCATGTCGTGGACCCATGTATTGTTAGATGCCTACTAAAAGATGTATTGTTAGGCATACTTACGTCACAGATGTCATATATTGTATCATGTTTGATTTGCAGGTCTCCTGATGATGGTTCTCTAAATTCCTTGCCTTTACTTGTAAATCCCTTCATCCATCACTTCTCGTTCTGACTTCATGCTTTAGGGGCCATCTGTTATACAATATTTTGTCACACTCTACTTTGCGTCGTCATGCCACCAATGTTGCTAAATATGTTCTCCATCAAACATGCCTAGAACATCTTTGAAGAAGTGAAAGAAGACTTTATTTAAAAATATTCTGAAAAGCTTGTTAGAAACCTTCTTTTACAAGCCCACCACGTTCAGCACTATTGATGAATCATGCATGTCAAATTTTTCAAAACATGTGTCTAGTGCTGGCAGCGCGAATTTTGTCAGGAAAATTCGTTTTGGTCCTCTTCAGGAAGTTTTCCCAAAAATGGAGGAGAGGCTTCCCTTACTAGAATCCTCGAGAACAGTGACGTGGTTTCAGGTTTTTGATGATAGGAGCGAGACCTCCCATTCATGGCCATGGATCCTATTTCCATGGAATTTTCCCTTAATATGTGGAACTTCTCCCACCTTTTATGGATCCTCAACTCCCTCTCATTCCCTATAAATTAAACCCCTACCATCCACTCTTGGTTGGTTTCCATCCTATGAGTTGAAGCATGCCCAACCGCTTCCCATTGGTGAAGGAGGAAATTGTTTGAAGAGTTGAGGCCAGGAATTGTAGTCTCACCTGAAGGAGGTGTCTAACATCAAGGATCCTGGTTTTATTACTCCCTTTATCATTCTATTAATCCATAAGTGTTTCTATTGTTGCATGTTTATTGTATTTCTCCTTGATTTGCTACATAGTTTATATTAGAGATTGTTATGCTTTATATATATTTTTTGTCTCCACTTGTTCTTCCTTGTAGGCTTTTGTCTTCACAAACGGAGAGGATATCCTGAGCGTGGAAATGAAAGAAGCAAGGTTGACACCAAAGGCAAGCTTCAACATTAGAAAGAGATATTTCATTTATCCTCCTTCATGTTTTTCTAGCATAAGTTAGGAAAGGTTGCATATATTTCTCTCGTTTGTTGCTAGATCCTCCCATTAGGACTAAAGGGATTGTTTTTGCCCGCAAAAAGGATTTCCTGCACAATAGTTGGTCATAAGAATCATAGAACATTAAGGACAATGTTCCCCCCAGGTGGAGGGGTTAGTAACCACCCCTGGTTTATTCTCCATGTAAATAAAAATAAGACCAAGGTCATAAGACACATATTCCAAGTTTAATAGTGGGAAAAATTATAGTAGCAATCACTTGTGGTTCAATCATGGTTATGGAAATTGGAAAATGCATTGGAAAATGAAAAGAGGAAATAATTGGCATTTAATTATGAAAATAAAGGAAAATAAGAGAAAAGGAACGTGAAGAGACGCAAATTTTCATGTAAGGGAAATTAGAGAAAAATAAAGGAAAATAAAGAAAAAGGATACATCAATGATAAAAAGGAACCTAAGATAAAATTGACAAATTTATCTCATCTTGTGATCAGGACCAGCAAAGGAGAGAGAACAAGCACTTGGACAAGCAAGCAAGGAAATAAAGGGTGCACACGAGGAAGCTTGGATAGCAGAAAGAAAGGATAGAAATTAGTTGTGGATTGCAAGTAACAGAGCGCATGTGAGATTTAGCATGTTGGTTTTTGGATTCATGGTATATGCATGTGGTTCCTTGGTTATGTGTTATCATTTGCATGGATATTTTCCTGGATTGACAATGGTTACAACCTTGCCTTGCCATTTCCTGGATAGCGATGGTGTATTCAGTTCCCCATTGGGCTTTCTATTTGGTTCTTAGGTTTCCTATGGTTGTGGGTTTGGACAAATTATTTGTATCCCTGAAACAAATTGGGTTCCTTGGAGGCTATGGGTTGATATGGGAGATATTTGGAGCCTTGTAATAGCTTGGGTACCCTAGAGACTGTGGGTTGAGATACTAGTTCCTGGAACCTTGGAAAGCTTGGGTAGAGACCAATCTGGTTGATGTTAGTGATTTTTGGACCATACAAGTGAGATCATTGTGCTTGAGGGTTGAGGTGGTTTGGCCTCTAGAAGCTTTGGTTGGTTTTATTTTGGTTTAACCCTTATGATCCCACATTGATGCTTGGAATATGGCGTGGTGGTGATTGGTTGAAAGAGAGAGTTGTTTCAGCCAAATATATGGTCGGGAGGTATGTGTAAGTCATTGAATTGGTAACTATCATTTTCATATGTTAATATGAGTTATTTTCCTATTGTGATCTATGAGCGCTTGTACTAGTTATTATGGTGATCTTATGGTTTATTTGGCATGGTTTATTTTCTGGTTATATGCTAATTGTATGCATTGTTCTATTATGTTCTCTAGCTATGACTCTTGTTCATGATTTGATATGTTACGGGATATTTGATGAATGCATGGGCTAACAAGTGTTATTGCAACTATCTAGAGAGTCCATAGAGCCTCCTTGGTGATTCTCAAAAGAAGTTCAAAATTTTATGATTAGATATGCATTCATGACTTGTATCTTATATATTTATTATATGTTTGACGAAATGAATATCTTGCATTATGCATGTATTCATCAAGATCCTTCTCAATATTTTATTTTTTAGCATTTTTATCATCATTGTCAGAATTTTGGAAATTTATAGGCAGTTTTGGGTAGTGGTTTGCAGGCTAGCTTAAAAAATTGGCATATTTCTAGCGACTGCTTTCATTGAACAGGATAATTTGGGTCATAACCACATGGTGACAGGCCCATGGGTGTGGTTATATCCTCCCATCCGTATGCAGGAAGTGTTATGGGTGCGATTGGGAAGTAAACCTAGCGAAAAAGAGTTTCAACTCAGGGATTGATCACCTGGGGTGGTTTGTAGGCCCCACTTCCATAACTGGAAGTTGGAGGTCGGGTCATATCATAGCGAAACTCAAATCATGTTTACCCTGGAGAGCTTTAAAAGTGGGTAAATGTGGGAGGGGTATTTACAGAGGTTCTATGTTGATACTTTTAACTCAATTCAGTTCGGATCGCCATTGTGGAATAGCTCAGCTCTTTTCGTTCTCAAGATGGTATTCATGGATCACTCAAGTAGGTTAAGGTATGTTTATTTTATAATTTTTAATCACAAATTTATTCAATACTAGAACAAGTCCACTTAGAAAAATTTCCTTTTTTTCCCTCTCATATGCCTTTCCTTATTAGTTAAATTTTTGAAGGACATGTTGTGGCAAACAACACCCCCCACCCCCCATTTTTTAAACTCATTAATGTGGACACTTATTTTCTAAAACTTTTGATTTTAATTAGTAAAATCATAATTATAAATCCTTTTGATTTTATTTATTTTATTATCAAATAAAACAAGTAAATAATTCATTCGAATAACTTAAAGAAACTTCGTGGTCAAGACTATTTTATTTCAAAATTTAAGCATCAGAAATTACTCATGTAGGCCCATCGTGCATACTATTCGACTCTTATTGGTTCATGTTGTTACATGTGCCACAAAAGGCTGCACCCAATCAATCCACTTGTTTTCCAAATGAAACTTAAAGAATTTATCGAAAACCATCGGGCTTCAACCTTGTGGGATGACATAGGAATACACATCACATGTCAGATATCGAGCCTATCCAATGGGATTACGCCAGTTATCCAATTAATCACTGGGGTTACAGACTGTTATATTAAAATTAATGCCTATGGTTTTAATTTTTTTGTTGGATATGATAAATGGTAACGATGAATGCATTTAACAAAAAATTTCCGCTTAAAGATTGAATTAACCCCATTATTATGGTTGGTTATGCTTTGTATACGGTAACCTCTCTTACACCTGTAATTTTTTTTTAACAGATGAATTTCAGATGCAACTCTTATCAAAAAATTGATAAGCATTGGTTGGTCCCTTAAAAGAAGAAGTTAATGAAAAATTGCTAAATACATTTATTTTCTCTAATGCAGTGTATATTACAGACTCTGGTGCAAATTCTTAGAATTCCATCTATGATATTTTTTATGAAGAGCTACCAGAGGAGTCGGAAGAATTAGTGACAGTCGCAACAACTGACCATGGTGGTTTAAAGACTTCAGCAACAACAATTAGTAATGTCGCAAGGTCTCACCTTCATAAGGTCATAGCACGCCCAAGGTTATTACCATACGCGTATATGATGCACTGGGTAGTGGAAGAAGTCAACATCAGTGAGCAACATTTTGTTACTCGCAAAGGTGTCACAATTGGCTCCTTCAGCGCTGAAACTATTCATGGTATGTATCATTTACCAAAGCCCCAAGTTGAATATAATGCATAGTTTTTCAAGCATTTGGTTAAAGGAAGAATGTAAGGGAGACAAATATAAGTTACCCCAAATGATTAGAGTGTGGATGCGTAATTCCAATAAGTTGAAAGAAGAATCTTCAGGAAAATATGAAATTTCTCCTCTCGCGTCCCTTTTTTTCTACATGAAATTGCTTCCTTGCTTTGTCGTCTATACGCCAAACAAAATAACTCACAATTCCTGAACGATTGGGTCCCTCTTATTGAGAACACCTTGCATTTATATGTCTTTGACTGGGATTAAATTTTGTCAGATAATATGGCAAATCATATTCTTTACTTATGGTCGAAAAATATGTCAGGGTATGTTATGGATGCCAATTGTTTCTCCCTTGATTTTCCATGCATAAGCTGGAAGTTTACACTTGCAGATCCCCTTCCCATCCAAATATACCACAAGATTTGTTTGCAGGAAAATTATTTCGACCACTTCTACCGCATTTTCCACTTGGTTATGATTCCCATCTACTGCATTGTTTTTGGCTTCAAAATACCAATAATTCTCATTGCCGCTCTTAGTGACTTGCTATGAATTGGAGCCTATTTCATCGGGAATTATTCACTTGTGTTAGAATTTGGGGAAGAAATGGAAGCCCTCGTGTTATTCCTCTTAATGTCCCTGATAAACTCATATCAAGATCAATTACTTATCAGGTTGTTGGAATGAGAATAACCCTCGAGCTTAAAAGGGCTTCCAAGAATTTTTCGCCAAAATTTTTGTTGCAAGTTGGACGTTTTTCTCTCGCTAATTACCAGCTTGTAGAGAAGGATATTTTAGCCTTGAACGAATTGAAACTCGCTATTATCCCTTTCAAAGATTTTGACCCTTCTAATGTTCCACAGGATATAGAAAGTGAAGCACACAACAGAAATTATGTTCATGAGCACAATCAATACAATGATATGTTTTATCAGGCCCTAACTTATGAATCAGTACGTTATAAAGCCAGGAAATTGTCACTAGACAATTTTTAGCACTTCATTGTTTACAGAGATTCCACAAGGGCTCCTTTAATAATGCATTTCCTTAAGATTCCAGAGGGAGATGGTTTTATTGAGAAAACCATCAATCCTACCTATATCACAGACAATGCCTCAAATTTCCACACCAATACAGGCCTCTGCGACACAGAAATCTTGTTCACTGAAGCCTATACTCACTGATATGAACAAAGAATGGCAAGAATATTTAGATAAGTTTGCAGCTCAAAAAGAAATAGGCAAGGAGAAATAAGCCCTTGGACATGATGCCTCAAATGTTTCCACTCAAAAAATAGTTCCTATCACTCCTGAATCTACAAAGACAACTCTCGCGTACTTTGTCCCCTTTCTAAAACTCCACTTAACACTTAGGTCAATGTGGAAATTATCCCTGTTAATCCTACTACTGAGATTCAACTGAATGTTGAGGAATACCTCCTATGGAAATATTTTATAATCCTCAACATAAAGCAGTGATAAAGACAAGCACGAAGAAAAGAAAGGCAAAAATTGAAGCATCCCCTCCAAACTTTGCTTCCTTGGATGTAGTCTGGAGAGGCTTTTTTACATCTCCACATGAAGAGTTCTAGGAATTGTCTCAATATGCAGGGGCATATGCATCAAATACTATTGATAAAGCAACCCATGTGAAATATATTGTGTAAGAGAAGTACGACAAGATTCAACAATTGGAACAAGTGGCTCAATCTCAGTCAGAGTTACAAACACAAATCAAGTTAATCAAGAGTCGGCACTTTAAAGAGCTCAAGTGGCGATATGACCAGTTAAAATAATTGCAGAAAATATCAAAACCAGTAAAATTTGAAACTTTCAATCTCGTTGAGTTCAAACATGAGGCTCTTGAACTCAATATGCAACTTGTCAAACAACAGAAAATTTTCTGTGAAAAAATAAGCTTGCATGTCAGCATAGGTTGAGCTCTACATTGGTTGGTGAGTTGGTTGACATATAAATACAATATCACGACGCAGGGAAATCTGAATGATATCCTTGAATGGTAGTCGAATTAGAATAGAATGCAGCTAAAACTGCCCAAAATTGATGAAATGCACAAGTTCTTGGAAATTGGAAGGACAAAATTCGTTTAGTCAGAAAGTTGGTAAATGACACTCGAGCTTTCATGCACCATTGTGCAGGCTATCACATGACCTCTTTTGGAGGCAAATTTACTTTTAAATTATGAATAAGACGTATTTCCATATGTCAAATCATTGCATAAAATTTGGATGGATGAAAGCGTATAATTTGGTAAAAGGGTTGAACAACTATCCAAGGTTAATATTGAATTTAACTGTAGCTATTAATCAAGCCTCATGGTTATTAGTGGGTTCTTAGGACTCTCACAGACTTGGAAACTCAGATGTTTCCTCTTCTTCAAGATTTTATTTTCAATTGTCAGCTAAATATGAAGCCTTATTATCCTCAAGAGTTGGTACCTCTTCTAGATATCCATCAACAATGGAAACAAGCTACTAACTCAACATCAGCTTGAAGTTTTGTCATTGGATTTTTATTTTTTTTAAATGTAACTATTTTACTATTTTGTGCAAATTTTGTTTTGGGTTAGTTGAGGGAATATCATAGGCTTAGTTTCTCGCTTTTTTTTGTAAAGAAGGTTATAAATAGAGCCCTCAAACTCATTCAAAGGGTTCTGAATTTTTTCTAAAAGAGCTTCAATCGCATTATTATACTGAAGTCCTTCTATTAATACATTTGAACCATATTTATTCCAGTGTGCAAAGACCAAGAGCAGAATTGGTACTTTTATCTCCTTTGTTTCTCAGTTTATCTTCAAATGAATCAATATATTTAGATTGATATATTTGTCATTGTGCTTTGATTTCATCGATTAAAACATAAATACTATAATATTCCCAATTAGTCCTAAGCAAATGGGAATATTCATTTATTTTTATTTATTTTTTCTGTTTCATGAATAAAAATGTAAAGGAGGTTCATAAAACTCCTCAACAGTAAATAAATCAATGCCAAATGTGAAAAAAGCTAAATCTTGGCTATGTAAGCAAGCACCCTTAGGTGTGAAAGGGGCTAAATATTTTGACTGGGTCAACCATGACCAAATCTACAGTGTTGTCTTGGAGGAGTGGCCATCAATGAGGCACAGCGCAGTTTGTTGGAGATTGCTTGTGTGAAAGAAGCTATTTCATTGAAGGTGGTTTAGGGTTTACAAGCTCTTAACTTATAAAAGGAAGAGGATGGCAGCACAAAAGGGTTGTTGAATGATATTTGATTTCTGAAGTATTGTCTGTTTAGACATACAGTTTTATTTGGTTGTTTAGCCTAGATTGCAAATGTTGTTTAGCATTGGGTGTTCCTGATCGGGAATCCCACCTCTTTCCTTGAGAGGCCTCTTGGAAGTGTCTTGTATTGCATATTCCATTATCTAGCTTGAGGCCAAGCTTCTTCTTCCAACTACAACGCAGATCCTATTGAGGGTTTGGTTGTCTTTGAAAGCTGCAGCAAGTGGAGGCTAGATCTACTCAGATCTAGACCATTTCAGTGCTCCTTTTTAGTGGAGAAGTATTATATTCCATTGGAAAGAGAGTATTGAACGTTTTGAGCTTCATTTTCTAATCTTGGCATGTGGCCAAACTTATTCTAAACCCTACAGCACAGTATTGATTCCAGAACTACGTTATTCCTGTAGGTGATGTTGTAGGGTGTTTTGACATACCATCTGTAGAGTTGGTTTTCAAGTGTTGGGGATCTGCCCTTCACTTTGGAGATCCATTGGAGGAGATCTATACATTTTTCATTTCATATATGATCTGCATGTTTCTAAATACTTTTGAATATCTGAATATTTCTGCAGATTTGTAACTTAGATCTCAAATCTACTTCATGTACATGGTGTTTTGCTAGAAACCCCAAGGGGGATTGAAAGAGGAGCCTCTATAGTGTATGGATCTGTTATAGATCTAAAATTTCATGCACTTATATGCTCTAGATCTAAAGTGTAATCTTCAGCTGCTGCAGCTCAATAAAATAATGTTGTCAAGCCTTTTGCAGTTTATACATGTGATTGCAGCACCTCTTTTGAGGATTTTCTTCCATCGGAGACTTCTATTCCCTGTTGTACATCTTATGGGCCACCTTATGCATATCTTTTGTTGTTATAAATGTAAATAAAGAGTCTCCATATTGGCCTCCTGCTATGTTTTAGATGATCAACTTTATTTCTCTACATAACTGTCTTGTATTACTGCATTTCCCATTTGGGAATATTACAAATACTTTTGATGTGTGTAGATCTATTTATTTCCAGTGCATTGAATGAATTAAAAAATTTTGATATGTTTTTGTGCTAAAACATTAATTTGATTAACTATTTAATCAAATAAATATTTTTGATTGCGATTATTAACATTATATCGTGAAAATATTTATTTTCATTCATATAGCATTATCTTTGTATCACATATGCATTTATAAAACCCGAATAAAATATATTTAAGTTAGATATTATATTAGTTATCTAAGTCGTTTTATGTTATAGCAGTCAATCCACTTTCACTCATTCCTTTCCCATATCCACTTAGGACTTTTTATTGCGGGTAATTAGACCCATATAAACCAGTCGAAACCACCATTTGCAACAGAAAAGAGTCTAACTTGGGACTATGACCAGGTGGTATTCGAAATGTTGATGAAGTCATTTTTTGCCGTCAACAGGACCAAAAAAATACTTTAATTGGGAGGAATATATTCATGACACATTATAAGATATGACCCATATTATCTTTATGCCTTTTTTACTCCTTACGAGGTTCCATTGTGAAAAATGGCAATATGAATGTTTTTCTCACATATGATAGTTGCAGTTAAAGGAAATTTGCTCAAAGGGCACTTTTTGCACGCCATTTGCATAAATCTGAGGCCAAATAAAGAAAATTTGAGACATTGATTTTTTTTCCAATATAACCATTCAAGTAAACATGTTTACAATTTTTTAGAAGATGCATATGGAAGTTTAGGCAAACATGTTTTACTAGCATATTTCAATTTTTTGTCAATGTATGAAAGTAAGCCAAAATTCATGTATTTTGTACAACATGCATTTTTCTTCATCACAATGAAAATATAGAAGTTCATTGAGGTGGTAAATGAGGAAACACACCTTATCCCTTTTAAAGCACTCCATTTGGCCTTAAAATGATCCCTAGGCATGGATTTTTCTACAAATGTTTATAAAAGAAAAAAAATCAGGAAAAAAGGTAAAAATTTCCAACTTGACATATTTTGTGAAATTAAACGAAAAAGAGATGGAAAATTTTGAGACCTGATTTTTGTTAACAAGGTGATAAGCTTCAGCTATCATGTCTTACTTTATAAAAATGAAACATATAGAAGTTTTGGCATGTATTTTTCTAAAGCCATTTAGGAAGGTGAGACTTTGCTTTTGTTTTTTTAAGTGCAAGAACTAATTTTCCCATAACTTGAAATCCATCAACAAAGCTTTTCTAATCTTTTGTGAGTGGGAAATTATGATTAAATTAATATGTTCACCAAAAATCACTAACACCTACAATGACATTTGTGATATATTGGCGCTTTTGCAAGCATGGTTTGCCATTTGGAAATTTGGTTAAAACATACACTTTTCGGTTATGAATGAGTGCACATGAGCTTATTTTTAAATTTGCATGAGTTTCTTTTGTTGCATAAAGGAGGAGGACAAAAAGTAAGTGTTGTCACACAAGAAATGGTACTTACAAACTGATGGTTTCCACACAAGAATCATCACTTAACAAACTAGTGGTTGGTGGCAAGAACCAACCACAAGAAACTCGAATGCCATTCAATTATGTTTCAGAGAAGGAAGACCCCATCACACAATTTAGGAAAATTAGATGCAAGGTTGCATGAGGACATTCAACATCTTCAATTGGAGGGAATTTTGAGTCATGAAATAACCATATTTTAACATCCTTTTTACCATCTTTTCATAACCTTTTTCCTTGAATTTTATCCTTTTCCACTCCTCCATATTTGTTTTAATCAATTGTAATGCTTATATGTGGGATTAGAGTCAATAATTTTTTTATGCACATGCATAGATGGAGCACAAAGTCTGATGAAGACTAGACTGGAGCTTGCTAATGTGATGGGATGGTCACATGATGGTGTTGGGAGAAATTTTAAATATTTTGTAGATATTTACATTAGAAAATGAGTTTTGTTATTTAGAGGAAATATTTCCCAATGTAAAGGTAGCTTCAGTTTCCTTATTTTTGTGATAAGGAGAAACGATCCATCACTTGTGAGTCTTGGTTATCCCAGGTACCTTTCTTTTTAAAGAGGGCTAGTGTTTGAGAAGAGTAGTGTGTGCAGTAGAGGAGAAGTGCTGCAGTGGAGAGGAGAAGCTCCAGCACTACGAGAAGAGGCAGAGGGTGAGAGGCTTGAGATGCAAATGCCCACATTTTTTATTTGGCCAGTTTACTATATCGTTAATTTGATTAATGAATAATATGTTTATGTGCCTCTGTGTTGGTAATTTCATTGTCTATCTATTATTAAGGAAGTCTTTTGTCTGCACTAGTTCAGAATTTGAAATGTCTTAAAATGTATCATGGTTGTATGCCTTGATGTTGAATCTGGAGGTGTTGATAAATGGCATGGTTGTATGCTTTTATATCAAATCAATATGCTTTGGTTTAAAAGTATTTTTGAGTTGAATATGTATTTACATGTGCATATGAAGTTATAGCTTCACATGGTTGTCATAGTGGTTGTTGAAGTGTTTAGAGTGTCTAATTGTGAGTCTATGGGTGAGTATAGCTAATATTGGTATATAGTAGTGTTTTATGAGAGCTTGTGATCATTCTTAGATGTTGTATGTATGTCTAGAATTAGTCTTTGTGATGTAGTTGGTTATGTGTTTGTTGAATGCGTTGAAGACTGCTAACTCTATGAAGACCATAAGCTATGTTGTGTGTGGATGGTTTGTACTAGTTTGTGCAATGTATTTAGGGATGCATGGTATGTGTAGGTATGTTGGTAAATTGCCTTTCCTGTTTCTAAATGGGAAGGGTCTTCATGTGTGTAGAAGACAAAGTAACCTGTTTTGTTAGTATGTTGTCTAAAACCTTGCATATCTAAGTGTGAGTTAAAATTGTAAATACCCATAAAGAATCACATGTGAGGCCATGTGTAGTGTTAACAAGTGACTTAAGCCATTTAGAGTTGATTGGGAGCAAGGCCAAGTCTTTTAGGCTTCCTAGAATATGAAAAGACGAAATTTTGGAAGCGTTGAAAAAATATTTTGCAGCGCCTACAACAAGCATTTCCAGGCCTGCGTGTGACTTGTTTGAAGCTTATTTTGGCCAAAATGGTGTGCCATTGATAATTTGAATCCCATGTGAGATATTTGAGGTGATAAAAAGGATTAGAATGGGAGAGAAGACTCTCTATCATGGGACTTGCATAGCCAAATTCATATTCTTTGTTTAACTTCATATTTAAATTAATTCCTTAATTTCCAAAATTAGATTCTACAACACAAAGTTGTGCTTGTGGGTTGGAGTATCCTAGGTTATGGGAAGTTAAGGGAACCAGATCTGTCCCCATCAAGTGGTGTCAGAGCTCAACTATGTTTTTAGAGAATTTTAGAGCCACGGAAATATTTACAAATCTTGGAGAAAAATACAGGAAGCTCTTGAAGGAAGAAAATTTTATAGCAGATTGAGGTAAATCTGCGTTGAATTGAGGTTTGTTGAGTGTGAGGTGTTATGCAAACATAGTGGAGAGTGTCTACCTTGAAGTATAATAAATTTCTATTTGTGATGCAGTCAGAATATCATATATTGGATGGTGGATATGCTTGCATGTATGAAGACAATTTAACAGTGAAAAGAGGTTGAAGAGAAAAGGAACCTTACAGCAGTAAGTGAGGTTATTGCAGGGAAGTGAAGAGTTGATATGTTCTTGGGAAAGAACAAGTGCATTGGTTGGAGAAGAATTGGTTCACCAAGTAGTGGAACATGATATTTTGTTATAGATTTTATAAAATTGAATGTGATGTTTTAGTCATTAAATTAATTGTGTTTGCAGGACTGAATTGGTAGAAGTCTCCATAGAAAGTAATCTATGTCAAAGGAGAAGAAGCCAGAAAAACACTTGGATGAAGAAATCGTGATAGAACCCAATAGAAAAACTAATAAGAGTGAGTGGTTGAAGATAAAACAACTAACAACTTTGAAAGCGGATGAGCAAGGGTGCTCAAGAAGGGGGTCTACTACAGAGAACCTAGAGAAGATAAGGTACGAAGAGGATGAATTGATATGGTTGACAAGTAGCATAATTGTCACAAAGAAAAGAAGGGAATGTTGCAACCCACAAGTAGATAAGGAGATTTCACAAGAGGAAGAGATAAAGATGATTATTATTACTCATAGCATGGGTTCATAGGAAATTCACAAGTAGAAGAAGAAAAGTGCCAAGGTAGTTGGACTCAAAAGAATGAGTGATGAAGGATTTGGGGAGGAGATGGTTGGGTTGAGGATATAAATTAATCATGGGAAATAGTTGCTACAAGAAACTCAATATGGCCATAGTTATGTGCAGAAACAATGGTGTTAAAAAGGGAGGCCTACAGTAGCCAAAGGATGAAAACAATAAGGATAAGTTTGCAGCAACAGTTGTGTGAATATTGAATAAGGAGGTAATAGTATTTTGTTTTCAGTTAATTAATTGTTGATCAAAAGTAGAAGTGATGAGTGTTTGTAGATGAGGATAGTGGAAAGGAACCTTGTAGTATGAAGTAATGAAGAACAACAAAGTTCTTAAAGGAATAAGGTGAGAAATTTCATGCTGAAACTAGAAGAGCAGAGAGCACTCAAATGAATATTACATAGGAAGGAGTCATCATAAATACTAGGAGAAGACTAGGTATGGAAGAGATTAGTATGGTATTTGCAAACAGTCTGATGGATTCATCTTGTTGCAGTGGCTTGTGTGCAGCTCACAGTGAGCAGGAATACGCTCATCGAAGGAGGATATTTGTGACTACTGAAGGTCATAGTAAAGGTTCAGAGAGAAACCATAGTAGATCAAGTTATGAAAAACTTGATATAGAAGTAGAAGAAACCAAATTACAACTAAAGATGATGAGAGGACTGCTACAGAAATATGAGGAAGACCAAGGTTACAGATGCACCCTCCGGAAGAGAGTGAAATGGAATTTTTTGCGAGTGAATCTGAGACATAGATTAAATGCTCAGTGGAGGAAAGGCTCCAAGGAATTGAGTTAAAACCATGGAAGAGTGACCTAGGGGTGATGAACACATGTGATGAAGCAGATGAAGATTTTATGAGCAGCTAGAAGACAAGAAATTTGAGCCAAGAACATAGTTACAAGATGAAATTGACAATAGGAAAGTAGGAAGGTATAGTTGGGAAAACCTATGTTGTTGAGGAAGTTTTGAGCACAGTATTGGCAAGTTTGAAAAATTCAACAACAAGTAAAAGTTTAGAGTTCGCAGCAGACACAGGGACTTCACTCAATGAACCTCTGACCTATCGTGTGCATTCGTGGCATATTAAACAATACCCTTAATTTGACTACATATTGGAAAATACCCCTAAAAATCACATTATTTAACCCCCTACCAGTATGAACCCAATACACCTTCCTAATTCAAAAAACCCCTACTTCCACTAAATATTGTAGGTATCCATTTTTTCCTTAACATTTTTTATACCCCTTTATATTTTTTCATTAACTTGGAGATCCATTTTGTATACTTGCCAATATAAAAACCCTTTACCCCCTATATATCCCCCAATATATTATGTCATTTTTTCCTCAATATATATCCCCCAATATGAACCCACTTGATATGGTATTGCTCCCTAGTGAAGCCCCTATGGTAGCAGAAGCGGTAAAAGAAGGTACAAGATGAGTAAAGGATCTAGTAAGAGATTTCTTTCACTTTGTAGGCGACAGTTGAGGAAGGTGAGGAGATTTGCAACAAAATAGAGCAAGGTTTTCTTTCAGGTTTTTGTAGAAGAGAACCAAGTAGATGCCAAAATCCCGAACTCATGAGTAATTTTGGTGAGGTATCATTTATAAAGGTGGATACTTTTTATTATAAAGGCGTGTTGCATCTCATGAGTTGAATTTGTTCGATAAGACCAGATGCTTATGACCATGAGGTCATATATTTTTGTACCTTGAGAGTCTGATGCAGGTGCATAGATGGAGCACTAAGTCCGATGAAGACTGGACCGGAGCTTGCCAATGTGATGGGATGGTCACATGATGGTGTTGGGAGAAATTTAAATGTTTTGTAGATATTTACATTAGGAAATGAGTTTTGTTATTTAGAGGGAAATGTTTACTAATGTAAATGTAGCTTCAGTTTCCTTATTTTGTAAGAAGGGGAAACGATCCATCACTTACAACTCTTGGTTATCCCATGTAGCTTTATTTTTAAAGAGGGATAATTTTTAGAAGAGTAGCGTCTGCAACAGAGGAGAAGCGCAACAGTGGAGAGCAGAAGCTCTAGCACTAGGAGAAGAGGTAGAGGATGAGAGGCATGGGATGCTTATATCCACAATGTGTATTTGGCCAGTTTATTGTATGGTGAATTTAATTAATGAATAATATGTTTATGTGCCTCTGTGTTGGTAATCTCGTTGTTTATCTATTATTAAGGAAGTCTTTTTTCTGTGCTAGTTCAGAATCTGAAATGTGTTGAAATGTATCATGGTTGTAAGCCTTGATGTTGAATCTGGAGGTGTTGAGAAATGTCATGGTTGTATGCTTTTACATCAAACTGATATGCTTTGGTTTAAAGGTATTTTGGGGTTGAATATGTAGTGGTTGTTGAAGTGTTTAGAATGTGTGATTGTGAATCTATGGGAGAGTATTGTGAGCATTCTGATATGTTGTATGTATGTCTGGAATTAGTCCTTGCATTTTAGTTGGTTATGTGTGTGTTGAATGCATTAAAGTTTGCCAACTCTGTGAAGATCGTAAGTTATGTTGTGTGTGGGTTGTTTGTACTAGTTTGTGCAGCATATTTAAGGTTGTGTGGTATGTGTGGGTATGTTGGTCGACTCCTTTTTCTGTTTCTAAATGGTAAGAGTATTAATGTGCATAGAAGACAAAGTACCTTGTGTTTTTAGTATGTTGTCCAAAACCCTACAGGTTTGGTAAGTGTGATTTAGAATTGTAAATCCCCATGAAGAAGGATGTATGAGGTCATGTGTAGTGTTAAGGAGTGACTCAAGGCTGCGTAGAGTCAATTGGGAGCAAGGTCGAGTCGTTTCAACTTCCTAGAATACGAAAAGATAGAATTATGGAAGCGTAGGAAAAATATTTTCCAGCACCTACAGGAGCACTAGAAAAATACTACACGGTGCCCATAACAAGCATTTTCATGGTTGCGTGTGAGTTGTATGAAGCATGTTTTGGCCAAAATGATGTTCCATTAACAGGTTGAATACCATGTCATATATTTGAGGTTGATAAAAAGAATTAGAAGGGGAGAGAATACTCTCTCTCATGGGACTTGAATAGCCAGATTCATATTATCTCTTTGACTGCATATTTAAATTAATTCATGAATTTCCATAATTGGGTTCTACAACATAGAGTTGTGCTTGTGGGTTGGAATATCCTGAGTTATCGGAAGTCGGGGCAACCCAACCTATCCCCATCAATTTCCAATACATCTATTTTAGTAATTTGAGTCAGTTTATGATTAAATATTATAAAAATGACATGTTTTCATTTATATTTGAAATTTGGGTGATTTTATTGAAGGTTGTAAGCATATTTGAAGATTTACATAATGGAAAATTCTACAATCGTTTATGAGTTTACGATGTGAACATGTGCTAGTTATTATCATGGATATCATGACCTTATTTATTTATTTTTTGATGTTTTTTGAAGTTACATCGTGCTAGTCTAGATTGATTGTGCAGAAAAGATAGTCTCCCCTGAGATACATTAAGGTATGAGTTTGCTTATGTCGTCTACTTGGTGCTTGAATGTTTGATTATCTTTTCTATTTGGTGTTTGAGTGTTTGGTGTCTATTATGTTATATATATGTTGTTTGAATGTCTGATTAGTTGCATGATATGATATTGTATCTATAGGACTACATGAAGGAATGATATTGTTTTAATATAGTTGTACTAACATAATATATACTGAGATAGTTGATATGTACTTGAGTGAAAGTAGGTGCTAGTTGTAGTGGTATGACTAGTGACTGTGAGTTGATTATGATATGTTTGTTAGTCTTGATAAAAGTTGATTTCAAATTAATAGATTTGTTGTCTTGACCTTTGGAACATGTGGCTGACATGTGTGTTTTGTTACAAGGCAACGTGAATGGCACAACAAGGTAAGATAACTAGTACATTGTTATATTTGTCTATACATTAAAAATTATGTGTTTATGGTAGTATGATGCAAAGGATTGCATAGAAAAAGAGACTGCCATGAAAACTTGGAGAAGGATTAGGTTGAGATTTCCTTTGGAACGAAGCATTGGGAACCCATGGGGATTGAGTCATAGCGTTTGTTTCCAGTCTTGTTCTTTTGGTATTTTGTGACTTGTTGCACTTGATTTGTGGTCTTGATTTTGTCTAGTGCATGATCATTTCACTTTGTTTGTGGTCTCATATTTCTATTCATTTTCCAAGGTTTTCTTCTTGCCTTTTATGTTCTAAGGGTCTTGGGAACTGGTTGGGGAAAAATGAAATTTAATGGATCTCGGGGAGAGTTGTGTGGTACCCCACAAGTAATGTGAGACTTGGATGAAGCTCGGTGCATGAGAAAGGGCAGCTAAAGGTAAGAGTATGAGTTGGTTGGGTCCATTAGGATAAATCGATGGTGGCAAGATAGTCATGAGAAAGGTACAAGTAAGGTGAAGTAAATGGATTTGAGGCATCAAATGCCTTGGCTAAGTTGGGAACCATTGTTCTCAATGGTGTGCATGATGTGCACCGATAAAGGGAGTTATCTTAACCTAGAACCTATAATATCTAGTAATTATGTTGTGATTATGATTATGATGATGTCTATATATGTATATATGTATGTATGTATGTTGTTGTCTAACAGGGTTGTAAAGGATCATGATTTTTGTGTGTTGATGTTTATATGTATATATGCATTTATATATGTCATTGTCTGACAAGATCATGATTTATTTATGTTAATGTTTATATATATGTATGTATCTATGTATAAATGTCATTGTCTAACAGGATCATCAGGAATCATTATTATAGAGGAATGATTGCTTACGAAGGTGAATGGCATGAAGAGGTTTCTATTTTATGAGGAGTCAAGTTGGAAGAGTAAACTTGGCAAATCCATGAGGTTATTACCATGTGGATATGACTTGATATTATGTGATTATACTATGCCTATGTTTATGTTATGGATAGGTAATGTTGAGGGATACACCAGCATAATGGAAGCAGCATAATCGATGGCATGCTAAAACATGCATGAATAGTGGAAAGACACTAGAAGCAAGGTTTCCTGGTAGAGTCAGTGTGTGGTCTATGGATGTGTAGTACTATTGTTGTATATATGTTGTACATGTTGCACCTGTGATGTTGTGTGCATGTATTGTTGTGAATATAGGTTGTTGTGTACATGTTATTTATACAATACTATGTGTAGATAGTGGTGTGTACATGTTGTTAAAGCAGTGTTATGTACATTTGGCATTGTGTACATGTTGTTTATGCATTTTTATGTACATATGGTGTTGTGTGCATGTTGGATATGCGGCTTTGTGTACATTTGATGTTGTGCACATGTTGGATATGTGGTGTTGTGTACATATGGCGCTTTGTGCATGTTTCATATGCATTTATTTGTATATATAGTGTGGTGTACATGTTTTACATATGGTGTAATGTGCATATGGTGTTGTTTGTATGATTGTACATGTGATGTTGTGTGCATGTGGTGTTGTGTACATGTTGTACATGGGGTGTTGTGTGCAAGTAGTGCTATTTACATGTATTGCATGTGGCGTTGTTTACATGTGGTGTTGTGTACATGTTGTGCATGTGGTGTTGTGTATACGTGGTGTCATGTACACATTGTGCATGCGGTGTTGTGTACACATTGTGCAGGTGGTTTCTTGTACATGTTGTGCAGGTGGTGTCGTGTACAGGAGGTACTATGTACATGTTATACATGTGGTACTGTTATACATGTGGTATTGTGTGCATGTCATACATGTTGTGTTGTGCACATGTGGTATTGTGTGAATATTGTACATGTTGTTTTGTGTACATGTGGCATTGTGTATGTGCATTGTGTAGTCGTGGTATCGTGACATGTGTATTCATTGTGTTGTATTTTGCGTATGTATTGAGTTGTGTTGTACACCAGATGTAGATGTATGTATTGTGTCTTGTTGTACACCAGGTGTACATGTTTGTGTTGTGTCGTACACCGGATGCAAGTGTATGTGTTGTGTTGTAGCAAGGTGTAGGTGTATGTGTTGTATATTAGGTGTAGGTGCATGTATTTTATGGTTTTGTATGTTGTGTGTGGGTGTATGCATGTGATGTAAATTGTGTATATGTGTACATGGTTGAAGAGAAGGTATTGGGCACTTTTCAGGTTTGGAAACCAATCTGGTGTGCATATGGAAAGGGCAAAGGACAAAGGTAGATGCAAATGACCAATTGAAGGATGAGTATTGGTGTTTTATTTAATTTTATTATGCATGTGATCTATGACTCTAATTTAAGATGTTTACATGTGATCTACAATTTTTATTATGATGGTTGTGTTTTGAGCTAACCTGTTGTGATATGTTTATACATGATTGTGTAGGTGGATTTGGTGCACAAGTGTACCAAACCACACCTGCTTAAGAGGAGTGGTTGTTTCCTCTTAAGTTCCTGGTCACAGGCAGATAATTAAGGGAGTTAGCAAGTTAGTGAACATGCCAAAACATAAAACATACTACATAAGAAAATAGCATGCATATATAGAGAGAAAATAAAAACTAAAGTAAAACACATAACACAAAAGCTCTACATAGAGTCAAACAACTTCAATAATCCAAACGGTGGCGCTTACGTCCCCTCTTATTGAGTGCTAGTAGGAATAAAGGATGAAATGTTTACCCACTTGTCAAGGGGCCCTTAGAACTAGGGAGTTCTAAGACTTGATGCCACAGGGACTTCACTCAATGAACCTCTGACCTATCGTGTGCGTTCATGGCATATTAAACAATACCCTTAATTTGACTACATATTGGAAAATACCCCTAAAAATCACATTATTTAACCCCCTACCAATATGAACCCAATACACCTTCCTAATTCAAAAAACCCCTACTTCCACTAAATATTGTAGGTATCCATTTTTTCCTTAACATTTTTTATACCCCTTTATATTTTTCATTAACTTTGAGATCCATTTTGTATACTTGCCAATATAAAAACCCTTTACCCCTATATATCCCCCAATATATTATGTCATTTTTTCCTCAATATATATCCCCCAATATGAACCCACGTGGTATGGTATTGCTCCCTAGTGAAGCCCCTGTGCCCGATGCAAGGATGTTTTTACCTTTGAACTACCTTGGCTCAAAGTCTCTCTCTCTCTCTACTCCGAAGGATTGGAGTTGTTGGATGGCCAACAACTAAATCCCCACTGTCTCTTCTCTGGATCACACACTGTTGGATTTCTTGGTGCAATTTTGCCCAACATAACAATTTTTTCTCCTTGTGTTCATCTCTTGGCGGCCTTTTATAGGAGAATTCAAACTCTCCTTCCCTCTCTTGGTACATTGATGGATGGTGACCCAAGAGAGGAGGGTGATTCCATTGTGTGCCACATTATTCCATTGTGTAATCCCTTGAGGTTCTAAGGAGGCTTGGACGACTATCCTTAGGCAGCCACAAGTGTGGGATCAATTTCCTAGAGTGTGCCTTATGGTCCCGAAAAGTGACTTCCGCCACTCTCAGGTCTGCGCGGATTTTTGAGGGAAATCTGCAGAAAGGTGCGCCTATCGAAGAAAAATGTGTGCGGAGGCACATTCTATTATGGTCTTGAGTGCACAATTGCATTTTTCTCCTGGACCTTAGAGAATTTTTAAATTCTTCAGATCCTCTAATGTGCCTCAGCCCTGTAAATCCTTCTTCCTGAAATTTAATAATTTCATATTTTATTGTCTTATTTTCCAGTGATAACAGTTTCCCCTTAATGTGTGAGGTCTAGGAATAACTATATAGCCGAAATACATTACAGTTTCTTTTCTGTGTATTGTGCGGAGAGAGAGAGAGACCTACATGTAACACGGAGTTGGAAACACCTTACACCGAGTCAAAGAGTGACCATGTCCTGTGGGAACCCTACAAGCAATGGTATGATATAATAAATACAATTTTTCTATGAGGCGGGCATGTCCCATGCTCATGATTCTTTGTCTTGCTAAGCAAATATATTTCACAGATACAAATTATGTCTGTGTCACTGGTATGGTAGTGATCTGTCGGTTGATGACGATGACTGCTGACACCCTTAGGGGCGTTTTTTCTTTGACAATAGGTGGAATGTGGTATCCACATGCGTAAACTTGGTATGGCATATAAATGCGCATTGTACGCATGGGTGTATGACTGGGACCTTCTCGTGTAAGCATTGCTGAAAGAGATGCTTATAAAGGCACGGGTCTTCGACGAATTTGATCAAAGTGAAATGGTTGCAAGGTACGATACCATCTTGACATGAAAGCTTTTGTTGGAGTCGAATTTCAGGAGGATCAATGACATCTATGGGCAATGATGTCTCCCACAGTGCCACCTGAGGATGTCCCTTTTGTGGTGAGGGGTGATCCAAGGTACCGCTTCCTTTTTCAAAAATAGGTGTTGATGTCGACAAAAAGGAAGTCTCGACCGAACGAGAGAGTCATTGGTGCAAGGGCTTAGGATCCTGGATGTGATAGGTTTAACATAGTCATGATGGCGAGGGGTGACTAAATACTGATGATGGGACTCAGTGGCCCAAGGTCGAAGTATAAAAAGCAGTATGGTGGTAGTCATAACTATTTCTAACGGGGAAATCCCTGGAATCGGTAGGACGTCCAAGGTGGGTATATATTGGTATGAATTTCATGGTGGCTTATGCGTGAAGGGCGTGATACTCCGACCAAGGGTGACGAGGGACTGCTTCCATGGGAGAAAAAATGGATGCGTGAATGGGGGATATAGTGCACCGTTTGCGGTCTTTGTACACTTAGCAAAAGAATGAAATAATAGGGTTTGGTTTGTACAAAACACAGAGACAGGTGCCCCAAAACATGAAAGTGTTCGCTCACTGATGATGTGAGGAAGGTTTTTTTCTGAGGGTGGGGACCCCATTGGTTGGTCTCATGTGTGGGGTTGATGAAGCAGATGGAAAATGTCGCAGATGGGCTATGCTGATGGAGGTATGGTAGGCCAAATGCGAGGCGCAGTAGTGCGCTTTCGATCTACTTTCAAAACCTGGTAGTCTAGGAAAGGGTTTTTATTTGGATATGGTAAAACTCGACCTATGCATGATGAGTGAAATGGGCATGAGGTGCTTCCCGGACTAAAGTGGTATGGCCATTGCGTCATGATTTTTGTGATATATGGTCTACTTTGAGTGACGGGCGCCATAGAGGGGGGACTCTACCGACCAACGAGGATGTTTATCATGTGCAAGGTGGGGTGATGATAAACATGGTCGGGTGCTTGGAACCTATGGTTAATTTCTTATGGAGAAATGATGCCAAGATATGCAGAGTTTTTCTGGGACTCTATCATGCTAAGGGTAGAATGATATGTACTCTAGAACTTTCGGTAGATGGAGTGATGGATGGTTTGCACAATACCTGCAAAAAAAATACCCCAAGTGAAAGCATCTTCTTTATTCAAATATTATTGAAAGACATGTGCTAAAAAAAAAGATGAGAGAGGGCATACCCGTCGGCATTGAAAAATTATTTTTTTGGAGGTGCAAATGTGTGGCATCGCCCTTGGGCATTATGGAGTGTTGATCAAAATGTTGCTTGCGGTCCTATAATTGGGCCTTCTGAGCTCTCTTTATGGTCCTCCAAAGTTACCGAAAAGGGCGACATATAGATGAATATGGCTCAATTCAATTCATTTGTGTCAGTTGAGCATTTGAGGTTTTGAGAGGTCAGGGGCTTCTGCAGAGCTGTTCTTGTAATTGCGGTTACCCTGAGTACCCAGGACTAGCGATTTTTTAGCCAGGTAAGCCCCATGATGTTCTACATTTAAATTTTTTCAGTGTGTCAGTGCCAGGGTCCGTACAGGACTGGTTTGTACTGATCCTAGGCAAATTTTTCCTTGACCGTGCGAGAGATCAAGGCACAGGCGCACAACTTTCACACAAAATTAAGGGTTATGCGCGAACTTATCGTGCATGTACTACCTTTGCGGGTTCCTTTGTCGCGTCAGTGAGAAAAAAATACATGCTCTCCTTGCGCCTATCTGAGGAATAGGCGTGCGGAGGAATAGGAGCGCAGAGGGCCGAAGCTACTTTTTGCAAAAAAATTGGAAATTTTGTCTGTTTTTTAGTGATTTCAGTGTGACTGATGTGTGCCTGTTTGATGACAGGATGTTGTGGATGGAGAGGGATTGGCCTAATCTCCAGGTTGCTTTGACTGTTGATGTCATGCGCACCAATGGTTGCCGCGTTGGGGTCTTCTCAATTTTATGGAGAATGACCTCTTACGGTCACAGGATCGTCCTCTACGTTACCTGATCCGATGATGGAACATACGACGCAAGGTGATGGTGCTGCAGGGGTGCGACCTTGTTATCCATCCTAAGACGGATATCTATTTTGTGACTGGGTTTTTGCCTCAGGGTGAGGCACTTCCTTATCCACTTCCCCCTAGGCGATTGGATCTTGAACGATTTTCAGCGGGCCATTGTGGCGAGGCACCCCTTATGGAGGGGTGCATAGTGATTTCTTTTGTGACTAACCTGGCCGAGTGGTGTGCTCTGGCTGCTATTGTACGACCGACGGGGTCTTCTGCGCCCCACCAGGCCTCGAGGCCATAGATAGGTGTTTTGCGTCGGCTGAGGGTCAGGAATTTCTTCAATTTTGCCCGTTTTTGCTATGACAAGATGTTGGCTCAGCTTTCCAAGGTCCGAGATGGATCAAAGTTGTTCACATATGCTAGCATTCTATGTAGCATTATGTATGAGTAGGTGGTGCTGCTGAGACCTACGGTGGTTGTGCCTGCTGGGGGGCCTCAGGAGCCTCGTATGAGGAGGTGGGCCCCTGTGATGCCTTGCGGAGGGGGCAGTAGGGTGGGGCGTTATTGGAACGCCACCGCGGAGGCTTATTTTGAGGCCAATCCTAAAAAAAAACTGTCGTTCCCTTATGCGGGGATGGACTTCCAAGGAGACCCAGACATGGGTCTTCCTGCTGGATATGCTTGGGTGCCAGCAGGTATGTTTTTGTGTTTTTTGCATTTACTTGATTATTTATGTTTTGTGTGTGTATTATGATGACACTGACATATTTTTGTTACTCTTGTAGATGTTGCCGAGGTTGAAAGTCCCGTGGCTCGGTTGGTGGGACACCATCTGATTCAACGGTCTTGAGGTACTCCTCGCGCAGGCGAGGGATAGAGAGGTTGGTGCAACCTCTCGGCAGAGCACCTAGAGTGGGGGCTGGTCCCTTGGGGAGGGTAGCAGCTTGGCTATTGCCGAGACAGCTGTTGAGTGGGCTCGTGCCGAGGCAACAAAGGCTCGCGTTGCTGAGTTGACAGAGCAGGTGGCTTTTCTAGAGGTCAGAGCTCGGGTGCTAGATGATGCATGGGTTCGAGTGGACCGCTTGACCCAGGGGATGTTTGCCCGAGGTTTTTTGGATGACCTCGAAGATGCATGGTTGCAGACATTGATCGCCCAGGAGAGGGGTTATCGTCCGATTTTATGTCGGGTGGTAATATCTATTTTGACGGCGGCTCGAGTTTTGATACCGGGAGCGGTTGTGGCTCCAGGTGCCCCACCTGGGGGAGCACTGCCCTAGAGTTTTATTGTACACAGGGAAAGCACCCATTATGAGGATACTTCCCCTATTTTTTTCAACTTGTACATTTGTATCTTTTGGGCTGACTTATGGGTCAAAGACACTGTTTTTTGTACTCAAACACATATATTTTTTGGTATATATGAGGGAGATATTTTTTGCGGCTCTACATGGTGTGCCCCCTGTTTTGTTTATGGGTTATGCTATGCTGATGGACATCTATTTTTTCTATGTTTTTTTTTATGTATTATGGTTTATCTGGGATGTATTCCAGTTTAGAATATCGTTAGCTATGCGATCAGCTTTTTGGTTTTGATTTCTTGGTACATGTGTGAATGTAATGTGGTCAAACTATCGACTTAATATTTTTGCACGCAAGTATTTTCTAAACAAATGTGAATCCCTTATCTCAAATGCTTGGTTTAACTGCGACACTACTAACTAGGAATCAAGGTAGATATGCATCTGGAATATGCCCTGATTGAGGGCATCGCACATAAGTCTGATGACGGCGTCGTATTCTGCCTGATTATTTTTCATTGAACCGATGCTTACACCATTAGTGCAGACTGGTGATCGATCAGGGTGGTAGATGACCCAGGCGGCTGCTGCTAAACTTTGAGACCATCATGATGCTCCATCGGAAAATCCAATGTAATGGTCGGGTTGATAATCCATTGTGACACTAGAGCGTATTTTGTGACAAGTCTTTTGGTCAAAAAATTTAAAGTTTTTTGGGTCTGTGTGCATTGACTCTAGGGGTGGGCATTCTTGGCCCTTATGGGTAGAATTTTTTGAGGTAAAGGCCGTTGACGGGGTTGCTGAGACCTGTTCCATTCGGCTCAATCAAGATGTATACCCCCTTCAGAAGGAAATGTTTTATAATGTAGGGTTCTTTCCAAAAAGTTTCAAAATTTCTTGGCCCTAGGGATTCTTTTGCGACATCATAGCGGAGGACCAGCTCTCCCTCAGTGAATGAATGAGGGTTGATGTGGCGGTCAAACGATGCTTTCACCCGTTTCTTGTGGACCTCGTTGTGTTGCAGCGACTGTCGTCAGCTTTCGTCGACGAACTCTAGTTGTACTAAACGTTTTTCTAGAGGTTGGGTATCATCGAGGAGTTCGATGGTAGCATGTAAATTCGGGATCTTGCGGAAATTGATGAAAAAGCGTATGGTGCCTTGTTTTTTCATGATGGGAATAGGGTTGGAAACCCAAGATGTGTAAGCAATGGGGTAGATAAACCCGGCTTTGTGAAGCTTGTCGATTTCTCGTTTTATTGCTTCTGCCTTTGATGGGTGTAGTTGACGTTGTTTTTGGCATATTGGAGGTATGTCGAGCTAGGTGTCAATATGGTGCTCTACTATAGTGGGACTAAGCCCAGGTATTTCTTAGTAGTCCCATGAGAAGATATCTGTATACTCTTGTATCAATTGGGTATAAGAGGTTATTTCTTCTGGAGAACATGCTGCCCCCGGTGAGATTTCTTCGACCTTTCCAGGATTTTGGGATATGTTCACCTTAACTGTAGGTGATATTTTTGACTTGTTTCCTTCCTCAAATGCATCGAGCTCCGAGATGGGGTTATTGAACCAATCAAATTTCCCTAAGGGGAGGAAATATTTTTTATTCAATCGCATAAATCTCTTGTTCTTTTGTCTTTTCAGGATTGAACACTTTTCGAGGGAGAAAAAGTGAGCGGTGATGCATTGCATCCCATGGATAATATGGTTGCGTCATGGCCTCTAGGATGTCCTCATCCGAATGGAATAGGGATCTAAGGGGGATTGATTCTGCGCAAGGTTGTGCAAAAGAGGTTCAGTCCATACAGAGCTGGTTGATAGGCATGAAAAGGATTTCATCGTCGACGTGGTGGAGCCAGACGTGGTCAACAAAGTGCAGACAGATTGGGTTTGCACTATCATAAGTACAGCTACTCTCGTAGTTGCAGCTGACTCGACACCTATGGTAGATGAGAAGACAACCCGAGTCATAGTTCTGATACATGATGATATGAATCATATATGGTGTATCGTGTCGTCGGCGTTTGGTGGGGGAATAATTTCTGTGATGGGAGCGTGCATGAGCGCAAGGATAGGTCCCTTGTTAGGATGGTCAATTTCTGGCAGGTGGAAATTGTGTTTGGTACAGAGGCACCTGAATGTTTCCATTAGCGGGCACTTCTCTGGTTTGTGGTTATGGCCAGTAAAAACGGTGCATGGTACCATTTTTCCAACAGAGTAGATTGTCTGGGAATAAACACTACTCCTTGTCCCAGAAATGGACGCTCGGAAAGGATCAGATGTAGAGGAGGAGGTCTTCTGCTTCCATTTATGATTTTTTGGCATGGGTATGTCTTGCTCTCTTGAGTAGTGTAGACTTAATGCCACTCTTTCCTCTCTAAGATTTGGGAGATGATCACATTTTATTGTATGATGAAATTTTGAACAAATCTGGCAATAGTTGTGTGTGATCTTCTCTTGGTTAGAGATATGTCTTTGCGGGAGAGAAGAGACTATGAAAAAACTATTTGTGAGGTGCTTCAATTCTTTACACTAATTTACCCAGTGAAAAATCAAGTCGCATAGTCCCCATGTTATCTTATGTTGAACCTGGGTCATGCTTGGTTGGTGCGCCTTCCCATCTTTCCCATTACGCAGACATGGGTATGGAGTAGATTGTCGGGGGCGTTCTGCCTTCCATGTTGGTCGCTAGGTTTCGGGTTGATAAGGTCTCGATGTTTTGTCTCTAATAGATGTATCATCTTGATTAGAGGATGTACTCGCGGGAAATAGGTACAACTCTGCTCATGGTGATTCCCCGATATACTAGGAAAAACATCCTAGATATGGGGTTTTGTCCTGCTCGATTGATGGCGTGACTAGGTACCAGCGGTGTAGCACTTCTAGGTCAGGGCAAGTGGCTACCATATGATTGGGTGTTTTACACAACGCACATGTTGGTCTTCTCTGCATAGGGCAGTTGGGGGTGACTAAGGGTTTCCCGATTGGTCTTTTTTCAACTAACAGAAAGAGGATGGATCTACTCATCACAACTTCTTGAGTTTTCGAGTTTTTCATAGATTCTGAGTCAGAGCCATCTTCATGGGAGAGGCGGACTATGGCTAAGTGCAAAATAGCTAGTGCTAAGCGAAATCGGGGGATATTATGGCACTGTTCTAAAATTTGGTTGTCAGCACATAAAGGACAAGTAAATTTCGTTGCTCACAAACCAACATAGTAAACGCACTCTACTGGATACCACCTGTGGATGCGTTCCAAGGTTGTGCATTCCTCGATGAAGTGGCCACTTTCATCGTACAGTGCAGATCATATGATAGGAGGGGGGAAGATGAACGGGAATCTTTCAGGTGACTATCGTTCCTCCTACATGTGTAAAATGACACGAGGTTCATCTTTGGCTAACTAGATGGGGGGATCCGCTTGATAGGATTTCTCAATGGCATGTAAGGCATCCCTATATCGCGGGATCTCTAGGAAATGATGGGTATAGTGTCCCTAATTACTGCAGATATCACATGTGTGATTTGTATGCAATGCCTTGCCTTGACTTTTGGTGGCAGGTTCCTTTTTATGGGAACTTGTTGTCGCAATGTCTACCATAGAGCTATGTAGCAGTTTTAATTCGTCCAGCTCTGGGCAGATGTGTGTAGGGTGGCCTACTACGTCACATATGGTGCAGGGTGGTGATTCCCGTTGCGTGGTAGGATTCTCCACCTACTTTCCTCTTCTATTGGTGTTCTTGGTCACAACCATCGACTTTGCGATGGTAATTTCCTTCGAAGGGATGTTTGCGATAGTTTCCTAAACAGTTGGGGTCTACTCAGGATTGAGAGGGATTAACCCTGTAGAGGTGATGTGCACGACTCCCATTGTGGTAGGTGGGACTAGGTACCAAACTGGGATTGCAAATGATATTTTTGGTAGGACCACCGTGGCCATAACCTATTGCGACACAAAACCATTTGGGGGGAAGAGGAAAAGAGTTTGGGAAGCGGCGTAGGCTAGAGAGGTTGTCGTGGTTGAGGACTCGGTGTCATTACTTCTCGTCTCCGTGTCTTGACTGGCTTCAATGTTAGATGAGGAAATCGTGCACACCAGAGCCTCTATGACATTAAGTGATGACTCAGGTATAACAGGGGGATCTCCTAGAATTGACCCTAGGATGGATGACGATTTGAACTGGTCGGGGCCATATTCTTGGTACCATGTAAGTGTCTCGGCAATTGTATCCACATAGGGTAAAATTACATCGATATTTTTTAGGGGTCTCTTTTCACTGTGTGTCAATTGTTCAACAGTAATGACACGGTCCTCATGCGGGAACATCATAGTTTGGAAGACGGAGGAGGTTATGGCCGCCATGGCGTACATATAAAACTTCGGCCAAGGAGTATATTGTAATCCAATTGAGCATCCAAGACTTTAATTTCTATAAGGGTTGTCTTTCTGGCTAAGAAGACCGGAACATTTTGGTAGAGGCCGATGGGAGCTGACGGGCATCCATCGTGTGCTCTAAGCGTGATGTTTGATGGCTTTAGTTCGGGAGACCCTAACTTCTGCCAAACGTTCTTTGACTTGATGCATGTGGATGCACCCTCGTCAATGATACATCTATGAATGGTGATGTTTTGAACCGACACCGTTATCTGAAAAGTGACCATCGAGGGAAGCCTAGGGGTGGCCTTGTCTCTCAAAAGCCATTAGGCATGAATCGGCAGGGTCGATGGCGCCTAATGGGGAAATTAAGGCTTTCCTTTGCTTTGGGCATGATTGTAATACCTCCAAATATGACATGGCTGCAGGAGATTGAGCTAGATCATCCATAATTCTATAGTTATGGGCCACTTTGGAATGGTTTCCTATCTGCCTAGTTGGTCCCTTGGCCATTTTTGGAAAAGGTTCAATAGGCATATTTGATATGGTCAAAGGCAATGTTGGTGCACTTGTACTAGCCCCTAACAAATTGGTGTCTGGTGGAGTATCTTAATTTCGGTTCCATGTCTGAAAAAACATTTCTTCACCAGTCATGTAGATTTCATGGTTTTTCTTTCTAGAATCGTCAAGTTTTTTTGTTGTTGCTGAGTGCTAACTATCCCTTGATGGGGAAAAGGCTCCTGCATGACTGATGTATGTTGTGAGGATCCCCTTGCGCATGGTTACCTTGCAGCTTCTTCAGCTCAGGGATTTCAGGACAGTGGTGAGTGTAATGGCCGTACTCACCACAGATTTAACAAGAGTGGTTCGTCTACAGATTCGCCCTCTTGTTTTGCCTTTGGGGTTTTCTTGGCTCCTAGTTTTGATTTCGGTTGGAGTTGCCTCCAACCTAATATTGCGAAGGGAATTTTTGATTGTTGCCCCCCTATCCAGGATTTCCTTTAGGTTTGTTTTTTCCTTTTTTCTTAGCTACGTTAGGAGGATAATTTGGATTCTCCTGATTGTATGGTTGGTGCGATTGGGCTTGGGAGGGTTGCATAAAGTTCACCTGTGCATTATTCTGCATGGGTGGGTTTTGTGCTGGGGACTGGGAAAATTTTGGTCCTTGTCCCTGGTTTATGAATGGCTATTGGGGGGGAGTTCTTCCGTCAGCATTTCTAGTTGCGTATTGGATCCCCTGAGCCAGAGGATATGGACCTCCCTGCTGATGGTGGTACGATGACGCCCTATTAGTCACATTTTGCAAAGGTGTATGATGACTTTGGTAGCCAGGTTGTGGTATGTTCTAGGTAGAATCATATGCGTAACTGGGATATGGAACACTGTTGCTTAGGTGATTTTGGGTCAATGACACAATCAAACCATCTGGGGAGTTTGACGTGCCTAGAAATTCTTTGTAATTTTGCAAGCGCGGGGCATTAGGCAGGATATTGTAAATATATCCTGACTGCGTATAAATCATCTCGAGCTTTTAGGCCTTACTGATGGCATCCTCTTCGGATATGGGATTTTTTTATGCCACATCCTTGGAAATCTCTGCGATGAGAGTTTTCACGAACAGGTCTAACAAAACTCGATCGTCGAGTTTGGATTTGCACAAACTACGACGTCGTCACCATTCGTGGAGATGGTTGAGATATGGACGGCGGTTTTTTGCCTAAAGTGGATGGGTAATTCCATTCAATAATCGTGGTGGATGGGTAGCTGAAAATAGGTCAGGAATGCAGTAGTGAGGGTGCTAAAGGTTCCATGTGTAGCATATGGTTGTTCCACATACCATTTCTTGGCTATTCCAGTTAGGGTGCGTTGAAATAGTCTCAGTTGAATAGTATTGTCAATGATGTTGTATGACGAACACCACAGATAAAAATTTATAACATGATTTATGCGGTCTTCTGCTTGCTTCCCTTCAAACTTTAGAATGTCTGAAGGGAGCTTTGTGGGCATGGGTGGCCATGTAGGGTTGTGTGCAATGGTGTCGTTTGTTAACTTGGTTAAATCTGGTAAATTTAACGAAGCTAAGAAAGGTGATTGTGTGTTGGTAGCCATTGCACCCTATGAAAACATAGATTTCTGGTTAGGTATAGGGTTTGTTTGTGACATACCCTGCTATGAGTTCACCTGGCTTTCTGAAAGGGTAGCGCTCCTCTGTCCCCTAGGGTTGTGGGAGGAGTGGTATGCGGTGACCCTGTGGGGGTGTTCACTAGTGTGGCATTGGGTGACCAACAAGGGTTCCCAACTAATGATTCCCCAATAAATGATGAACCAATAAGGGTGGTAGTGTTCCATCTTTGACGCCTAAATGGTGAAAGACCTGGAACCCCACCCGGTAATGGGGGGAGGTCCAAAAGATGTCTAGATCGACAAGTTCTTGTTGGGTCCATTTTGGCGTCGACTAGGTATGGTTTTGGAAATATTTGAGAGGATAGAGATTAAAATAAAATAAAAAATTTGATCACATACATAAAACAAAGCGAAAATAGAAGATAAATTTTCCCTTTAAATTAATCCTATGCGACCAGTCAATCAAAAAATATGGTTTTTTTTGTTTTTTCATATGATACTCAAATCCTAGAAGACCTAATCGTCCTCACACACTCAAATGTAACTGGGCCTTGAGAATATATCTTGCAAATGCTGGCACAATGTCTCGAAAAAACTGGCGGCGCCCTTAGTCAATGAAGAAAATCAACCAAGGTAAGGGTAGAGGATCTATTGTTGCCTGCGTCGTCACCTATAGGGAAGGATGCCCTAGGTTTTGCCTCTAAGTACCGTCGTCAGTCGTGAGCGTTCAAGTATTGATCTTCTTGGTAATTCAACTACCAGTATCGAGTATTAGACAGGTCAGATAGCCCCGAATAATACCACATGCACTGGGCCTAAGCTTAACCCCCTCTGAATCGGGTCTCTATGGTGCTCGGGTTTTCTTTTCCATGGGCAGATAGACGGGTTTAAAATTTCCCTAAAAATTCAACTTCTATGTTTCAAGATGTAAACTGGCCAAGGTGGTTTATTGGATGCCTACTCCCTTGGTCCTACCTTAAACTATAAATTCTCGTGTGGTCCCTGTGGAGAGATTTTAATGAGTTTAGTTAAGTTAGTTTTAGGTGGCTTTGATTCACTTAAGGTGTGAATGTGTGTGAGCAGGAGGTGAACAAGTGCATGGTTTGAACATGTGGATATGCAGTGATCCTTTTTAAAATCCCCTATTTAAACTAGATTTGGTTGTTCGTTGCTCAAAACAAAAACATGTGCGGATGTGGGTTGCTTACAATATTTCCTAGTTAATCTAAATGATCAACTATAGGGAGATGGTGAATTATTAGTAGAGATTTTTCATATGCTTGCCTAGGATCACCCAAGGGTGCAAAGGTATTAGAGATTACTTTCTCTCTAAGGATAATTCGATACTATTCCCGAATCCTAGTGCCAAAATTGAACTAAAATTAATGAATTTTAAACTAGGAAAATGAAAAATATTTCGCTAAGGATGCATTAACTCGGGCCACTTAATTTGGCTAATTACCTATGTTTTTTTTGGTGCCTAAATTCGCAAAACATAAATTATTTCAGAATGCAATTTAATTTCCCCTACTTAAACTATGTGTTCACTTTGAGAAAATAAACTTGAATTTTTTAAAAATAACACCTAAAGTACCAAAACGTAGCCAAGAGTGAGCTTTAACAAGTCGTGGGACACCTCAAACAGTGTTGGCAGATTTATTATGGGTTTCCAGTCATTTTACAAACAGGAAATGAAGGGAAATAGCAGAAATTCTCTGCCTCTAGTTTCCATGCACAAAAGGCTCACACAAGCGCGAAGTCTGCGCGCAGGTCACTACAGAACCCGCACAGTAAGACGCATATTTCGGTGAAAAATCCATGTTGTTTTCCTGCAAATAAATTTTGGGAGCTCCTGAGCTTCAGCCTCTCACTGAGGCTGAACAGGCAGTGAAGGAGAGAAAAGGGGTTGTTCAAGCCAAACTCCAAAGCAAATAAAGAGGTCTCTGCAAAAGTCACAACCACATAAACTTGGAAATAAAATTATTGGATTCGCTAATCCTATGTAAGTGGATTTGGTGCACAAGTGTACCAAAACACACTTTCTTAAGAGGAGTGTTTGTTTCCTCTTAAGTTCCTGGTCACAGGCAGATAATTAAGGGAGTCAGCAAGTTAATGAAAATGCCAAAACATAAAGCATACTAGATAAGAAAATAGCAAGCATATATAGAGAGAAAATAAAATCTAAACTAAAACACATAACACAAAATCTCTAAATAGAGTCAAACAACTTCAATAATCCAAACGGTGGCGCTTACGTCCCCTCTTATTGAGTGCTAGTAGGAATAAAGGATGAAATGTTTACCCTCTTTCCAAGGGGACCTTAGAACTAGGGAATTCTAAGACCCGATGCAAAGATGTTTTTACATTTGAGCTACCTTGGCGCAAAGTCTCTCTCTCTACTCCGAAGGATTGGAGTTGTTGGATGGCCAACAACTGAATCCCCTCTATCTCTGCTCCGGATCACACACTGTTGGATTTCTTCGGGAAATTTTGGCCAGCATAATAATGTGTTCTCCCTTTTTTCATCCCTTGGTGGCCTTTTATAGGAGACTTAAAACTCTCCTTCCCTCTCTTGGTACATTGATGGATGGTGACCAAGAGAGGAGGGTGATTCCATTGTGTGCTCCCTTGAGGTCCTAAGGAGGCTTGGGCAGTTGTCCTTAGGCAATGTGGAGTGTGAGATCAATTTCCTAGAGTGTGCCTTGTGGTCCTGGAAAGTGACCTCCATCACTCTCAGGTCCGCGCGGCGTTTTGAGGGAAAGCCACGAAAAGTCATGCCTATCGAAGAAAAATGTGCGTGGAGGCACATTCTGCTATTTTATCAAGTGCGCAATTTGATTTTTCTCCTGGACCTTAGATATTTTTTTAAATTCTTCAGATCCTCTAATGTGCCTCGGCCCTGTAAATCCTTCTGCCTGACATTTAATAATGTCATCTTTACTTGTCTGATTTTCTAGTGATAGCAATGATGATTTGGTCAAGATGCTAGTTTGACTTGTTGAGACAGGGAATGAACAAATTGCAAGTGTATCTTATTGACGGGCCACCGATGAGGTATGATGTGAATTCATTTCAATTTATTTTGAATCTATTAGAAATGATGTGCTTGGTACAAGAAATCATGAAAATGCCCATTTGGGTGGTTGAAATTGACTGAAAGTGCTAGCAGCAACAACAAAAATGAATTGGAACAGGCAGCAGTATGTTGGTAAAGCACTTCAGGAGCAGGGACATTGTGGGACACTGGTACCTAATAGTGTTTATTGAATTCCATGAGCATTCTATGAGTGGCATGATGGTTTTAAGGCAGGGATATGCCTTGGTTTTTGGATCCTCCGTGTTAGGTCCTTGTGTACCCTTATTGTTATTGTTAGTGTAGCCCCCTTATTGTTATTGATGTGCGCATGTAGTCCCCATATTGTTTTTATTGTGCCCCATAGAAGCCCACTATTTTTATTGTTGTGCCATTACATTATTATTGTTATGTCGGCTAGGTTTATGTTGTGACCCCTTGAACCCATGTATTTAGAAAGGAGGTTTTGTCATTTGAGTCATCCAAGAATTGTTTATTTATGAAATGGAAAGGAGGTTTCCCCCTCGAAGAAGATATTTTCTAATTTTTTGATCTATTATTTCTATTGTTTTGTGAGTTGGCTGCATAACTTTTGGTATCATAGTTTAGGATTCTAGGGTTCACTTCTTCAAGTAGGTCATCCTGGAATTTTCACTATAATTTTTTTTCTACGAGGCATCACAAGCTGAAATTTTTACCACATTGAGACGAAATCTTTATGAACTTGGTATAAAATTTTCAGATCTTGGTTCGCTAAATTTTCAGAGATATGATCTATGAAAGTTATGGTTTTTCAGGCTCCAGAATTTCATCTCAAATAGGTGACCGAGGGAAAATCGTCATAACTTTCATTTTAGGCATCAGATTTGAATTATGTAAAATTTGGCAGAAATTACATGGATTTTTGTTTCTTTCGTATCAATTTCAGATGCTAAGGTCGAAACAGTGACATGTGGCACGTCATACAAGTGCGCTCTACTGAACCAGACCATAATAAGGTCATTGTGAGATATCGAGCACAACTCTATCTTGAAGAATCCAAATAAGGTCTGACCTGTCGCAATGGAAAGAAGACTCAAAGGGATACTACAAGACTAAAATTCAAATATTTGAGATCCTAAATCAGAGAGATCCATCAGGTTCAATACTAAGCTCCTCAAAAGCAAGAAAAAGGTGTGTATTTTTTTTTAATTGCATAACTTTTGTTTGAAAAAATAGTTTGAAGTGATTCCAATGGGAATATTGAAGCATAGATATCAATATTGGGTTCTAAAATTCCTCCCAAAAATAATTCCACACCCATTAAGCCCTCAGAAATATCTACTATGATGCATGAACAAGAAGAATGGTAGCATGATATATCAAAATTATGGGACCGAGTGCAACAAATTTCTCTCTCACAAAGAGAAACCAAATATGAACTAAAATGCGACATGGATGGTTTAAAAGAATACATAGAAGATAAAATGGATGGCTTGAATAATGGCATGGAAGTTGTTAGCCCAAGTATGTCATTCATCAAATAACTCTTTCAGTTTTTTTCCACAAAGTCATAGGTCAATTTTTTTTTACTTTTTCGAACCAGTTCTCACAAAAATAATTTTTGTCACTGAAAAGGTCTAAATCATGTATGCTACTCCTTCATTTCATTCATCGCCACCATCATTTTCAAGTTCATCGCCATCATCAATTTCAATATCACCATCTCCATCATCATCACTGAAGAGGTCTAGGGTTAGGTCACTCCATTTCATATAGGTCAATGTCTAGGCTCATTTCTACCTTTGAAAAATCTCCAAATTTTCATCTAAAATAAGGAAGAAACCCTCCATTCCAATCATAAAACCCTAATGAAGGAGATAACTTTTTTTGAAGATGAAATAAAATCCACCTCTCATGTTTATATGGCTCAAGTTCAAAAAAGTTCAAATCATCTCATTTATGTCTCACTGTTCCATGAAAAAATAGAAATTTTGCCTCATTGTTCCAGACCATAATAAGGTCATTGTGAGATATCGGGCACAACTCTATCTTGAAGAATCCAAATAAGGTCTGACCTGTCGCAATGGAAAGAAGACTCAAAGGGATACTACAAGACTAAAATTCAAATATTTGAGATCCTAAATCAGAGAGATCCATCAGGTTCAATACTGAGCTCCTCAAAAGCAAGAAAAAGGTGTGTATTTTTTTTAATTGCATAACTTTTGTTTGAAAAAATAGTTAGAAGTGATTCCAATGGGCATATTGAAGCATAGATATCAGTATTGGGTTCTAAAATTCCTCCCAAAAATAATTCCACACCCATTAAGCCCTCATAAATATCTACTATGATGCATGAACAAGAAGAATGGCAGCATGATAAATTAAAATTATGGGACCGAGTACAACAAATTTCTCTCTCACAAAGAGAAACCAAATATGAAATAAAATGCGACATGGATGGTTTAAAAGAATACATAGAAGATAAGATGGATGGCTTGAATAATGGCATGGAATTTTTTAGCCCAAGTATGTCATTCACCAAATAACTCTTTCAGTTTTTTCCACAAAGTCATAGGTCAATTTTGTTTTTACTTTTTCGAACCAGTTCTCACAAAAATAATTTTTTTCACTGAAAAGGTCTAAATCATGTATGCTACTCCTTCATTTCATTCATCGCCACCATCATTGTTAAGGTCATCGCCATCATCAGTTTCAATATCACAGTCTCCATCATCATCATTGAAGAGGTCTAGGGTTAGGTCACTCCATTTCATATAGGTCAATGTCTAGGCTCATTTCTGCCTTTGAAAAATCTCCAAATTTTCATCTAAAATAAGGAAGAAACCCTCCATTCCAATCATAAAACACTAATGAAGGAGATAACTTGTTTTGAAGATGAAATAAAATCCACCTCTCATGTTTTATATGGCTCAAGTTCAAAAAAGTTCAAATCATCTCATTTATGTCTCACTGTTCCATGAAAAAATAGAAATTTTGTTTCACTGTTTCATTTAAGGTCAAAAATTCATATTGACTATCAGAGCTTCAAAGGAGGTCAAGTTTGACCTACTGTCTTAGTCTAAGACAAAGGATTCATTCTCTTGAAGCCGGATCAGAAACCTTTCCGCCAGAAGCTAAGAAGAATGAATCCCAAGTTGATGCCCTCTCTTCAGAAGGAGGTAAATATATTATTTACAGTTGGTATTATAGTGCCTCTTCGCTTTCCAAATTATATGTCTAATCTAGTTCCAATGAGGAAGAAGGCAGGAGATATTCGCTTGAGAGTTCATTTTAGAAATATGAACAAAGTGTCATTGAAGGACAATTACCCACTACCAAAGATTGTCCATATTCTTCAAAGGGTAGTTGGATCTTCTAGACTTTCATTGTTGGACGGATACTCCGGCTATAATCAAATTATTTCCCATCTAGATGATCAAGAAAAGACAACCTTCACAACACCCTGGGGTACCTTCATGTACGCCAAAATTCATTTCAGATTGAAGAATGAAGGGGATACTTTTCAGCAAGCAATGGACATTACTTTCTCCAATGAAAAGGATGTATTTTTTTTCATTTACCTTGAAGATATCACTTTTTTTTCCAAGACAGATGAGTAGCACTTGCAGCACTTGAAAATATTTTTTCAGAGATGTAGAAAGTTTGGCATATCGTTGAACCCAAAGAAGAGTCTTTTTGCTATGGAGTAAGGTAAATTGTTGGGCCATATCATATCAAAATATGGAATTAGGATATATCCTTCAAGGATCAAAGCAATTCAGACCTTGGACTCTCCTAGGATAAAAAAGGAAATTCAGTCATTTAATGGAAAAATCAATTTTTTGATAATGTTTTTTCCCAACCTTGTTGAACACTTAAGGCAAATTACTGATCTGTTGAAGAAATATAGTGAAGTAAAATGGTTTGAAGAGGCGAAGAAATCATTCAATCAAGCTAAGTTGGTTTTATCTCATGCTCCTATCCTTATTAGTCCGGATTATACACTTGATTTTATCATTTTTTCGTTTTCCTTGGAGCATACTATTGCTATTTCCCTCATGCAAAAGAAAAATCAGAATACAAAGCAGCCCATTGCCTTCTTCAGTAGAACCATAAGAGACACAGCCTTGAAGTAAAAAATCATTGAGAAACAGGCCTTGGAGTTATTTAAAGCATTGAAGTACTTCCGGGTCTACATTCTACATTCTCATGTCATTTCATATGTTTCAAATGTTGTTGTCAAAGATCCGCTTACACAGAATTATCCTGAAGCGTGACGAGGTAAATGGATCACAGCTATGTTAGAATATGACTTGGAGATCAAGCCTGCAAAGTTGATCAAAGGACAGGGCCTAGTGAAGCTTATGGCATATTCAAATCTCCATGCCTTGGACATAAATTTTATTGCTACATTATCTGAAGAAAAATATGATGAAACATTACCTGAGGTATCTGAAATTTTATCTCTATTGCCTTGGTATGCTGATATAGTACATGTTTTGCAGCACTTGAATCATCCTCCCGGATTGCCAAGTATTAAGGCTAGATCTTTAAAGTTAAGAGCTCTTAAGTACTACATTCTTAATGGTGTCTTATTGATGGGCCTCTAAATTAGACATAAATTAGGGCCCATCTAACCTTTCTTAGGCCCATCTACCTCCCTTATGCACATAAAAATATATTTTAAATCTCTCCTTTTGCACTTAATAATTTTTTCTTATGATTTAATATTTTCTTAGGAAGGTTTAAAGGTAATTGCATATTTGTGCCTGATATTGGTTATTTTGTAGAATATTGTGAGAATATTTGGAAGATTATGCAAATTTGGAGAAGGAGATGATTTAGGGACTTGCTCCCTGCCACTGGAAGATCAAGATTGGAGAATAAATGAGCACAATATCAGGAAATTAGGGATAAATCTTGGAGATATTCAAGGGGTTTGTCCACCCTCCTTAACTCTCAAAGGCAGCCAAAGGATCCTCATGAGATACCCTCCAGCATTTCAAATTCCATATGCAGCCAAGTGACTCAAGACCAAGTGCACTCAATCCTTGTTTACTTGGAGTCAAGCGGACTCAATCTCCACAAATATTCTCTCCAGCAATTCGAGTTCCAGAGGCATCCAAGAAACTCAAAGAGGATTTCACTCAATCTCTATTTACTTTAAGTCAAGCAGACTCAATCACCCCAAATATTCTCTCCAACAGTACAAGTTCCAGAGGCAGCCAAGCAACTCAAAGAGGAGAGCACTCAATCTTTTTTTACTTAGAGTCAAGTGGAATCAATCACTATTTTCTAGGGAGATGTTGGTAGCTTCCCTGTAGAATAAATAGAGCAGAGCTAGAGATAGGAAGAGTTAGTGAGGGAGTCAATTCTTCCATTCCATTGTGGTAATTTTGTTGCAAGCTATTAATCTTTTTATTGTTCTCAGTGATTAGACTTTTAGAAATGTAACAAGGCTATTTCCTTCCTAAAATGAGCAGACATACTCCATTTTACTGATTTAGTTCCAGAGAGTTGGGCTCATGGGTTAGGGCCCAACCCATGTGCCTCAGATTCTCTGTTGTTTTCATTCTTTCCTTTCTGTCATTTAACTAGTTTTTTTTCTACCATTCATTTAATTTTATACTTGAATAGTTAGCTAGTTTCTGATAGTTTCATTGTTGTTTAGTTTTTTCTTTCAGTTTGTTGCTGTAGGTTTCATTTTCTTGTGGGTAATAGAATAGAGAAAAAAAAATCAAAAAGGTTGTGGATCAATATCCCCTTCTCATCTCTATCAATAGAGATTGAGGAGCGTAAACCTTCCCACGTACCCAAAAACTGATTTCTATTCACTGTTTTTATCGCGCATTTTTGTCTATTTTCCGTGCAGGGATCCGCAGGTTTGTTTGCAGGAATGAGCATCGAAAGTTCTAGAGAATTTCACTACGTCGTTCCGCTTCATCTTCCAATTTACCCATCTCTATGTTACGCTTCTAAAACTTGTTGTTACGCCTTCATTTCCCTCCTTTCTCTCCTCTTATCAGTTGTCACACCTTCATAGAAATCTATTAAAATTTTGGCCTCCGTCTGTTCTCCTCAAAATTCCCACTATCGCACTTCGCATCTCACATGAACCTTCTCTCCTTCCTTTGATGTTCTTCAACATTCTTATGATTTTCCCTTTTACCTTATCTTTACCGATCATTGTGAAAATATTCGAAAAACCTCTGAAAATCAACCTCTCCCCATTCCTTCGTAACTTACCGCAATTCCCATTCGCAAATCGCAAATTGCACTCCCATGTGATTCTTGTTAACACTTACCTCTTCCAAACGTCGATTGCAATAAAGTCCATCGCATTGCAATCGAACTTCGTACCCCTTCCTTTTTCCTTTTAAGACTTACCACTCATCTTTTTTCTGATTGCGGATATCACATATCGCATATCGTAATAATTTCCCTTTTTCCTTTAGATTTACCACAAATTCCATTTTCACTCTATCGCAAATCGCTTTTTCCATTGATCCCCCGTTAATACTCCGCTCCTAAAACTCTGATTTCGATGATATATTCCACCACCCAATAACCTTTCCATCTTACCTTTGCCATTTATCATCGAAAAGTCTCCAAAACCGTTAAAGTCTGACCCTTATTTGTAATCATTGCATTTCTTCATTTCGCAATCATCTCATTATCGCTCATTCGAACTTTGCAAACTACATTCATTGCATTATCATTCATGACATTATCGCTCATCGCATTTTCACATTATCCACCCAACAGGACATTCACAACTCCCCTAACCTTGCGATATCACATATCGCATATCACATCGCAGTACTACAATCACACTTCTGCCATCGCATATTTGAAAGCCTCCCACTCCAAAGGAATTTTGTGATATAATAAGGTTTTAATAAAGCATAACCCCTCATTCACCTTCAAGCCTTGCCTTCATGTGTTTATCCCTCCATTAACACCTTTAGCCCTTTCTTCTCCAAGCTGCAAAACAACTCATTTTCAAGTTTAATTAGGTCATAAATAGTTGCATGGATAGAAGCACGATAGATAGATCAGAGGATAAGTAGAGTGCATTTAGCCGTTTGGCCAAGTTAAGTGCAGTTTAAATTAGTTTCCTTTCTGTCATTTATTTTCAGCAATTTAGATTAGTTCCCTTTCTGTCATTTCTCTTCAGCAATTTAATTTAATTTCCTTTTGTCATTTCCTTTCTGCAATTTAGTTTAGTTTCATTTAAGTGGGACAGACTTCATTGATAACCCCTAGAAGTAGCAAACTTTCGTAAAGCGGAAAAGGATGACATGAAAAGAATGCATCTTTTGTGTATATAGCACTGTCACCTCCAAGTTTGTATGAACCCTGGGATGATAAAGTAAAGTAAGGCAGCCCCTGGGAGTTGCAACACTCTCAGTGCAATACCAAGGCTCACCACCTTTTGGCATCGTTGCCAGGGAGGTTTCTAGTAGATGCTTTGATTATGTTTTAGCATTCTTTTCTGATTTCCTTTTTCATGTTGTTTATGAAATGTTAAAAAATACAAAAAAATCTGATTTTCATGCCTCATAGGAGTAGGGATACTCATATTTTTTTTTTTTCTTAATACTTCTCCAATACTAACCACCATTTGACCACGTGGTGCAGTAAGAACCACATCACCATACACTTTTGAAGGAAGAAGAGATGGATGGATCTAATGATAATGAAAAAGATCTTATTGGGTTTCCCATTCAAGATATGGACATCAATGTACATATGAGGAACATCCCTCCATATTTCCTTCCCAACTTCCATGGTATGAGGACAGAGGATCCAGAGACATTTCTCTTTGAATTGGAGATACTTTTTAGGTCTTATGGCTACTTATCGCACACTCAAAAACTGAGATTGTTTCCTGCGACATTGAAGGATAGAGCTCTTAAATGGTTCAAGAGTCTAGGTACTAATTCAATAAGATCATGGAATGATATGCAAAATATATTTCTAGAAAAATATAAAGGTCATGATCTTAAAGAAGAAAGTTTTAGAATGAACCAACAAGAGGATGAGAGCGTTGAGGATCTAATAGATAGGTTCATGTATAATGTTAAGAGGTCAAAATTGCATCATCTAGGATTTGACACATTGAAAACCCTCTTACTTATAACAATTAGGGAAGAGTGGATTGATCTCCTTAATCTCATGAGTAGAGGAGATGTATACCAATTTTCATTTGAAGAAATTTGTAAACATGAAAATGCATATCAAGAGGAAGGGAAAGAGTAAGTAAGTCACAATCAACATTGAAAAGGCAAGATGAACTTGGAAATTTGCTTGATAACTTTAAAATAGAAATTCTTAGAAATCTAAGTGAACAGGTAGAAATGTTAATAATGTAAAATGAGAAAAAAGAAGATGTTGATATTTTTGTTATCCATGTAGAATCATATGCTACTAAATGTTGTTCATCATTCCCAGCTTTAAAGAAGTTTACAAGGAAGACAATGGAGCAAGGAAATCACCAAAGAAGCTATGTTATGTAGCTCCAAGGAGACCCTGGAAGCCTATTCAACTTGATATGATGCAAGGAGCCACTTCATAATTTCAAGCTTATTCACATCCATCTCAAACTAATTGGGACACACTCCCTCCTTGGTAACCTTGGCCATATCAACCCTAAAACCAATCTTGGCAACATGGTTGGCAAGGTCCTTATTGGGAAAATCCTCAACATCCTCAATATTTCACCCAATATCCTCCATGCTATCCCTACCATCCACCTCCACCACAACCACAGCCTCAACCACATCCATCTCAAATATCCACCCCCACTAAACTACTTGTACCACCGTTTCCAACCCACACCATGAAGTATCTCAGCCTACTTGCAATGTTGAGGTACAAAACTACCAAACCTATCCTTTTGATCTAAATGGTCTGCATCTTATTTCAAGAAGGGTATTGCAAAGAAGATATTTTCTTAATGTCATTTAAGGACAACATAAAGAAGAAGAAGATCCAAATGAGGAGATCAAAAGATCAAGGGCTGCACTTGATGAAGAGTCGACATCAGAATCAGATGTTGAGAAATTTTCCTCATGTTTACCAACATTTCCTCCATGTGTTCAAGAGAACAATCAACAAAAAGAGGAAGATTTGAATGTCATAATATAAGAGGACATCCAAGGTGATACAACTCAGCAAGTGGACCAGGGACTTCACAACTATATTGACATATGGTTCCAAACAGTCATTAAGTTGTAGCAACACACTCTTCTCCAACAGTACTTGATACAATTCTTGTCAAAGCAATTCATCTCTTATATTAAGGTACTTGTCAGAGCATGTATTCCAAGTGGGCACCTGATTTTATTTGTCATATTGATGTGTACGTGGCTCCATTGGAAGTATTCCTATACTGGAAAAAGGTTTTTTTTTTCAATTAGAGTAGGAAAGTGAAAAAAAAAGAAAAAAAAAAAAGAAGGAAAGAATAAAATTTCAGATGAAAACCTCTTTGAGGCGTCTGAGATTGGCTCACTGATTGAAAAGCTCCATGAGGCGGTCATTGGGTTAAAAAAAAGAAGAAGGAGAAAAATAAAAGATCCTAGGTGAAAACCTCCTTTGAGGTTCCTAGGCAGACCTACTAGTGGAAAACCTCATTGAGGCAGCTAGAAGGCATTAAAAAAAAAAATTGCATTTCTCCATGTATCTCTCTCTAACGAATGCAGGTGCTCTCCAACCTTTGCAAGAAAAAAAACGACAAGTTGGCATAAAAATAAAATTTGGTCAACACCCTGGTCAAAGGTAGTCAAACTTGGACTTCCTCCTCCTGTGCTCAGAAGTTCCAAAAGGACCTCAAGCAAATTATCACATGCAGCTTTAGAGCAGCTTCAAAACCGAAGAAAGCTTCAACAAGCATATCAGCAGCTTCAATATCACCTGAAAAAACAAATCAATGGTAAGGCTCAGGTATGAAATCATCTAACCCTTTCTTTGAATAAAACATTAAAAGTGTGAGAGGGAAAGTTTTTATATAGCCAAAATTACTAGCAGAGAAAACTCAGCCTTATCTAGCGACTGGCCTCACTTTTTCCACCAAGAAGAGGAACAAGACAAAAGTAAAAATGACTTGAGAAAGTGGGTAGTAAGCAGTTCATTGTAATGGAAGATAAGGAGTTCCAAGGGGTAACCAAGGGTGAACTCAGTTCACAGAGAAAAAAAAAACTGAGTTTATTATGCATGCAATTAAAAATTAAAAATATAAATAAATAAATAGATTAAAAAACTTAAAAAATAAAAAATAAAACAAACAAACAAACAAAATAAAATAAAAGGTGGATCCACCACCTCTTGGCATGCAAAACATATTTTCTTAAGGCATCTGAGGACCTCCATGAAGCACCTGCGAGAAGAAATGCAAGAAGAATAGCAAGAAGATTAGCAGGAGGAGTAGCGCATGGGCCAATAAACAGAAAATGAAATAAGCCAGCATGCAGGAAGAACCATAAGGCAGGGAGGATGAATAGGTTTCTCAGAGGATGAGAAACCGTTTCAGTAGGGGGGTGATCATGAGCCTCTAAATTAGACATAAATTAAGGCCCATCTAACTTTTCTTAGGCCTAGCTACCTCTCTTATTCACATAAAAATATATATTAAATATCTCCTTTTGCACTTAATAATGTTTTCTTATGCTTTAATATTTTTTTAGGAAGGTTTAAAAGTAATTGCATATTTGTGCCTAATATTGGTTATTTTATAGAATATTGTGAGAATATTTGGCAAATTTGGAGAAGGAGATGATTTAGGGACTTGCTCCCTACCACTGGAAGACCAAGATTGGAGAATAAATGAGCATAATATTAGGAAATTAGGGATAAATCTTGGAGAGATTCAAGGGGGTTGTCCACCCTCCTTAACTCTCAAAAGCAGCCAAAGGATCCTCATGAGATCCCATCCAACAATTCGAATTCCAGAGGCAACCAAGTGACTCAAGACCAAGTGCACTCAATCCTTGTTTACTTGGAGTCAAGTGGACTCAATCACCCCAAAGATTCTCTCCAACAATTCGAGTTCCACAGGTAGCCAAGCAACTCAAGGAGGAGTTCACTCAATCTCTGTTTACTTGGATTCAAGTGGACTCAATCACCCCAAATATTCTCTCTAGCAGTTCAAGTTCCAGAGGCATACAAGAAGCTCAAAGAGGAGAGCACTCAATCTTTGTTTACTCAAAGCCAAGTGGACTCAATCACTATTTTCTAGGGAGTTGTTGGTAGCTTCCCTATAGAATAAATAGAACAGAGCTAGAGCTATGAAGAGTTAGTGAGGGAGTCGATTCTTCCATTCCATTTTGGGAATTTTGCTGCAAGCTATTAAGCTTTTTATTGTACTCGGTGATTAGAATTTCAAAAATGTAACAAGGCTATTTCCTTCCTGAAATGAGCAGACATACTCCATTTTACTAATTTATTTCTAGAGATTTGGGTTTGTGGGTTAGGGCCCAACCCATGTGCCTCAGCTTCTCTGTTGTTTTGTTTCTGCCATTTATTTAGTTTTATTCTTGAACAGTTAGCTAGTTTCTGATAGTTTCATTGTTGTTTAGTTTTTTCTTGCAATTTGTTGTTGTAGGTTTCATTTGCTTGTGGGTAATAGAATAGAGAAGAAAAACCAAAAAGGTTGTGGATCAAGATCCCCTTCTCATCTCTGTCAATAGAACTTGAGGAGGGTAAACCTTCCCACACACCCAAAAACATATTTTTGTTCATTGTTTTTATCGCGCATTTTTGTTTGTTTTCCGTGCACGGATCCATAGGTTTGTTTGCAGGAATGAGCATCAAAAGTTCCGAAAAATTTCATACATCATTCCGCTTCATCTTCCAATTTCCCCATATTTGTGTTACGCTTCTGAACCTTTTTGTTATGCCTTCATTTTCCTCCTTTCTCTCTTCTTATCAGCTTCCGCACCTTTTTTTTCACAAAAATATATTAAAATTTTGACCTCCGCATATTCTCCTCAAAATTCCCGCTATCGCACTTTGCATCTCGCATGACCCTTCTCTCCTTCCTTTATTGTTCTTCAACGTTCTTACTATTTTCCCTTTTACCTTATCTTTACCAATCATTGCGAAACTATTCTAAAAACCTCTAGAAATCAACCTCTCCCCATTCCTTTGTAACTTACCGCAATTCCCATCCGCAAATCGCACTCCCATGTGATTCTCGTTAACACTTACTGCTTCCAAACGCCAATAGCAATAAACTCCGCCACATCGCAATCTAACTTCGTACCCATTTTATTTTTCCTTTTACTACTTACCACTCATCTTTTTGTCGATTGCGATATCACGATATCGCATATCGTAATTGTTCCCCCTTTTCCTTTAGACTTACTGCAAAGTCCCTTTTCACTCTATCGCAAATCTCTTTTTCCATTGATCCCCCGTTAATACTCTACTCCTGAAACTACGATTATGATGATATATTCCACCACCCAATAACCTTTCCGCCTTACCTTTTCCATTTATCATCGAAAAGTCTCCAAAAAGGTTAAAGTCTAACCTTTCTTTGCAATCATCGCATTTCTACATTTCACAATCATCCCATTATCGCTCATTCGCACTTCGCAAACTACATTCATTGGATTATCGTTCATTGCAATATCACTCATCGCATTTTTGCATTATCCACCCAACGGCACATTCACGACTCCGCTAACTTTGCAAAATTACGAACTATGATATCGCATATCGCATATCGCATCGCAGTACTCCAATCGCACTTATGCCAACGCATATTTGAAAGCATTCCACTCCAAAGGAATTTTGCGATATAATAAGGTTTTAATAAAACATAACCCCTAATTCACCTTCAAGCCTTGCCTTCATGTGTTTATACCTCCATTAGCACCTTTAGCCCTTTCTTCTCCAAGCTGCAAAACAACACATTTTCAAGTTTAATTAGGTCATACATAGTTGCATGGACAGAAGCATGGTAGATAGATTAGAGGAGAAGTAGAGTGCATTTAGACATTTGACCAAGTTAAGTGTAGTTTAAATTAGTTTCATTTCTGCAACTTAAATTAGTTTCCTTTTTGTCATTTATTTTCAGCAATTTAGATCAGTTCCCTTTCTGTCATTTATTTTCAGCAATTTAATTTAGTTTCCTTCTGTCATTTCCTTTCTGCAATTTATTTTAGTTTCATTGAAGTTTGATAGACTTCACTGAGAACCCCTAGAAGTAGCAACCTTTCGTAAAGTGAAAGAGGATGACATGAACAAAATGCATTTTTTATGTATATAGCATTGTCACCTCCAAGTTTGTACGAACTCTGGGTTGATAAAGTAAAGTAGGGCAGCCCTTGGGAGTTGCAGCACTCTCGGTGCAATACCAGCGCTCACCACTTATATTGGAAGTATTCGGGTGGAGTGTTGCTGAATTTTTTGGTTGAAGGAGAAATTGAAAAATTCGTGACATATTTTCATAAAGGCGACTGTGGCGGTCATCGTTATTGGAAGGCTACAGCTAACAAGATTTTGAGGGCGAGATTCTATTGGCCAATTTTATTTTCTAATGTTTATAAAAAAATTCATGAGTTGCCATGAATGTCAAATATTTCAAGGAAAGAGGAAGCTCTTGCCTTTTCCTTTAAAACCAATTAAAGTGCAAGCGTGATTCCAGCAGTGGGGACTTAACTTCATTGGCGAGATCCATCCTCCATCATCATCTCAGCAAAAATGATACTCACTGCCATATATTATTTCACAAAATGGATTGAAGCCATCCCCATGAGACAAGCTACTATCACTATTATCATTCAGTTTCTTGAGAACAAGATCCTGTCTCGTTTTGGTTATCCACATAAGATCATCATTGATAATGCAGCTCCCTTCAAGTCCAAGAAATTGATTGACTTTTGTGACAAGTATCACATTAGGCTTGGTCATTCAACAACATACTATCCTCAAGGCAACGGGCTTGTTGAATCATCAAATAAATCTTTGGTGAACATTATCAAGAATATGCTGCAAGAAAACAAGAGGAATTGGCAAAAAAAGCTCAAAAATGCTCTATGGGCGGATAGAGTTAGCATGAAGAGATCAATCAGCATGTCACCTTTCCAGCTCATGTATGGTGTTGACACGGTATTCCTACTTCTCTAGTTGTACCGGTGATGAAAATTCGGCAAGAGATCGACAGTGAACCTATTGACATTCAGTGAAGAATTAGAAAATGATCCATCCACGGTAGTCAATAGATTAATTCTTCATCCATACTTCAAAGCTTCATGAGAAAATCAAAAATATTTATGATAGGAAGACCAAAGCAGATGATTTCAAGCTTGCGGATGTTGTTCTTCGATGGGATGCCCGGAATGAAGACAAGAGTAAACATGGAAAGTTCAACCATATATGGAAAGGACCTTACAAGATCACTACATTCATAGGTAACAAATCATTTCTACTAGAGGATCTTGAAGGGAAAGAAGTGTTATGAGGACCAATCAATGGTAGGTTCCTCAAACACTATCTAACTTGATCACTGAAGAAGAAATGCATTGTCATTGTACATATCGTTTTAAATTTTATGTCTCGACAAATAAGGAAGTTGTTGCAGAAGTTTGAAGCCCGAGGAGAAAGGCCATGAGACTTCTACATACATCTCATGTTTTCTTTCAAAAATTGAAAAAGTTTCAGTCAGTTTTCAAGTCAGATTCAAGTCATTTTTTTCTATTCAAAGTCATTTCCAAAATTAGTTCATCCTTTCCAGTTTCTCAAAGTCCAATTTGACTCCATCGCCCAATTGTAAGCCTACCTAATCTACGATATTCTTGACACCTTCTGAAGGATCTGCCATCCCCAGTTAGATCCAATGTTAGCCCAAGTATGTCAGTGATCAAATAACTCTTTCAGTTGTTTTCCACAAAGTCATAGGTCAAAAAAAAAAATTTACTTTTTCGAACCAATTCTCAGAAAATTAATTTTGTTCACTTAAAAGGTATAAATCATGTATGCTACTCCTTCATTTCATTCATCACCGCCATCATTGTCAAGGTCATCGCCATCATTAGTTTCAAGACCACCATCTCCATCATCATCACTGAAGAGGTCTAGGGTGAGGTCACTCCATTTCATATAGCTCATTGTCTAGGCTCATTTCTGCCTTTGAAAAATCTTCAAATTTTCATCTAAAATAAAGCAACAACCCTCCATTCCATTCATAAAACCCTAATGAAGGAGCTAGATTGTTTTGAAGATGAAATAAAAACCACCTCTCATGTTTTATATGGCTCAAGTTCCAAAAAGTTCAAATCATCTCATTTTTGTCTCGTTGTTTCATGAAAAATAGAAATTATGTCTCATTGTTTCATTTAAGGTCAAAAAATTCATCTTGATAGTCAGAGCTTCAAAGGAGGTCAAGTTTGACCTATTGTCTCAGTCTAAGACAAAGGAGTCATTCTCATTTTTCAAACACACCTCATCTTGTTTTTAAAAAGGTCATATCCAAAGAGAAAATTTCAAAGGTTTTTGAAAACCACTCTTATTGTTTCATGAAAAAGAGAAGTTATCTCTCATAAAAAATGAAATTTGTGTCTTCATGTCTCATTTAAAATGCCAAAAAAAAAATTACTTCAAGTGTCAAAGAATGCAAAAGCAAAAGTAAAAGGTCATTGTCAAGATCAAAATCCATTTCCATGTGAAAAAAAAAGGTTAAAATTTTTTTGTAAGTGTTAAAGGAAAAATTTAAGAGGCATTTGAAAGCTTATAAAATCCAAAGAAACCCTTATATAATTAATTATACCCTTTCATGTGAGTGAGGAAGATTCTCTTCTCTTTATTTTTCTTCCACACTCTCTAAACTCCAAATTCCAAAGTTTAAATCTCACCAAAACCTGCTTGCAAACCTTTAAAATCCATTTGGTTACGCTTCTGGGCTTTGTTTTTTTCACTCCTGGACTGCTTTGTTACACTTCTGGGAGCCCTACGCAGTTGTTGTTACTCTTATGGAGCATTGCGCAAGTGTTACCCACCGCTTTGTTCCGCTTCTAGCCCATTTTTACGCTCCTGTAACACTATGTTACGCTTCTATACATAGTGTTACGCTTCTGCAAGGTGAAAATTGTAGAAATTTGATAATTGATATGTTATACACCGAGATTCTCCTGATCACACACTATTTTAACTTCATGCACAATACAGAATCTCTTCTACCATTGATCATTAATTGCGGAAATAAAAACAATCGCATGTGCACATTAAAACCATAAACAATCACACATATGAACACAGTATTTTATGGGAAATATTAAATATGAAAACCCCCAACTATCTATATCTTATATGTCATACAGATCGTGTAACAATCATTATACAAATCTCCTCACAAGCTCTCAGTACAATCTCCAATTTCTACACACTAATCAAGCTAGATCTAGCAAAATCACATGCTCCAATCTCTGCCACCTGATAGCCTGCCTCTACTACGCAATCCCTGCTGAAGAATGGCTCATAATTAACTTCGAACCACCTGGATTTTACTGCGCAATCCTCATTGGCATCTCCAATCTGGTTATTTTCAAGTGTCTCCAAACATAGTCCAACTGATAGTCTTTCCTCTACACACTCTTCCCTTTGGTCTCCCATAGAAGCTGTCCATTACCTTTGAAGTTAAATGATGTATTCTTTGTTGATTAATGAGTTTATATTAGTGATTAATTAAATTTAATTCCCACCCTCTACTAGTGTATCAATGATTCAGACTAGATACCTTCTCTCCACTATCATTTAACTCATTCAAACTGAACTATCATTACTTCTCAGCAACTCCACCAACTCTCTCACATGAGTTCTGAGCAGATACTCCATTGCATGTTCCATAACCCTTGAGAATAAGTGTAATTCTGCTCGGCCTCTGTGCCACATACGTACATAGCGGGAGTGCTCAAGAGAATAAGATAATGTTTAGAGTTCAAATATTATTAAGAGCTAATAATATTCGACATATCTATTTTTAGACTGGCAATCTAAAAATAGATTCCGCCCAATATGTCTAAAAATAGAAGTCCATCTATTTTTCCAACTTGACCAACCATCCACAAATAGCATCCTGCAACTCATAGAATATGATCGATATGTCTAAAAATAGACTTTGCGCCAAAAATAGCCTGCGGGCCCACTTAGTGAAGACGACTTCTTTCCACTAAGCTCATCATCTTGTTGCAATCTGAACACTCCCTCTCAATAAGATAAGGATTATCTGCCACCCCTATCATGCCCCTGTGGTATTCGAATTTGCTCCTGGTGAGCGCCTTCGTCAAGATATCAGCGTCATGATCCTCCGTTGGAATGTATGAAAGTAACATGATCTTCCGCTGCACACAATCTCTGATATGATGATACCGGATGTCAATGTGTTTAGATCTATCATGAAATACTGGATTAAGCGAGTTTGATCACAACTCTGATTATCTGGCTATCATACGAAGGATCTAAGTGTGGAAGCTGTTTTCTTCAGGCCAGGATCTTCCCTCATCCATATAGGATGAAATGCAACCAAATTATTTGCCATATGCACACTCGGCCTCTCTTTGAATTGAGTGCCACGGATACATGCTTTTTCTTTATTACCAAGCTTACCAATGGCCAGATCTGAAATCTCAAGATGTGCTCCACACTTGTCTTGCATCCATGAAGCCACACGGCTTCACCTCATCCGGCCCATCACAATACCCGCAATCCATATCCCGATGTGCCTCTGAGATATCTCAATACATGCTTTCCTGCCTTCCAAAAGAGCTTGGTAGGCTTAACCATAGCTTGTGAAAGTTGGTTAACAGCATAGCATATGTCGGGTCGTGTATTGACCAGATACATAAGCGACCCCACCAACTGTCGGTAAACAGTGGCATCCACTACATTCGCCGATGTAGCATCCTCCTTCCTCCAACCACCAGGAAGCGGAGTATCAACAGGCTTGCAGCCATGCATGTTGAACTTCTCCAGTATCTCCCGGGCATACTTGCCTTGAGAAACAAACAGTCCATCACTGCGTTGCCAAATTTCCAATCCCAGGAAATAATGAAGGAGGCACGAGTCCTTCATCTCAAACTCCTTTGCAAGATAACAATGTTACCGATGAAACGGGAACTATTACTTCAAAACGGGAACTCTAGCCCAAAAAGACTCAAAAAACATGAAAAAACGCCCCAAAAACAAAAAGTGTGTATTCCAGAACGCATTTGTTTTTTTCTCAAGGTCAAATTTTACCTTTTTATAAAATTATGTTAAAAATGAAATTGTTTCTTGAAAAAATGATTGAAAAAACACCCTCAAAACAAAACGAGTTGATGCTGGAATAACAAAAAAAAAAAATTGTGTCACACTTTTGACACATTGTAACAATGGAATTAAAGACAACATATTAGGACATTGAAAAATCATAAAATTCTAAATTTTTTGATAGATGATGTTAAATATAAACAAAATCATGTCTGAAGGGCTTATCATTTCTAACAATTTTTATCCATTTTGTTAAACATAAAATATCTTGACTCTAAACAACCCTAAAATTGTAATTATTTTCAACCATAACATTAAAGATAAAATTTCGCAGCGCAAAAACCTTAATGACAAATTGTAAATCTCAAGTTTTTAAATCTTAAGTTTTCAAGATACCTGAACCATGAAATTATGGAGAAATTATGTGACTTAAACAATTTTTTAAAATGAACAAGTAAATGAAAAAATTATTATTCATATATTTGTTTGTTCATATATAAAAACATATTTTTTAATTTTTTTTATTGTTTTTCTATATTTTAAATTATAATTGTTTTAGTTTTAAGAAAATAAAAATTAAAAATTAAAATCTTCTTATATATGTTTGTTTATATTTTAAAACATATTTTAAATTTTTTTTTATTGTTTTTTTATACTTTAAATAATAATTGTTTTAATTTAAAAAAAAATTAAAATTAAAAAATTAAAAAATTAATTTTTTTTTTATATTTGTTTGTTTATTTTTTAAAACATATTTTTTAAATTGTTTTTATTGTTTTTTTATATTTTAAAATTTTAATTGAATAGTTTTTTTTTTAATAGTTTTTGTTTAAAAAAAAAATTAAATTTTTTAAATAGTTTGTGTTTGAAAAAAATAAAATAAAATAAAAAATTAATTTGTCGCCCGGAGGCAGGCTAGGCAGCCCTCGACGGCGCCGCCCGGCCAGCCTCTGGCCCTTAGCTGGGCGGAGGGTGATTCCGAAAATCACCCCCAGCTGGGCGGTCGGTCTAGTCGCCCTCGCGGCGAAGTGACCAGGCCTCTGCTCCCTGCTCATTAAAAGCGGCGAGGCCCGGCGGCGCCATAAATGCCTCACCTGAAGCGTGGGGTGGGCGGTGAGGGCAGCCCTCGACGGTGCCACACGGCCTACCTCCGGCCCCTGGCTGGGCGGAGGGCGATTCTCAGAATCACCCCTGTTTGGGCGGAGGGTGATTCCGAGAATCACCCCTGGCTGGGCAGAGGGTGATTCCGAGAATCACCCCCGGCTGGGCGGAGGGCGATTCTGAGAATCTCCCTCCGCCCAACCGGGAGTGATTCTCATAATCGCCCTCCGCTCGGTTGATTTCGAGAATCTACCTTCGCCTATCCAGGGGCCAGACGCTAGCCGGGTGGCGCCATCAAGGGCTACCTAGCCTGCCTCTGCCCAACCGGGGGCCGAAGGCAGGCTGGGCAGACCTTGACGGCGCCGCTCGGCTTGCCTCCGGCCCCCAACTGGGCAAAGGGTGATTCCAAGAATCACCCCCGGTTGGGCGGAGGGTGATTCCGAGAATCGCTCCCGGCTCGGCGGAGGGCGATTCCGAGAATCACCCTTGACTGGGCAGAGAGAAAATCCAAAAATCACCCCCTGCTGGGAGGAGGCCGGCCGGGTGGCATCGTCGAGGGCTGCCCAGCCTGCCTCCGGCCCTCGGCTGGGCGGAGAGTGATTCTTAGAATTTCCCTTCACCCAACCGGGGACCAAAGGCAGGCCGGGCGACGCCGTCAAATGAAGGAGATTGGGTTTTGGATCTATTTTCAGGTTCAGGTAAGTTTTATTACAAATATAAATTTAAATATTTTATTTTTTACTTTTTATGTCTTTATACTAATTTTCTTATTTATTTCTTTTGTACTTGATGATTAGGTATAACACTAGCATGTTGCCTACCAAAAGGAAGAAATTACATTGCCATTGAGAAAGACCCAATGCACTGCAAATCTATTCAAAAAAGAATTAACGCTCTTGAATTCCTTCCAGATGCAAAGCAAGAAGTTGGTTTGCGGAAAAGGAATTTTAATGAATCACGCGTGGCAAAAAAAAAGGAACCTCAACCACCATTATATGGAATGATTGGAAAGGGACACTTTGGAAAATTTGCAGACATGAAAGATCCATTAGAAGATGACAATGACCAAAATGAAGTAGAAAATGTTGAGGAAGAAGCCATCAATGATGTTCTAGATGATGTTAAATATGTATTAGTTGATTTTGTTGAGGATCTTTAAGTTATGCTTGCAAACAAAGCTCATTTTTGAGATCTATTAATCAGGTTTACTTGTAATGTTTAGACTTTGATATTTTATGAGAAGAATCCTTATTTTTAGCAAAAACATGTGATTACTATTATTTTTTGACATAAAATTAAATAAAAATGTTATTAAGTTTTTTTGTTAAGATTTCCCCAAAAGTTAGTTTATTTAACATGTTTTTTTTAACAAAAAGTCTCTAAAAGTGTATTTTTTGCATTCTATTTGTATTGAAAATTTGTATGTTTTTGTCATATCGTTCAAAATATTGGTTTTTTAGCGACAATTATTTGATGTGCATTGAAAAATTAATTAAAAATACATAAAATTGTACAAAATATAAACTTTATAATATTGACCCTTTTTTCGTTTTTTATCTATGTGAAAAAGTGAAGATATCATTACAGATTTTTAGTTTTAAAAAATTTGTTTTTTTCTTTTTAAAACACAAGTACATAAATGCACTTAAAAATAAACATCTCACGGAAGAAGAAGACATTAGAAAATGTATAGTGTCAAAATCAATCCTCTAAAAAAACATTGGTGATGATACGCCTCCACTATTCAAAATCGACATAAAAAGCATCACAGAAAAAAATAATAATAATAATAATAAATAAATAAATAAAAATTAAAAAAAAAAAATTAAACTGCCAAAAACATGCTCCAAAAAAAAAATGATTCTGCATCACCACTTTTCAAAATCGGGTGTTTTTCTTGCTACGTCAAAAAGTAGGTACCAATGCAGTTTCCTATTTCATCGGCAACAGTGTTAGATCAGCCTTGCATGAGTGTATCAACAATTCATCACCCGTCAAAATCAAATCATCTACATAAAGTACAATAATCAGCAACTTACCCTCCACCAAAATCTGGTATAGGTTCGGATCCGCCTCACTCTTGGAGAATCCAAGTCCAGTGACATAACTGTATATCCGTGTGTACTAAGCACGAGGTGCTTGTTTCAACCCATACAGCGCTCTCTTGAGCCTGCACACATGCGACTCGCTGCTGAAGATATCGAAACCTTTGGGCTGCTCTATGTACACCTCCTCCTCAATCACTCCGTTGAGGAATGCATTCTTCACATCCATCTGATGAATGTGCCACCCCATCTGCGCTAAGAGAGCAAGAATCGTCCGTATGGAAGAATACCTTGCGACAGGTGCAAAGGTTTCCTCATAATCGATCCCCTTAATCTGTGAGAAGCCTCAGGAAACAAATCTTGCCTTGTACTTCTCCACACTCCCGTCAGCTGCTTGCTTCACTTTGTAGATCCATCTCGAACCTACCACTGATTTCCCTTCCGGCCTTGGGACAATCTCCCATGCACTGTTTCTGACAATCGAATCATACTCTTCCACTATGGCATCTACCCATGCGGGATCCTCCACAGCTTCCTCGAAAGAGGATGGCTCTGTCACGATACACTTGCTCATAAGAGCCATGTATCCAGTATACCAATCAGGTGACTATCTTTGTCTGCGCTGTGATGTAGGTGCTCCTACAATCCTCTCTGCATCTTGAGCCAGTCGCTCAGCTTCTATAGTGCGCTTCCACCCTCTGATGGTTGGCGCTGCATGAGTGATCTCTTCCACTCAATGAACCTCCTCTTGTGGCTGATCCACATCCTGAGGCTCATCCTTAGGAACTAATAGCTCATCATCTGCATGCAAGTGTGGCTCTCTCTCAAGTGAACACTTCATGGCTTTCTCCTCATGAAAATTGATATCCCGTTGCACAACAGTCTTGCGATTGTCTGACAAATACACACGATAGTTGTGGGGCGTATCAGTGTACCCCACAAATATCCCAACCTCTGTAGTCGGCTCCAGCTTCTTCCTGGCATCCTTCATCACATGAATGTAAACAGGTGAACCAAAAATTCTCAAATGGGAAATATCAGGCCTCTTACCAGAAAACGCCTCCTCGGGTGTACTCATTCCAAGTATCCTGTGAGGACAATGGTTTTGCACATAAACCGCAGTATTGCATGCGTCAGCCCACAAGTGTATGGGAAGGCCTTGATTATGCAACATCGCCCATGCAGCACCCACGATCATTCTGTTCTTTCGCTCAGCAACCCCATTCTGCTGTGGGTTATGAGGCGCTATGAGCTCTCTTCGAATTCCTTCTACGCTGCAAAATTCCTTGAATTTGCCAAAGATGAATTCACCACCATTGTCGCTCCTAAGAGCCTTCACCTGCTTCCCCGATTATTTCTCAACCAGTTCCTTGAACTCACAGAACTTTGAGTATGTCTCGCTCTTCTTTTGCATGAAGAAGATCCAGAACTTTCGAAAAAAATCATCAACAAATATCACATAGTACCTGTGCTTTGTTGTTGAAGCTACAGAGAAAGGTCCACACACGTCTGTGTGAATTATTTCAAGGATCGTCGTGGCTCGACTATCCTTCTCTTGAAAGGTGGCTTTCACAAATTTTCCCAAAGTACATCCCTTGCACTGATCTGACTACGCAAGTGTACCTTTGGGAAGCCCGGTAGAAATCTGCTGCAAAATTTTCAAAGCTCCATGGTGAAGGTGGCCCAATCTCCTGTGCCACAGCTCGCCATCATCCCGGCTCACCACTCCTTTTGCCTTGCCTGCCATTGCTGCGCAGCCATCTACTTACAACTGATAAAGGTTCTTAACTCGAACCCTTATCCTCCGGGTTTCACTAGTTGCCTTACTGCGCAGGAAAGCCTTTCCCTCGCTAAAGACAACATCATATCCCTTGTCTTCTAACATGGCCACAGAGATAAGATTCTTCTTCAATCCTGGAACATGCATCACTTCCTTCAATACGAAGGGTTTACCAGACTCCCTCTCAAAGGAAATGGTACCAATATCGGTCGCACTGTATCTACCATCATCGCCCATCTCGATGTGCACTCCAAGATCTTTCTCATCCAAATCAGTAAACAAATCTTTGTCTCCGGTCATATGAAAAGACGCACCACTGTCAAGAAACCACATTAAACCCATCACACTTGAGACCAAGCATGCGATCAGCGAAAAATCCAACTCAAATTGCAAGGCTAATGCCTCTCCAACTACAGATCCAGTAGCCTGCTTATTTTTCTTCTTATGTGGACAATTAGTGGCATAATGTCCGTGTCGGTGACAGTGAAAGCACTTCACCTTGGACATGTCCTGCTTCTTGCCTTTTGCACCATATTGAGAAGCATTCTTATTTCTCTTCCCCTTCCTTGATTTGGCAGCCAAAGCGCAATTTTCTTCATCTGAGTTCTTTGATGAAGATCCGTCCTTGGTACTTCGACTTATCTCCTCTTGCACAAGATCTGACCAAAGTCGCTCCCATCCTGGCAATTTCTCCCGACCATTGACAGAGTCCTGATAGGAATGCCAACTCTTCGGAAGCCCAAGGAGAGCCAAGCTCACCAAGTCCTCGTCATCAATAGTAACCCCCACACTTCCTAGCTCATCCCTGCATTGGATGAACTTCGTGAGGTACTTGGGAATACTGTCGCCTTTCTCCATTTTTATGTTCCTGAGTTTATCCTTGAGCGCCAACTTCCTCTGGTCGCTCTTGCTTTGAAATAAATTTGTCAAAGCTTTCCACATCATGAATGGAGAAGCTTTACCATGAAGGCTGGACACTATGTGATCCTTCACACCTTCCAACAGAATCCTTCGACACTTTGTTGTCTTCTTTTGCCATGCATCAATTACGGCAGCATCGCTAGAAGTAGGTTTTGGAATTTCTGCATCTATGAACTCCTTCAACCCATTGTCATCCAACACCACCTCCATCGTGTCCTTCCATGAAATATAATTCGAGCTGCCCTCAAGGGCATACTCCAATCGCAATCTGTTGAAATACATCTCAACTTCGACACCAAGAAAACACTGCTGCAAATTCGAATTCCACCAGCTCAAAACTCAACCGCTTCAATGTTTTGCAATTGCTCCAATGATCAATATCACTCTGATACCATGTTGAAATTTGATAATTGATATGTTATACACTGAGATTCTCCTGATCACACACTATTTTAACTTCATGCACAATACAGAATCTCTTCTACCATTGATCATTAATTGCGGAAATAAAAACAATCGCATGCGCACATTAAAACCATAAACAATCACACATATGAACACAGTATTTTATGGGAAAGCTTAAATATGAAAACCCCCAACTATCTATATATTATATGTCATAGAGATCATGTAAAAATCATTATACAAAGCTCCTCACAAGCTCTCAGTACAATCTCCAATTGCTACACACTAATCAAGCTAGATCTAGCAAAATCACATGCTCCAATCTCTGCCACCTGATAGCCTGCCTCTACTACGCAATCCCTGCAGAAGAATGGCTCATAATTAACTTCGAACCACCTGGCTTGTACTGCGCAATCCTCATTAGCATCTCCAATCATTGGTTGTTGCAAATCATGCAACAGCATAGTCACAACTGATAGTCACACTGCTCTTTCACCTACCTCTTCACTGGTCTCCACTGAAACTGTCCATGCACTGAAGTTAACTGATGTATTCTTTAGTTGATTAATGAGTTTATAATTAGTGAATTAATTAATAATTAATTCACACCACTCTCTCTAGTGTATCAATCAGTTAGACTAGATACAACTAGCTCAACTATGTTTAGATTAGTTAAACTGAACACAACTCCATTAACTTCCTCAATCAACTCCACCAAACTCTGTCACATGAGTTCTAACTGAAGTATCCATGCAATAGCTCCACTTAACCCTTAGTAATAACGTAATTCATGCAATGACTCTGTCTGCATACGTACACTTACGCTGAAGTGCTCAAGAAATAAGATAATATTTGAGAGTCAAATATTATTAAGAGCTAATAATATTCGACATATCTATTTTTAGACTGGCAATCTAAAAATAGATTCCGCCCAATATGTCTAAAAATAGAAGTCCATCTATTTTTTCCAACTTGACCAACCATCCACAAATAGCATCCTGCAACTCATAGAATATGATTGGCATGTCTAAAAATAGACTTTGCGCCAAAAATAGCCTGCGGGCCCACTTAGTGAAGGCGACTTCTTTCCACTAAGCTCATCATCTTGTTGCAATCTCAACAAAAATTTGTTGTGTTTTGAAGCTCGAAACACTCCAAACCTTCAAATTTTGAGCTCCATTCCTTGGTGTGACCTCCATAAATGGTAAGTAACGATCTCATGTTGGTTTTTACTTGAATTTTGAATGATTTAAAAATGTTTTCATGTCACTTTACGTCTTCTCCGTGATGTTCACTGTCCACATATAAAAAAAAAGCTATGCTGACAAACCCTAAACTATCCCTTTGACCTAAACCCTAACTCCATCACATAAACCCTAAAACTTAATCCCCCATGCTCCATCTATGCAATCCTATCACCTACACTACCATCCATAACATGTTTTACACCATCAAAAGCCTCATTCTAGCTTTTCAACCCAATGAAAACAGTCAAAATAGGGGTTGGTTGTGTTTTACGGTTTTGACTACCCTACACCCATCCATTTGCATTCATTCCAACTTCACTGTGGAGCTAAGGTGCCATCCTATCCACTAAAATTTTCTTATAATTTTTATTAACTCCATGGCCCTCAAACGCTAAAAAATATTTTACACTAGTTTTTCCCACAGTCTAAATTGGGAATTGACTGTGTTTTGAGGTTTTGACCATCCTAGACCTATCCATTTCCCTTCATTCCACTTTAATTGTGGATTCAAGACACTACCCTATCCACTGAATTTTTATCATAATTTTTACTTAACCCCATGACCCCATTTCATCTTACCAACTTACCCTACTATTGCACAAGCTATTCTCATAGTCAAAATTGGGAATTTCCTGTGTTTTAGACATTTTGACACCTTCCACACATCCATTTTCTCTCATTTCACCTACAACTTGAAGCTAACACACAACACTACTTACTCACTTTTTTATATAATTTTTCTTAGCTTCAAGACCCTTCATTTAATCCACCAAACTCACATCTTCCTACACTTTGTTTTTCCAGTTTTCCACTCATTCACTCATTTCATTAACACCCTAGGGTTTTCATCATTCCAGTGACAAACACCATGGAAACTGACAACAAAAGCTTCAAAGGAGGGCGCCACCTCAGGCTTGAGCCATTCACCATGCATGAGATTAATGTGTAGCCATTGGCCAGAAGATGATTTGAAAGTACTCAGTGTTTGAAATTTTTTAAAAGGCTTACGGAAGGGGGGTATCATCTTCAGTTGTCCAGCCTATTTTCAACAAGCTACAATATGGGAAATGTCACTTTTGTAGGTATGGATATCAGCCTATCATATGACCTAATTTCTTCAGCTATAGGTATCCCTTCTCATGGACAGTATTGGTTCAAGGGTATGGACCTAAATATTGAAAACTACAAGTAATTCCTCAAGCCTCATGCTAGAGAGGAGCCAGAATTTCTTTTTCCTTTCAAAAATATTAGAAACAAGTATGCTCCTATGATGATGTTCATAATGAAGTACTTCACTTGTGAAGGAATATTCTCCAGGTTATATAGCTATCACATCAGGCTTTTAATGAATTTTACCTCAGTCATAACACTTGATTTTTCTTATTATTTATACAGGAGCTTGATTAAAATGGCTGAGAAGCTTCAAAGTAGAAGGGAAGATCATCATACTAGTCTTTTTCATCTTGGCCTAATCAAACTCATTATGTTGCATCACTTGTCCTCTATAAAAATGACTTGGGAAAACTTCTTGGAGAGATTGTCAGCAGCGCTTTCTGTCTTGCTTATTAAATCATCAACACAGCCAATGGAGATTGGCTCTTCAATCATGCCTATTTAGCCTTCATATTTCCCTAGGTTTTTGGAATTTTCTCACACATATGAGAGAGGGAAGAGACAAGTATTTTTACATAGGTCTACCAAGAGTTTTCTTACACTTGGCACCCATGTTGAGCAATGTCAGATAAAGGAGCAGCCTCTCTTGCGTCAGCATAATGAGTCAGTGTCATTGGAGGCTGAGGTACCATAGCATGAGGATTTCAGATCAGTTGAAGACATCATCAAAGAAAAATATAAAGAGATAGCAGAATTGAAAGAGGCCTTCTCCATTTCTCAATCCCAAATTAATTTCCTGGAGCGGAAAAATTTTCAATTGCAAGTGAATAAGCTCCTACAAAGCAAGTACAAATCAGACATGGAGGAAAACAGAGGTAAAGGAAATAATATTGTTTTTTTTGAGAAAATGTAGGAGATGGAGGCTAAAACACACACAAGAATACCAAGAAAAAGAGGCATCAAAAGGGTGTTGGAGCGAGAAAGACAACCAATTCATCAATCTGAAGAATTGACCTTTGATGAGCTCATTTCCATGGAGATAAATGAGGACAGGGAGCTTTGGTTATCAGGAGTTAATGAGAATCTGGAGAATCTATTGAAGAAGGTTTAAAGGGATAACAAGCTGAAAATGCACATGACAAACCATTATCGCACCAGGGACACCATTTCTCAAATAAGGTTGAAACAAGTGAAGAAGAGGCTTAGAGAGGCGAAAATGAAGCTCAAGGAGAAGGATAGATTGGATTTATTGGTTGAAGCTTCCTTAGATATGTATCCTATCTCTTACAAGTTACAAATAACCAATTTTGAGAACTTTTTATCAAGTTTGGTATTTTACATGATTTTTTGCAGAATTCTAGAAATTTCTCATTGCAGAAGGTTAACGGACTTTTGTGAATTTTAATTTGGAGGCATCCAAATGGTTATTTATTTACATGGATGGACGTATTTTGATGATTACATCACATATAATGAACCCTCATGGCATGACAAGTTATAATTTGCGAGAAAAATCTCAAAAACTACCCATTTTTCATGTTTCAGCCTCCTTTTTGGACCCTCTGTTATGCTTTTGAGTGACCCTGGGAGAATGGATTTTTGAAGGCCTTCTTGTGGTCTATTTTGTAAAATTAAAGATGTTATGGAAACTAGACACATAGGGCTAGTTGACCGTTCTTTCAAAAGTGGGTTGGGACCTCTCAAAGTTCCTAAAAAGTACCTCCAAAATTTTGTTACGCTTATGTAAATTGTTTTTAAAATTTTTAGTCAGAATTGCCACAAATTAGCATTGGATTCCTCAAGACACTTGCAAGCTGAGAAATAGTCAAAAATTCGAAGCAATGTTGTACTATGAGTTGTCTTTAGAGTTATTAGGTTGGTTTTGACTTACTATCATGAAGTAATTTGTAATTAATGTAAGGGACAAACACTCCTAGTTTATAGCTAAAATTCAGGGAATGGTTTCTAACCTCCTTAGAAACTAGGAAATGACTCATATTTTGCATTTATGATACATTTTGGATGGGATTTCTACTGATGAGGTGTCATAGTTTATATTTTTTCTATAAGTAGACTCTCTTTTGTCTTTTTTTGGGTTGGATAGTCTCATATTGTAGTGGAGCTCTTGTAATCAGCTTGTGGAATGAAATCGAAGGCAGATTTGTAGGAATTGTTTTGAGATACTTGTGGTATGCTTTGGAGCGTATTTGTTTCTCATTTATGTTTGTAATTTTATGCTTAATACCATGTCTTATTCTTCATATATGTTTATATTTTAAGTTTAAGATCAGAATTCATGTTTATGCATGCTCTATTTTAGACAAGATTCATCATATTATGTTGATTTGCTTCTAAAATAAATGAATTCACCTCAGTGCTCGTTAAAAATATCCTCCATTTTCATCCTATAATCAATGACTGATTAATATGCTTTCAAAATACCTATCTTTCCTCACACATTATCTGTAGGTTCACCTTGAATTTCAAACCTAAAAACCTTATATATAGTCCATTCACTCAATTTTATATCCAGCATTCAAAACATCAAACAAATCTATTTATTAAGTCTACATACCTAGCCTAAAATCATCAGATACTCAACCATTCATTTGACTGCTTAAAGTGAGAAAGAGAGAGCCCTCTCTGGTCTGGGTAGGGCTAGCTAACTCACCTAAGGTTTGGTTTGTGGTTACCTTTATCCAATCATACTGTCAGCCTTGGGAAGTTGGGGAGAGTGATAACATTCTTGGAGTCATTGAAGGGGAGTGATTGCTAAACATTCCCTGGGAATATTTCTTTGATCCTCTGAAAGTTAGACTTGTAGGTGACAAGCTCTAGCATTCAAACTAGGTTGAACTCTAAAATCTGAGCCAAAGTCCAAAATTCCTATCTTAAGTTGGCTTCTAAAATACATACCAAGTCAAATCTAGACCCAAATCCCTCACCAATTGTGTATGACCCTGAGAGCCTTTTTAGAAAGCATAAACCAAGTCTCGGAAGGTTGGAAATGTTGTTCCTCCACTGGTCAACTCAATTTACATGGCTATGAAATTTGTTTCAGAAGATTTGGTCTACAGATCAGAATCTAAAAAAAAATAGCAAAAAAATAAATAAATTTAAATTAATTAATTAATTAATAATAATAAATAAATAAAAATAAAAAACGAAAACGAAAAAAAAAAAAAAAAAACAAAAACAAAAAAAATAATAATAATAAAATATAAAAAAACTAAAAAATTAAAAATATATATATATAATAAAAATAATATATATATATATATATATATATATATATTAGAACAAAGCCTGAAACTTTTCTTTCAAAAGCCACCTTTGATCCTTTTGATTTTGAGTCCTTCGCACCATTTTCTAAGTATTTTGAATCTGAAGTCGATAGTGAAGTATGGTCTAATTTTCATAAACTTAAAGTCTTGGTAGAAAAATTTCAATAAACTTCAGAGAATTCTTATTTCCAATATCAGTAGCAGACTTTTTCTTCACCTGTCATTACACCTTATCATACATCTACATCATCAATCCCTCCTTTCATTCCGTCATTACCTCTGCAAGTATTCACTCCATCAGCGCCTCCACCACCTCCTCCATTATTCATGGCCAGATTTTCTCCTTTGATCCTACCACTTCATCTCACTCCACTACCTCATAAATATGGTCAGAGGCTTCCTCTTTCAATGTAGCATTAGAGGTTACAACTTATCAGCATGTTTCCAAATTTATTGACTTCATAGATCTTGAAGAGATCGACAATGACGATGCTAAGATGTGCATCATTGCACAAAGTTTATCTGGAGAGGTAAAGAAATGGTTTCGCTCACTCATAATTGGTTCAATAGGTACTTCACAGCAGCTGATTGATTTTTTTACGGTGAAATGGGAAGAGAAGAAAAATCCATTGTAGATTTTAACTGACTATAACGCCTTTAAAAGGAATCCCAATGAGTCTATCTAAGACTTTACAACTAGATTCAACAATATACGATTCAATTCTTGAGCATATTAAGCCTCCTTCGTGCCTTGCTTTACTTCATTATCCTAACGATTTCAATCCTGACATGGCCTATCATTTGAGCGAAAGAAACCCATTAACTCTTGAAGAAATGCAAAGAAACGCAATGTGCGTGGAAGCCAATTTGATCATCAATAAGTCTAAAATCAAGACAGAAAAAAGAGTCACTATCAAAGAAGAAACATCCACTTCATCGGCTGGAAAATTAGATACCTTGACCAAGACCATCGAGAAGATTATGGATAAAATGTCCATCACTGATCAACAAGTTGAACGCTCCATTATAAATCCCAATTTCAGGGGTCAAAATTAGCAGCCTCAATACAGGATCAAGCAAAGGGAACAAAGGGGTCAGGATCCACAAATTCAGCAGAAAATATTCACTCCATTTCAGCAGAATTATACTGAAGGCCCTAATGAAGATGATGAGGAATAAATTTCTAGAGAGAACCATTTATTTGAGGAAAATCAGCAACCTATTTTCCTCACTGAATAAGATCAATTTTCTGCAGAAAATTAAGCATCGGATGATCAAAAAATTGTCTTATCAAATGATGACATATTATCAGTGCGCACAGAATATTATCAGAGGGGATATAAAAATTCTCTTTCTCAAGTGCAGAGACAGTATGGCTTGAGGAATAGGAATATTCCTATAACCTCCAATCAGAAAAAACATAATGCTCAAGTATATGCTCATCACGAAGAAGTTGTTGCCTGAAATCAAAGTAAAGACAAGGGACATGTTGTTCCTAATCATGCTAAAGGCAACAAAGCTTCTTCCATCGGTAAAAGGAAAGATAAATAAGTCCAATAAGAAGGACAGAAGAAATATCCATCACACAAATATCAGCCCAAGAAGAAAGATGCACCATTGAAAGAGGTAGAAAAACATTCTGCTCTTTTTTCTCTTGAAAATGAAATTTCCAAATTGAAAGTCTCCATTCCTTTAACTGAAATAGTTAAGAATGATCAGTAAAAATTTCAAGTTGCTAAGTTTCTTATATTTAATCAGATGTTCTACATGGTTAATGTGAGTGATGATCACCCTAAGCTTCTTTTTGGTCCTGTTGTTGATGGAGATTTAGAAGATAGTGAAGTCCCTCCATTTTATCTAAGCCTCAAAATCCATGAATTTATCATCCATAATGCCATGCTTGATTTCGAAGCCTCTCACAACCTCGTGCCGAAGGCCATTATTGATAGATTAGGACTGTACATTACAATACCTTATCATGATCTTTACTTATTTAATTCAGGGAGGGTGAAATGTCTTGGCCTCATCAAGGACCTAGTGGTGTCATTAGAGAAAATCCCAGTGAATAATGTCCTTATGGATGTTGTTGTGGCTAATATCCCGCCCAGATATGGAATGCTACTTTCTCAATCATGGGTAGTGAAGCTTAGATATACATTACAACTTGATTTTCATATGGTACCATTCCCGTCTTTGGACAACTTAGGAAACTATATCGGGAAAGTAAGATGAAGTACATGATCAGCAGCCGAGAAAAGCCAAATAACCATCCTATACATGTTTTCCATACAGATTTAGAGTTTTTTTATCAATGATAAATGTTTAGCGTCTTCCGAATTTTTTATTGAAGAAAATGCAGAAAAATCTGAATTTTCAAATTTTGTTTTAGAATTGGCAAATGCATAACTTTGTAAAAAAATGCCAAATGGTTTGGAACCAAATGCATCACCTAAAAAAAGTGATGAAACAGTGAAATAAACAAAAAAAATTGGTACAGAAAAATTCTCTCAAACAGTAAGTAAAGTTCAGCCATCCAATTTGCAGTTTCTGGATGAGGAAAGTAGTTTGTGGACTATGGACTGCGATGGATATTTGGGTAAAGAAGGGGCTAGAATTTGAGTGTGGATTCACAACCATGTAAATCAGTCATTAAAAATTCCTCCTAATGTTCGAATTTCCTCCTACAAGATGGCTTTCGAATGTTATAACAATGAAGCTGAGTATGAGGATTTGATAGCCAGTCTGAAATTTCTCAAGAAGCTGGTTGCAAAGAATATTTCTATATATGGCGACTCTGAGTTAGTAACAAAGAAATTCAAATGGAAATACTAGGCTAAGCATCTAAGGATGTGAGCTTATCGAAATGTACAAATAGGCTAGAAATACTCAATACATTCATCGAGTACACTTTATCATTGATCCCAAGGGGCAACAATGTTATTGTTGATTCTCTTTCTACTTCACCCAGCATGTTCAAAATTCCATTGTATCCTAATAATAACTATGAGATAAATGTAAAACACTATCCTGTTGTCCCAGACAATGTTCAGTATTGGCAAGTCTTTCAAGATGATAAACCGATCAGAAAATTATTGCAGACAGAAGACGAGTTTGCGAATTCTCATATGGACAACTAGTGCTATGAAGATGACCAAGAAATCCATGCAGCAGATATGCAAGTGCTTCAGCTGAAAGATAACTCCATTCCGAGAGTTTTGGTACCTTTGGAATATATTTTGATCAAGATGATGTTGCACACAAATCGACCATGTTACCGACAAAAGTGGGAGTGGAAGATCTCAATCTTGGCACCCTAGAAAAGCCAAATATGGTAAAAATTTCAAAATATTTGGGTGTAGAAATGGAAGGTAAATATGCAGTGCTTATGCCTTAGTTTCTAATGTATTTTCTTGGGAATATTCTATTTTTAAAGTATATGATAAGAGCATAATTCAGCATACCATTCCCTTGAAGTCGGATCAGAAACCTTTCTGCCAGAAGCTAAGAAGAATGCATCCCAAGTTGTTTCCCTCTATTCAAAAGGAGGTAAATAGATTATTTACAGCTAGTATTATAGTGCCTCTGCGCTTTTCAAATTGGATGTCTAATATAGTGCTAGTGAGGAAGAAGACAACAGAGATTCGCTTGTGCATTGATTTCAGAAATCTGAACAAAGTTTCATTGAAGGACAATTACCCACTACCAAAGATGGACCATATTCTCCAAAGGGTAGTTGGATCTTCTAGAATTTCATTGTTGGACGAATACTCTGGCTATAATCTAATTCTTGTCCATCCTAATGATCAATAAAATACAGCCTTCACAACACCTTAGGGTACCTTCATGTACGTCAAAATTCCTTTCGGATTGAAGAATGAAGGGGCTACTTTTCAGCAAGAAATGGACATTGCTTTCGCCAATGAAAAGGATGTCTTTTTGGTCATTTATCTTGACGATATCACTATTTTTTCCAAGATAAATGAGCAACACTTGAAAACTGTTTTTCAGAGATGTAGAAAGTTTGGCATATCGTTGAACCCAAAGAAGAGTGTTTCTCTATGGAGGAAGCTAAATTGCTAGGCCACATATTATCAAAATATTGAATTAGGATAAATCCTTCAAGGATTGAAACAATTCAGACCTTGGACTATCCTAGGAGCAAAAAGGAAATTCAGTCATTGAATGGAAAAATAAATTTTTTGAGAAGGTTTTTTCCCAATCTTGTTGAACACTTAAGGAAAATTACTGACATGCTGAAGAAATATAGTGAAGTTAAATGGTTTGAAGAGGCGAAGAAATTATTCAATCAAGTTAAGTTGGCTTTATCTCATGCTCCTATCCTTATTATTCTGGATTATACACTTGATTTTATCATTTTTTCATTTGCCTCAGAGCATACTCTTGTTGATGTCATCATGCAAAAGGAAAATCAGAATACAAAGTAGCCCATCGCCTTCTTCAGTAGAACCATAAGAGACACAGCCTTGAAGTACAATGTCATTGAGAAACAGGTGTTGGCGTTAGTCAAAGAATTGAAGGACTTCCGGGTCTACATTCTAGATTCTCATGTCACTGCATATGTTCCAAACACTGTTGTCAAAGATGTGCTTACACATAATGATCCTGAAGGGCGGCAGGGTAAATGGATCGCAGCTATGTTAGAATATGAATTGGAGATCAAACCCACAAATATTATCAAAGGATGGGGCCTAGCGAAGCTTATGGCGGATTCAAATCTCCATGCCTTGCACATCAATTTTATTGATGCATTATCTGAAGAACAAGATGTTGAAACATTACCTGAGATATCTGAAATTTTCTCTCTATTTTCTTGGTATGTTGATATATTCCATGTTTTGCAACACATGAATCCTCCTCTCGACTTGCCAAGTAGTAAGGCTATATCTTTAAATTTAAGAGATCTTAAGTACTGCATTCTTAACGGTGTCTTATATTGGAAAGATCTGGGTGGAGTGTTGTTGAATTGTTTGGTTGAAGGAGAAATTGTAAAAGTCATGAAATATTTTCATAAAGGTGACTATGGAGGTCATATTTATTGGAAGAATATAGCTAACAATATTTTTAGGGCAGGGTTATATTGGTCAATTTTATTTTCTTATGTTTATAAAATAGTCATGAGTTGTCATGAATGTCAAATATTTCAGGGAAAGAGGAATCTCTTGCCTTTTACTTTAAAACCAATTGAAGTGCAAGCGCCATTCCAACACTGGGGACTTGACTTCATTGGCAAGATCCATCCTCCATCATTAGCTCAGCACAAATGGATACTCGCTGTCATAGATTCTTTCACCAAATGGATTGAATCCATCCCCACGAGACAAGCTACTGCCACTGTTATCATTCAGTTTCTTGAGAAAAATATTTTGTCTTGTTTTGGATGTCCACACAATATCATCATTGATAATGCAGTTACCTTCGAGTCCAAGAAAATGATTGAATTTTTTGAAAAGTATCACATTAGGCTTGGTCATTCAACAGCATACTATCCTCAGGGAAACGGGCTTGTTGAATCATCAAATAAATATTTGGTGAACATAATTAAGAAGATGTTGCAAGAAAACAAGAGGAATTGGCACAAAAATCTCACCAATGCTCTATGGGAGGATAGAGTTAGTACGAAGAGATAAAACAGCATGTCACATTTCCATCTTGTGTATGGTGTTGATACGGTGTTCCCTACTTCTCTAGTTGTATCGGTGATGAAAATTCTGCAAGAGATTGACATTGAGCCTAATGACATTCAGCGAAGAATCAGCCAAATGATCCATCTACAGCAGTCAAGAGATGAAGTCTTCAGCCATACTTGAAAGATTCATGAGGAAATAAAAAATATTTATGATAGGAAGACCAAAGTGGATTATTTCAAGTTTAGGGATGTTGCTCTTCGTTTGGATGCCCAAAATGAAGACAAGAGTAAACATGGAACGTTTGAAAATCTATGGAAAGGACCTTATAAGTTCACTGCATTCAGAGGTAATAAAGCACTTCTACTAGAGGATCTTGAAGGGAAAGAAGTGTTGGGAGGACCAATCAATGGTAGGTTCCTCAAACACTATCTAACTTGATCATTGAAGAAGAAATTCATTGTCATTGTACATATCATTTTAAATTGATGTCCCAGCAAATAAGGAATTTGTTGCATAATTTTGAAGCTCGGGGAGAAGGCCATGATAATTCTACATACAGCTCATTTTTTCTTTCAAAAAATTAAAAATTTTCAGCCAGTTTTTAATTCAGAGTCAAGTCAGTCTTTTCTAGTCAAATTAATTTCCAGAATTAGTTCATCATTTCTAGTTTGTCAAAGTTTTTCAAAGTCCAGTTTGACTACATAGCCCAATGGTAAGGCTACCTGATCTGCAATGTTCTTGACACCTCATGAAGGAGCTTCCATCCCCAGCTATAGCCAATGCTAGCCCAGGTATGTCAGTGATTAAATAACTCTTTCAATTGTTTTCCACAAAGTCATGGGTCAAAAAAAATTTACTTTTTCGAACCAGTTCTCAAAAAAAATAATTTTGGTCACTGAAAAGGTCTAAATCATGTATGCTACTCCTTCATTTCATTCATCACCGCCATCATTGTCAAGGTAATCACCATAATCAATTTCAATATCACCATCTACATCATCATCATTGAAGAGGTCTAGGGTTAGGTCACTCCATTTCATATAGCTCATTGTCTAGGCTCATTTCTGCCTTTGAAAAATCTTCAAATTTTCATCTAAAATAAGGAAACAACACTTCATTCCATTCATAAAACCATAATGAATGAGCTAGCTTGTTTTGAATATGAAATAAAATCCACCTCTCATGTTTTATATGGCTCAAGTTCCAAAAAGTTCAAATCATCTCATTTCTGTCTCATTATTTCATGAAAAATGGAAATTTTGTCTCATTGTTTCATTTAAGGTCAAAAAAGTCATCTTGACTGTCATAGCTTCAAAGGAGGTCAATTTTGACCTACTTTCTTAGTCTAATACAAAGGATTCATTCTCATTTTTCAGACACACCTCATCTTGTTTTGAAAAGGGTCATATCCAATGAGAAAATCTCATAGGTTTTTGAAAAACACTCTTACTGTTTCATGAAAAAGAAAAGTTGTCTCATAAAAACAAAAAACTATGTCTTCATGTCTCATTTAAAATGCCAAAAAAAAAAAAATCACTTCAAGTGTCAAAGAATGCAAAATCAAAATCAAAAGGTCATTGTCAGGAGCAAAAGCCATTTCCATGTGCAAAAAAAAAGGTTCAAAAGTTCTTGTAAGTGTTAAAGGAAAAATGTAAGAGGAATTTGAAAGCTTATAAAATCCAAAGAAACCCTTATCTAATTCATTATACCCTTTCATGTGAGTGAGATAGCTTATCTTCTCTTTATTTGTTCTCCACACTCTCTAAACTCCAAATTCCAAAGTTTAAATCTCACAAAAACCCACTTGCAAACCTTCAAAATCCATTTGGTTACACTTTTGGGAGTGCTACGTAGTTGTTGTTACTCTTATGGAGCGTTTCTCAAGTGCTACGCACTGCTTTGTTACACTTCTAGCCCATTGTTACACTCCTGTACACAGTGTTATGCTTCTACAAGGTGAAAAATTGCGTTGTTTTGAAGCTCGAAACCCTTCAAACCTTCAAATTTTGAGCTCCATTCCTTGGCGTGACCTCCATAAATGGTAAGTAACCATCACATGCTAGTTTTGGTCAGATTTTGAATGATTTAAAAATATTTTCATGTCACTTTACGTCTTCTCCATGATGTTCATTGTCCACATATAAAAAAAAATTATGTTGACAAACCCTAAACTATCCCTTTGACCTAAACCCTAACTCCATCACACAAGCCCTAAACCTACGTCCCCCATGCTCCATCTATACACTGCTATCACCTACACTACCATCCATAACATGTTTTACACCATCAAAACCCTCATTCTAGCTTTTTAACACAGTGAAAATAGGCAAAATAGGGGTTGACTATGTTTTAGGGTTTTGACTACCCTACACCCATCCATTTGCCTTCATTCCACCTTCACTATGGAGCTAAGGTGCCATCCTATCCACTGAGATGTTCTTAGAATTTTTAATTAACTCCACAGCCCTCAAACACTAAAAAACATTTTACACTAGTTTTTCCCACAGTCTAAATTGGGAATTGAGTGTGTTTTGAGGTTTTGACCATCCTAGACCTATCCATTTCCCTTCATTACAGTTTCATTGTGGAGTCAAGAAATTAACCTATCCACTTAATTTTTATCATATTTTTTACTTAACCCCATGACCCCCATTTCATCTTACCAACTTACCCTACTATTGCACATGCTATTCTCATAGTCAAAATTGGGAATTTCCTGTGTTTTAGACATTTAGACACCTTCCACACATCCATTTTCTCTCATTCCACCTACTACTTGAAGCTAACACACAACACTACCTACTCAATTTTTTCTAGAATTTTTCTCAACTTCAAGACCCTTCATTTCATCCACCAAGCTCAGACCTTCCTACACTCTATTTTTCCATATTTCCATTCATTCACAAATTTCATTAACACCCTAAGGTTTTCATCATTCCAGTGAAAAACACCATGGAAAGTGAAGAGAAAATGTTCAAAGGAGGGTGCCACCTCAGGCTTGAGCCATTCACCATGCATGAGATTAATGTCGCCATTGGCCAAAAGGTGCTTTGAAAGAACTCAATGTTTGACATTTTGTGAAAGGCTTATGGAAGGGGGTTATCATCTTCAGTTGTCCAGCCTATTTGCAACAAGATATAATATGGGAAAGGTCACTCTTGAAGGTATGGATATCAGCATATCATCTGACCTAATTTCTTCAGCTACAGATATTCCTTCTCATGGAGAGCACTTGTTCAAGGGTATGGACCTAGATATTGAAAACTACAAGAAATTCCTCAAGCCTCATGCTAGAGAGGAGACAAAATTTCTTTTTTCTTTCAGACATCTCAGAAACAATTATGCTCCTATGATGATGTTCATAATGAATTACTTCACTTGTGAAGTAATATTTTCTAGGTTACATAGGTATCACATCAGGCTTTTGATGCATTTTCCCTCAGTTAAAACACTTGATTTGCCTCATTATTTATACAAGAGCTTGATTAAGATGGCTGAGAAGGTTCAGAGTAGAAGGGAAGATCATCATACTAGTATTTTTCATCATGGCCTAATCAAACTCATTGTGTTGCATCACTTTTCCTCCATAAACATGACCTGGGAAAACTTCTTGGAGAGATTGTCAGCAGCACGTTTTGTCTTGCCTATTACATCATCATCATAGCCAACGGAGATTGGCTCTTAAAGCATGCATATTCAGCCTTTATTTGTCCCTAGGGTTGTGGAATTTTCTCACACATATGAGAGAGGGAAGAGACAAGTATTTGTGCCTAAGTCTACCAGGATTTTTCTTACACTTGGCACCCATGTTGAGCAACGTCAGATAGAGGAGCAGCCTCTCTTGCATCAACATAATGATTCAGTGCCATTGGAGGCTGAGGTATCAGAGCATGAGGAGGTCAGATCAGTTGAAGACATCATCAAAGAAAAATATAAAGAGATAGTAGAACTGAAAGAGGCCTTCTCCATTTCCCAATCCCAAATTACTTTCCTTGAGCGAGAAAATTTTCAATTGCAAGTGAATCAACTCCTACAAAGAAAGTACAAATCATACATGGACAAAAACAGAGGTAAATGCAAGAATATTGTTTTTGTTGACCAAATTCAGGAGATGGAGGCCGAAAAACACACAAGAAGACCAAGAACAAGAGGCCTCAAAAGGGTTTTGGATCGAGAAAGACAGTCAATTCATCAATCTGAAGGATTGACCTTTGATGAGCTCATTTCCATGGAGATCAATGAGAACAAAGAGATTTTGTTATCAAGAGTTAATGAGCATCTATAGAAGCTATTGAAGAAGGCTAAAAGGGATAACAAGTTTCAAAGGCACATAACAAACGATTATCGCACCAGGGACACCATTTCTCAAATATGGTTGAAACAAGTGAAGAAGAGGCTTAAAGAGGCGCAAATGAAGCTCGAGGAGAAGGATAGCTTGGATTTATTGGCTGAAGCTTCCTTAGATATGTATCCTATCTCTTACATGTGCCAAAGAACCAATTTTGAGAACTTTTGATCAATTTTGGTATTTTACATAACTTTTTGCAGAATTCTGGAAATTTCTCATTGTAGAAGGGTAACAGAATTTTGTTAATTTTATTTTGAAGGAATAAAAATGGTGATTTATTTACATGAATGGATGTATTTTGATGATTACATCATAAATCAGAAACCCTCATGGAATGACAAGTTATAATTTGGGAGAAAAAGCTCAAAAACCACCCATATTTCATGTTTCTACCTCCTTTTTGGACCCTCTATTACGCTTTTGGGCGACCCTAGGAGAAAGGATTTTTAAAGGCCTTCACATGGTCCATTTTGCAAAATTCAAGATTTTCTGGAAACTAGACACATAGGGATAGTTGACCGTTCTTTCAGAAGTGGATTTGGACCTCTCAAAAGTGCCTCCAAATTTCTATTATGCCTCTGCAAATTGTTTTTAATACCTTCATTCAGAATTGTCACGAATCAGCATTGGATTCCTCAGGACACTTGTCAAGCTCATAAATGGTCAAAAATTCGAGCAAATTTTATTCTATGAGTTTTCATTAGAGTTATTATATTGGTTTTGGCTTCCTATCATGAAGGAATTTTTAATTAATGTAAGGGACAAACACTCCTAGTTTATAGCTAAAATTCAGGGAATGGTTTTTAACCTCCCTAGAAACTAGGAAATGAATCATATTTTGCATGTATGATCCATTTTGGATGGGATTTCTACATGATGAGGTGTCATAGTCTATATTTTCTATAAGTAGACTCTCTTTTGTCTTTTGTTGGGTTGGATAGTCTCATATTGCAGTGGAACTATTGTAATCAACTTGTGGAATTAAATCAGAGACATATTTGAAGGAATTGTGTTGAGATACTTATGGTATGCTTTGGAGCATCTTTGTTTCTCAAGTATTTTTATCATTTTATTTTTAACACCACGTCTTCTTCTTCATATATGTTTATCTTGTAAGTGTGAGAGCAAAATTCGTGTTTATGCATGCTCTGTTTTAGACAATATTCATCATATTATGTTTATTTTCCTCTAAACTAAATGAATTCACCTCATTTCTCATTAAAAATCTCCTCCATTTTCATCCTATACTCAATGACTAATTGATATGCTTTCAAAATACCTATCTTGCCTCACACATTCTCTGCAGGTTTACCTTGAAGTTCAGACCTAAAAACCTTATATACAGTCCATTCACTAACTTGTCTATCCTACATTCAAGACATCAAAAAATCTATTCATTAAATCTACATACCTAACCTAATATCATCAGATACTCAGCCATTCATTTGACTGCTTAAAGTGACAAAGAGAGAGCCCTCTGTGGTCTGAGTATGCCTAGCTACCTGACCTAAAGTTTGGTCTGTGGTTACCTTTCTCCAATCCTACTTTCAGCCTTGGGAAGTTGGGGAGAGTGATAAAATAAGCTAATATCGATGGTATAGAAGCAAACCTGAAAGGAAACATGGAATATTTGAAGAAATACATGGAAGGTTTGAAAAAATTGCTACAAGAAAAGTGTCCTAATTGCGAAAAGGTAGTAGAGTAAACTCATGATGAGAAAAAAAGAAATGATTTCATAGACTCCAACTTTGGATTGAAGATCCACCATATTCCAAAGATAGATATGAGGAAGTTCGATGGCAAGGATCCCATAACATGGATACTACAGTTGGAGCAATATTTTGATCTCCACAATGTGAAAAACATACAAAACGTATGCATTGCAACTTTGTATTTAGATCCCAATCAATTTCTATGGTATTTATGGCTTTCCTCTTGTAAACAAATTGTCACTTGATACATTTTTACGAAGGAAATGATAGTACATTATGAGGATACAAATATCAACACCTTCTTTAGCCAATTGATAAATCTCAAACAAAAGGGTTCAATAATGGAGCACATTGAGGACTTCCAAAAATTGAATATAAGGGTAAATGATATTCCAGAGGAGCACAGGATTGATGTCTTCATAGGGACTTTAAAGGATAATATCCAACATGAGGTTCACCATTGGAAACCTGATTCATTGGAGAAGGCATTCAGGTTGGCAAGAAAAATTAAAATAAAAATTATGGTGGCAAGGAAGCCTACCACTCACAACTATAAAGATGGAAGTGTTGCTACTCCTATACTTCCATAACCTATAAGGTTGACACCACAAAAATTGCAAGAAAAAAGAGAAAAATGGATTTTCTATAGTTGTGATAGCAAACACACTAAAGGTCATAAGTGGGGGAATATGTATTGAATAGTACAATGTTCTCCTTTCCAATGTGTGGTGTTGATTTTGTACTAGGAGTCCAATGGTTACAATCTTTAGGGACGATCGCTTTTAATTTTCAATAACTTTTCTTGAAATTTTTTTGGGAAGGAAAGGAAGTCGAATTACAAGGTATTACAGGGAATCTAGGAAAGATAATCAGCTCTAATTTCATGACAAATCTTCTGAAGAAACAACAGTGGTGCGTAATTTCACAATTATGCTCACTAGAGGTTCAAACATCAAAAAAATCTATTTCTCCATATCTCCAAAAACCCTTTGACAATGATTCCAAGGTGTTTGAGACTCCCAAAGTACTCCCACCTATTCGTTATCATGATCATGCTATTCATTTGATTCTATGAATTGTTCCTCCAAACATCAAGCCTTACAGATATCCTTATGCCCAAAAGAGTGAGATTGAATGCATGGTTGTGGAAATGCTAGAGGCTGGTATAATTCAACCTAGTCAAAGTTCTTTCTTTGCTCCAGTAGTATTGGTGCACAAGGTATCTGTGGGACAGGATAGACAAAAATAAAATTGTGGATGGATTGAGATAGAAATCTTATATATGTTACACCCAGAGCTTGAGTGATAGATGGATGCTTACTTGCTAGAATCTCTAGTTGCTCTTGTGCATTTATTGATATATTTGCCACAAAAACCTACCTAGCAACGACCTTAGCCCTTGGGAACAGGCGCACCTACCAGTTGATCTATTGCTGCTTGCCCGTTTAGATATAGATATATCTTGTTGAAGGATGGATCATGGCATATGTGTCCCGCTTATAGGGAACTCAACAAGCTCACTATTAAATATCAATTTCCCATTCACGTCATTAATGAATTATTGGATGAATTACATGGAGAACTTTACTTCACCAAGCTGGATCTTCGTTTTGGATATCATTAAATTAGAATGAAGACTGAAGACATTCCGAAAATAGCATTCAGAAATCATGAGGGTCATTATGAGTTTTTGATCATGCCTTTTGGCCTTACTAATTCACCTTCCACATTTCAAGGTTTGATGAATTCCATTTTCAAACCCTTCCTTAAAAAAATTGTGTTAGTATTTTTTGATGATATACTAATCTACAACAAGTCTTCGAAGGATCATGTTCAACATGTTGACAAGGTGCTCAAACTATTGGAGGAGAAAAAATTATATGCAAAAACCTCCAAACGTTTCTTTGGAGTACAGGAGGTCGAATATTTGGGTCTTATTGTATCTCATGAGGGTGTTAAGGTAGACCCTAACAAAATTAAATCCATTAAGGAATGTAAAATCCCCAAAACCATAAAGCATATTCGAGAATTTATGGGGTTAACAGGGTATTATCGCAATTTTGTTAGGAATTATGGGAGAATATCGACACCTCTAACATCATTCCTGAAGAAAGATGCATTTTCATTGACTCTGCAAGCAACTAAGGCCTTTGAACATATGAAAGAGGCAATGTGCCAAGCACCGGTCTTGAATACACCAGACTTCACAAAGACCTTTATTGTTGAATGTGATGCCTCAAGAAATGGAATTGGTGCAGTTTTAATGCAAGAAGGAAGACCCATTGCTTTTGAAAGTCATCCAATCAAAGGAAAGTATTTACATAAACCTATTTATGAGAAGGAAATGTTAGCAATACTACATGCACTAAAGCAATGGAGACCTTACCTAATGGGAAGACACTTAAAGGTAAAACACAGATCATAATAGTCTTAAATACTTTTTGGAACAAAGATGATCTTTAGAAGAGCAGCAAAAATGGCTAACAAAGATGTTGGGTTATGTCTTTGAAATCATCTACAAAAAAGGGAAGAAAAATTTTGTTGCAGATGCACTCTCAAGAAAGGGTGAGGATATGGAAGAATTTCTTTGTGCCATTTCTATTATCCAACCTGAGTGGATAACCGAGGCAAGGGATGAATGACAGAATGATGAAGAGGTGTGGACACTCATTCAAAAGTTGCAACAAGATCCCAATACATCTGATACATTTAGCTAGAAAAATGGTTCATTATGGTACAAAGATCACTTATATCTTTGTAAGAATTCCCAACTTGAAAAAAAAAAATGGAATTACACACCTCTCCCTTAGGAGGGCACTCGGGATTTTTAAAAACTTACCACAGGGTCAAGAAGGAATTTCTTTTGGATGGCCTTAAATATGATATTCAAAAGTTTGTGGCGGAATGTTTGGTTTTCCAACAAAATAAAGTTGAGATAATTAAGACCTCGGGTCCGTTACAACCTTTATCCATTCCAATCAACGTTGCGAGGAAGTTTCAATGGAATTTATCACAGGTTTACCCAATTCCAAAGGAAATATTGTCATCATGGTGGTAGTTGATAGAATTACCAAGTATGCACATTTTTGTTCCTTATCTCATCCATTTAAAGCCAGTACAGTTGCTACTGCATTTATGGAAACAGTTCAAAAACTACATGGAAACCCAAATATTATTGTAAGCGACATAGATCCCATTTTTAATGTAAATTTTTGGACGGAATTATTTTCTTGTTTGGGTACTTAATTAGCTCATACCTCATCATATCATCCTCAATTTGATGGCAAAACTGAGACAATGAACAAATGTTTTGAAGGATATATTCGTTGATTTTTATCTAATAAACACACATAATGGATCAAGTGGTTACCTCTGGCTGAATGGTGGTATAACACTTCCTTCCATACTGCAGCAAAAATGACCCCATTTATGGCACTTTATGGATATCATCCACCATCCATCACATCATATTTAAGATAAAATTCTAAGTTTAAAGCAGTGGAATATCACATCGAGCATCAACAACAAGTTCTCCAACTCTTAAAGGATAACCTCACTTTGGTGTAGAATTGAATGAAACAATGGGCAGATCAACATCACGGTGAAAGATTTTTTTATGTAGGCGACTGGGTATTTTTACGGCTACAACCATACAAACGAATTTCCTTAGAAGGTGTTGTAAAATATTGGTACTATGGCATACAAATTGGAGCTTACTGCATATTGCCGAGTGCACCCAGTTTTCCATGTTTCATTCTTAAAGAAGGTTATAGGTGACAAGATCCAAGTTCAAAAAATATTTCCAGAACTTGACGAGGAAGGAAAAATCATATTGGAACCTGAAGCAGTCATGGAAACAAGAACTCGACAGCGATGAAATCAATCAATTTCAGAGTATCTAATCAAGTGGAAGAACTTACCCGTTGAAGTTTCGACATGAGAGGATGAGAATTTTACACAGAAGCATCCATAACTACTCAAGCGTTGAGGAAAACACTTTTTTGAAGGAGAAGGGCATGTTAGGTCCATATAATACTAGTGTATCCCCTTATTTTTATTGTTAGTGTAACCCCCTTATTATTATCGTTGTGCCCATGTAGTCCCCATATTGTTATTATTGTGCACCATAGAAGCCCACTATTGTTATTGTTGTGCCCTTACATTATTAATGTTATGTTGGCTAGGATTATATTGTGACCCCTTGGACCCTTATATATAGAAAGGAGGTTTTTTCATTTGAATCATCCAAGAATTTTTCATGTATGTAACATAAAGGAGGTTTCCCCATCGAAGAGGATATTTTCTAACACATTGATCTATTATTTCTGTTGTTTTGTGAGCTTTTTGAATAACATTTTGATGCTAGGAAACCTTGCCAATGGAGGGGTCGCCCGAGGGACTGTGTAGTAGAGAAGGGGGTGCCCAAGGGAATGTGTAGTAGAGAAGGGGATGCCCATGGAACTGTAAGGTGTGTGACTGCATGGAAGGGGGTGAAAATATTTCCCAAGGTACTGTGTAGTAGAGAAGGGAAGGTCGAGGATGGATTTGTGTTGTTCATTAGCATTGCCAGATGGAATCAGCCGCACATTGGGAGTGTGCCCTGGAAAAATGAGTCGGTAACTGTTCACTGAGAGGACAACGGTGCAGGATTGTAGCACTAGGAATTGCATGCAGACTTTGGTTTTGGAAGTGGATTTTAGACTTCCTAGGAAGGAGGTGAATCCTGGTGATACTTTTGAGGGTGGAGGTGTGAGCCTCTGGATTCCCCTATTTTTGATGCAGGCATCATATCCTTTTATTTGTTGGTTGATAAAATGGGTATATGTGTATATTATTGTAAATATTGTATCGATTTGGATATATAAATCTCCATAAAAAATATGGTTATTTTTTGGTTGAAGAAAATGTGCACAAGTATATGTGGTTTTTATTGTAAATGTCGTAATGAGTTGTATTATAAATCTCTAGGAAATAGCATGTTTATCATTTTTTCAGCAGTGGTAATTGTAAATACTACAACAAGTTCTGTTATAAAGCTCCATAAGAAATATGTTTTGGTTTTTCAGCTGTTTTTCTGGTTGTATGTGTCCTTGAACACTAAGGACGATGTTCCCCCAAGGGGGAGGGTTCTGTAATAGCCCTGGTTAAAAATCCATGTAAAAAAAATAATACGAAGGTCATGGGGCACATATTCCAAGCTTAATGATGGAAAAAACATCATGTGTTCATTTCGTTTATTATGGAGAAGGGAAATTGACAAAGGCATTAGCAAAGGATTCGAAAAGAAAAGAGGCATTAATTGAAATTTATTTATGAAAATAATGGAAAATGGGAGAAAAGGAAGGTGAAAGGTCACAGGTTGCATGTGAGGAGGAAAATGAAGGAAAAATAATGGAAAATGAAGAAAATAGAGGCCTCATTAGTAATAAGGCTTTTTAGGATCAGTTGGTAGGCTTTTGTCAATTCAGTTTTTGGAGTTCTCATTCTATTCTCTCTCTCTCTCATACCCTTGGAAACTTAGATTTTTCTTAGAGCACTCTTGGAGGAGTGTGGCATACTTCTGATTTGAAGCAATAAGGAAAAGGAAAATTAGGAAAGTGCAAGAGGACATTGGTATCAGCAACTACAGTGAGTTTTCTTTGCAGGTATCGAGTTGCATGTATGATTTCCTTGCTAATTTTGGCATGCATGGTACATGCATGTGTTTTCTTGGTTATGTTTTGTTATTGGAATGGAGGATTGCCTGGATTGATAGTGGTTTTACCTAGCCTTGTCATTTCATGTTGGTGCTCATGTTTCTTTGGTTATGGGTTGAGTTACTATTTCTTGGAATCCTTGGTTGGACAAACACTCTAGAAACCCTATAACATATTGGGTTTAGTTACTAGTCCTAAAAGCATTGGTTGGAAAAAAAACTTTGGAAGCCCTTGGTGGGTTGAGTTACTAGTCTTGGAAGCCCTAGTTGGACAAACCCTTTGAAATTCTAATAGTAATTGTGGCTTGAGTTACTAGTCCTAGAAGCCCTAGTTGGAACAAACTCTCTGGAGCCATAGACAGCTTGGGTAGAGACCGATCTGGTGATGGTTAGTGATGTCCGACCGTGAGGTGGAATCACTAGTTGAGGGTTGAGTTAGTTTTGCCTCTAGACGCCCTAATTTGGTTTTGTTTGATTTGTTTTATGAGATCCCACATTCATGCTTGGATATGGCACAGGGGTGACTAGCTGAAAGAAATATTTGGTTTAACCTAGTCTATGGTCGGGTGGTACGTGGAAGTGCCATACATGGTTGCATTTTACACATTATAATAGGAGCTTATTTCCTCTTGTATTTGATGGGTAAATATACTTGTTCATATGTGGTTTTTATGGTCATTATGTCATTGTTATTTATTTTGGTTATATGTTGGTTATGGGGATTTTTTATAATAGTGATGATGTATGGATCTCATCATGTTCTGATTACTAAATGAATGAATAATGAATATATGACCTAATAGTTGATAATGCAAATATTGTGATAAGGCGTCAATTCTTCTTAACTATTCTCAGATGTATGGCTGTCATCATGTTTTGTACTAGGCTCTAGAATTGCGTTGTGAATTTTCCATTATCATTATTTCCATGTGTTGGCGTCATCCCAAATATCGAAGGCAAGGGTCCATAAGCCTGAATTCTGGAGGGGCGTAGTGTGATTTCCTATTGTGGCCTTCAATGCATGGTTTTGAGTTGTTTTCAATACATTTTTTATTTTTTCTTCTCAATGTGTGGTAGATCGTTTGTTGAAAATGTTGATGACATGCTTTGTAGATTGACTTGGGTCCTTCAACTAAGAATATGCAACTTCAGCCTATGAGCCAAGTATTTTGTTTTGGTGAGGTCATTGTTTTGTTGTTATTCTCGTTCATTTGAAAATAATGGTCTATTTTTCTATGTATCACTAAATTCTTTGCATGGTATATTTCAATGCATGCACACTATATATATCACTAGGCATTCCATTCATATTTATTGGGAACCTCTACCCTCTGCAACATTTTCTATGACTCCCATGGGTTGCACTTTTAATCTTATTTTCATCTTAAACCACTCCTTATATAGTGTTGAGGTGATTACACATTCATTTATTTTTATTTTGGATTTTAGTGATATTTCCTACACAGGTTTATTATCATATGGATCTAATTCATGTTTCTCACATTGTTTAAATGATGCCCACCTTCATATGATCAATCTCCAATTTTCTATAATGCATGGGAAGGGTCGTTCTTTTATAGTTGATATTACTTTCTCACACCTATCCTTATCTCCTTTGTGGCCTTGTAATGCTGCATGGTTTGGAATCCAACCTCGAGCGCATGTATCATGTGCTTCTCCCAACATATTGCTTCCTAGCATAGTCTTTCAACAATTACCAATGGAGCCATTACGTTAACCTTTAGTGCTCCATTGAATGACATATAACGTTGTCCTTTCCAACACACCAATCTTAATATTCAAGTCTTCTTGCAGGGTGTTACACAGTAATTTGTCACCATGCTCATTTCCCGTCCCTGATCCTGAAATGTCCCGTGACAGACCCTGTGCAATGTTTCCACCATGAAGAAATATGTTAAGACATCCCCTGAATATTCAAAGAAAAATTCCTTACAGTATTACTGAAGAAACTTTGTAAAAATCCTATTTTCTTAGGTCGGCGTGTTGCCTGGTCTCATGCTCGTGTTGATGTCATATTGACAGTTCTCGCTTAGTGCTGCCAGCGCCCTTATTTCTTGGAAAATTGCGTTGATCCCTTTGTGGCAGTGTTTCCTCAAATTTAGGATAAGCTTCAACCTCTAGAAGCTCCAAGGCAGCGGGTTGGTTGTTAAATGGTGGTGATAGAGTCAAGCTCTCTGATTTCAAAGCTTTGATATAATCCATGGGGGTTTATCCCTTAGAAAGTGGACCTTCCTCCTCCTTCTTCCTTGCTATAAATTCATGCCCCTCTTTCCAATAATGTTAGTCCTGGTTGGTCATTGTTGGACTCGTTTGAACTCTCATTCCCTTTAAATTCTTGCACTATGATAATGCCTAAATGTTCAGGAAAAGGAATGCTTTAAAGCTTCGGTGAAGGACTCGGATTTTCACTAAAGGGAGGCCTCCAACATCGAGGCCTAGATTGTAAGCTCTTCCTTCCATATTTATCAATAAAACATCTGATGTTTACTTTCTATATTTGTCTAATATTTTATGCAAATATTCTAGTACTCCTTGATCAGCTAGATAGCTAATGTTTATGATTATTACATATTGGATTACTTTTGTTGTTGCCTCTTTATCATCTGTAGGTATTTGTTTGCCATCAATAGTAAGGAGAGAGCCTCAAAGCATCGTGCATCAAGATCACCATCAACGGATTCGAACATTGCATTGGGAAAAAGGTACTTCTATCTCTTTTCTTGTCTCATTATGAATGTTATTTAAGAAATATTTTCATTAGGAAGTATCTCAAGTTTCTAGACCCACTTTAGGGCTAGAGAGATCGCCTATGTACGCAGAGGGGATTTATCTTGACAACATAATTGGTGACTCTACTAGGGAGCTTAGACTCTTAGCATTCCTATCCCAGAATGATCTTGGATCAGTTTGCTCGATCACTAAAATCTGATCTTGCTTAGGTATCTGTGAGTTTGCATAGGGATTGATAGTCATTTCATTGTGTCAGGTCTAGTTTTGTGTGAAAAACCTTTTTGTTTTTCCTTGTTTTTAGTGACCAGCGTGTTTTCTATTTACATAGTCGTGTTGCCAGCGTTGTTCTATATATCATAGCCGTGTTGATTTTTCTTCCGACACCCTTCTTCTTATCATGGAAGTGTTGATCTCAGACCTAGGAAAAGTTAGGGTTTTCTCTTGATTTTCCAGTGTGTTCTGTCCCCTAAAGAATGTCTATAGAGTCTCAATGGCCTCCTTCCTATGTGTTTGACTTACTTGTCTTCTTTGAGCGAGTGTTTTCGTCTCTTTGATTGTTTGTAAGTTTGGAGATTTTTCACCATTTCAAACACCTTTTGTCACATTGCTTCTTACTTGGTTTGGAGTGATTTGTCGTATGCGCTGGTCATCACTACATTTTTTATCTTACCTTCAACATAGTGTCAAATATAGGATCACAAATTGTTTGATTCCCAAATCTAGAAGAGTGTGTCAATTTCCCAAATTAAAAAGAAATTGAAAGTGATTTTCATTTTAGTTTTTGATTTGGCTTCTCTTTATCATTTTGAAAAAGGGAGTGAAAATAATTTCATTCGTGTATTTTTTAAAGAAATTTTGATTTCTGTTTGATTGAAAGAAAAGTGAAAACGATTGTTTTTGCATTTCTTCATTTGCTTCGTGTATTTTAATTTTGAATGCACTTCAAAGTAAAACAAAAAAACAAAATATCATTTTGTGTATCTTAGTGGAAAAGGAAAATGTTTTGATTTTTTCAATAAGTTGCATTTTTTGGGAAAACTGAATTCAATTGGAAAGAATTGCATTTTGTAGTTTCGAACTAGTTTGGGGGGCATCATTGTTTGATGCATTGATTGCACTTTTGCTTGTATATCATCCCTAAATAGTTTAGACTTCATCGAAATGGAAAGTTTTTCTTCTTGCATTTAGCCTACATCATAGGATTCTGGTGACATTGATTTTGAGCCAAAATTGAAACTTAACTCAAGATCAGCATTAAAATTCACCCAATTTACCTTAAGGAGCATTTGTAACTACCAAGAACATTTAGTGGTCTAGGCTAGAGATGTGTTTCGACATCGTAAAACGTAGGAGTTGTCGCTAACGGTCTGCGTTACAACCCGGGGGTGATATCTCGTCCCACGTATGGAAGTATATTGATGTATGATAAGTATATTTGGGGTGTTCTCATCAAATAGTTATGCATTAGACAACACTACTTTGAATTGGACTCCCACGTACCATCGCATATATTTTTGGATACACCATTAGGTTTCAAGCCTACCATAGGTAACCGAGTCAGCCACCTTATAAACGTGATACACCGAACACAGGATTCGGGGATATTGGTTGTAGTATGTTAATTCCTTGGTCATTTTTCTATCATTTATCAACAAGGTGTATATTGTTGAGATTGCAACAAGATGATGAGCTTAGTGGAAAGGAGTCACCTTCACTAAGTGGGCCCGTAGGCTATTTTTGGCGCAAAGTCTATTTTTAGACTATGTCTATTTTTAGACATATGGATCATGTTCTATAAGTCAAGGATGCTATTTGTGGATGGTTGGTCAAGTTGGAAAAAATAGATGGACTTCTATTTTTAGACATACTAGGCGGAATCTATTTTTAGATTGCCAGTCTAAAAATAGATATGTCGAATATTATTAGCTCTTAATAATATTTGGACTCTAAACATTATCCTATCCTCTTGGAGCACTTCAGTTAAGTGCACAGATGTGGCACATGCAGCTGACAGAAGGAATTACGCTATTCCTAGGGTTTAGTGGAGCTATTGCATGTTGACTTCAGTTAGAACTCATGTGACAGAGTTTGGTGGAGATGTTTGAGGAAGTTAGTGGAGTTGTATTCAGTTTAACTCAGTTAAACATAGTTGAGCTAGTTGTATCTAGTCTAACTGATTGATACACTAGTGAGAGTGGTGTGAATTAATTATTAATTAATTCACTAATAATAAACTCATTAATCAACTAAAGAATACATCAGTTAACTTCAGTGCATGGACAGTTTCCGTGGAGACCAGTGAAGAGGTAGGTGAAAGAGCAGTGTGACTATCAGTTGTGACTATACTGGTGCATGAGTTTGCACCACACATTGATGGAGATGCCAATGAGGATTGCGCAGTGCATACTAGTGGGATTCGAACTTGGATCAAGCAAGTATTCATCTTGGATTGCGCAGTAGAGGCAGGCTAACAGGTGGAGCATATTGGAGCATGTGTTTTGTATGATCTGAGCTTGTGTAGTGTGTAACAATTGGAGATTGTACTGAGAGCTTGCGAGGAGTTTGTAAAATGATTGTTACATGATCTCTATCATTATAATATACAGATAGTTGGGGGTTTTCAGCTTTAATCTTTCCCATAAATACTGTGTTTATATGTGTGCTTGTTTATGGTTTTAATGTGTGCATGCGATTGTTTATATTTCCGCAAATTGATGATCAATAGTAGAAGAGGTTATGTATTATGCATGAAGCTCAAATAGTGTGTGATCAGGATAATCTCGGCGAATAATTTAACAGTTATTCAAATTTCTACATGGTATCAGAGCGATATTGATCATTGGAGCAATTGCACAACATTGAAGCGGTTGAGTTTTGAGCTGGTGGAATTCGAATTTGCAGCAGTGTTTTCTTGGTGTCGAAGTTGAGATGTCTTTCAACGGATTGCGATTGGAGTATGCCCTTGAGGGTAGCTCAAATTATATTGCATGGAAAGATAGGATGGAGGCGGTGCTGGATGACAATGGGTTGAAGGAGTTCATAGATGTTGAAGTCCCAAAGCCTACTTCTATTGATGCTGTCATACTTGACGCATGGAAAAAGAAGACAGCAAAGTGTTGAAGGATTTTGTTGGAAGGTGTGAAGGATCACATAGTGTCTAGCCTTCATGGTAAGGCTTCTCCATTCTTGATGTGGAAAGCCTTGACAGATTTATTCCAAAGCAAGAGCGACCAGAGTAAGTTGGCACTCAAGGATAGACTCATAAACATAAAGATGGAGAAAGGCGACAGTATGCCCAAGTACCTCACGAAGTTCATCCAATGCAGGGATGAGCTGGGAAGTGTGGGGGTGACTTTTGATGATGAGGACTTGGTGAGCTTGGCTCTCCTAGGGCTTCCGAAGAGTTGGCATTCCTATGAGGACTATGTCAATGGTCGAGAGAAACTGCCGGGTTGGGAGCGACTTTGGTCGGATCTTGTGCAGGAGGAGATAAGGCAAAGTACCAAGGATGGATCTTCATCAAAGAAAGAAGATGAAGAAAATTTTTCTTTGGCTGCCAAAGCAAGGAAAGGGGAGGGAAAGAAAAATCCTTCTCAATCTGGTGCGAAAGGCAAGAAGCAAGACATGTCCAAGGTGAAGTGCTTTCTCTATCACCAACACGGACATTACGCCACTAATTGTCCACAGAAGAAGAAAAATAAGCAAGCACGGATCCGCAACTCGAGAGGCCTTTAGCCTCACAAACTTGAAATGGATTTTCGCCCATCACATGCTGGTCTCGGTGATGGTTCAAAGGGTTTCTGACAGTATGCCTTTGTTAAGGAGAAGAGATCTAGGATTTATTAACGTCCTAGATGAAGATCTGAAATGACATTGAAGATGGGCGATGATGGTAGATACAGTGCGACCGGTATCGGTACCATTTCCTTTGAGAGGGAGTCTGGTAAACCCTTCGCATTGAAGGAAGTGATGCATGTTCCAGGATTGAAGAAGAATCTTATCTCTGTGGCGATGTTAGAAGACAAGGGATATGATGTTGTCTTTAGCGAGGGAAAGGCTTTCCTACGCAGTAAGGAAACTGGTGAGACCAGGAGGATAGGGGTTTGAGTTAAGAACCTTTATCAATTGTAGGTAGATGGTTGTGCAACAATGGCAAGCAAGGTAGAAGGAGTGGTGAGCCGGGATGATGGCAAGTTGTGGCACCAGAGATTGGGCCACCTGCACCATGGAGCTTTGAAGATACCGCAACAGATTTCTACTGGGCTTCCTAAAGGCACTCTTGCGCAGTCAGATCAGTGCAAGGGTTGTACCTCGGGAAAATTTGTGAAATCCACCTTTCACGAGAAGGATAGTCACGCCACGACGACCCTTGAGAGAATTCACATAGACGTGTGTGGACCTTTCTCAGTAGCTTCGACAAAGAACCGTGATTATGTGATATTTTTTGATGATTTTTCTCGTAAGTGTTGGATCTTCTTCATGCAGAAGAAGAGCGAGACATACTCAAAGTTCTGTGAGTTCAAGGCACTGGTTGAGAAATAATCGGGGAAGCAGGTGAAGGCTCTAAGGAGTGACAATGGTGGTGAATTCATCTCTGGTGAATTCAAGGACTTTTGCAGCGCAGAAGGAATTCGAAAAGAACTCATAGCACCTCATAACCCACAGCAGAACGGGGTTGCTGAGCGGAAGAACAGAACGATCGTGGGTGTTGCACAGGTGATGTTGCATGATCAGGGCCTACCCATACACTTGTGGGCTGAGGCATGCAATGCTGCAGTATATGTGCAGAACCATTGTCCTCACAGGATACTTGGAATGAGTACACCCGAGGAGGCGTTTTCTGGTAAGAGGCCTGATATTTCCCATTTGAGGATTTTTGGTTCACCTGTTTACATTCATGTAACGAAGGATGCCAGGAAGAAGCTGGAGCCGACTGCGGAGGTTGGGATATTTTTGGGGTACACTGATACGCCCCACAACTATCTTGTGTATTTGCCAGACAGTCGCAAGACTGTTGTGCGACGGGATATCAAATTTCAGGAGGAAAAAGCCATGACGTGTTCGCTTGAGAGGGAGCCACACTTGCATGCAAATGAGGAGCTATTAGTTCCTAAGGATGAGTCTCAAGATGTGGATCAGCCACAAGAGGAGGTTCATGGAGTGGAAGAGACCACTCAGGCAGCGCCAACCATCAAAGGGCAGAAGCGCACTACAGAAGTTGAGCGACTGGCTCAAGATGCAGAGAAGATTGTAGGAGCACCTACATCACAGCGCAGACAGAGACAGTCACCTGACCGGTATACTGGATACATGGCTCTTATGAGCCAGTGTATTGTGACAGAGCCATCCTCTTTCGAGGAAGCTGTGGAGGATCCCACATGGGTAGATGCCATGGTGGAAGAGTATGATTCGATTGTCAGAAACAGTGCATGGGAGATTGTCCCGAGACCGGAAGGGAAATCAGTGGTGGGTTCGAGATGGATCTAAAAAGTGAATCAGGCAGTTGGGTTAAAATGGGACTTTTCTAGGGCTTAACACATGAATAAATAAAAACAAATATTACCACATGCTAGTTTGACCATAAGTGCAATGTAAATATAATATTGCAACAAATGTGTTAACCTTTAAGGATCCAAATGATATTACTTCATATATTATCACCAAATTGATATTTTCATTTTTCTCATGTGTGACACTTCAATTCACAATTTGCAATTCTTACTTGAGATGATATAACATTTCAATTGGTATTCCCTTCTTTGAATCAAGGAAGTCATTTGATGCACCATGCTTGACCCAACACCGGTGAGAAGAATAAATGATAGAGCATGTCTAAATAAGTGTATTCATATATGTTATACGTACAAATCCTTTCTACAGACATAAGTGATATCCTATAATGCTAAAGGAAAACTAGAAACAAATAGACATCAGAATAACTCTTTCCCTAAGCTAACTCTGTTTAAATCATTAAAACTGGAGAATGAGAGCGGTGTTCTTACCTCTTTGTGAAATGTTTGATGAAGATCCCTAATCTGTCCCAATGTAGCTCCAAAATGCTTTGATGAGACCTGCAAACACAAGCATACAAGGGATCAAAGGCATATGCAATATAATTATATAAAACAAGCTTAATCTAATGATCAAGGAGATTAGAAATTGAAATTATCTTAATGAATACATAAAGAGTATAAACCATTCATAATTCCAATAATATAACACAATGAGAAAAAGTATTCAAATTTATTAATTCAGAGATAAAAGAATATCCTTATAACCTTACCTTGATGTCATGAAGGTTCCTCCCAAATGCCTCTAATCCTTCTCCTTGGATGATAAGCTTCCCAATCCAAAATTACCAGCATAAGACTAACTTTTGTGAAATCCCCTAACCCTCTAGCCTGTAATCAATTTATAGGACAAATGGAGGAGATTTTAGATCCACAAAAGAGGGATGAGATACATAAATAGTGGGTGTTGTGGATGATTTTGTCACCCTCCTAGAGACAGTCTAGAGTTGCCATAGACCAGTGCCTAGGACATCTTATTATAGCAAGGAGCTCATTATATAACTTGGGTTGTCAGTCCAAAGAGCTCTCTTACTATCTCTTGTTGAACAAGGAAGATAATTTAAATGGGACCAATCTCTCTCAGAAGCTGATACATAGATAAGAACAATGCAGGAACATCATGTAAAACTCCAATACAAAGGCATCAGACAGTTAAGAGACAGCTTACTGTAAAGAGGGCCGATTCAAATAATATATCACAGAAATCAAATATCAGGAAGTGAGTGCAGTGAGGAAACATAAAGAAGATATTAGTTTACATGAGGCTGATACCCAGATACACAACAGAACCACATAAGGGCATACCAATCTATGAATCCTTATATGACAATGGCGTTTTAAAAGCACCCTCCTCATGCAACTAATAAAGCAGAAAATATGGAAGAGATGATCATGAAACAGTATATCATGACTAGGCCTATTTAAAGCGCTTGACTAATTCCAGAAAGGGCACCAACGAAGATGAATCCTTACTGCAAATTAGTGAGCCACTCGCATTCTAGAACATGATACAAGAAGATAAATAGCATGAAAGGAGAAATTGTATTAACACATAAGAGAAATTACATACTGTGAGATACCAAAGACCAGAATCCTCATTACAGTTATAACTCCTCCTCACTGAGACCCTACGGGCTCTGAACCTTCATACAGAAATATTACAAAATGTATACAAGAGCCTTTTCCCTGCACAGTTTGCTGATAGAAATCTGGAACCATTTCAATGTCTTCTTTTCAAGCCTTTATAGGGAAGATAGAGAATTCTCGAGGGGGAGGTAGATGAAGCACAATTAATGACTCAATTTGAATAAAATGGCGGAAAACATTCGCGCCCTCTATATGAATGACTAACTATAAATGACTGTACTTTATAATCTGTCTATAGAAATAAATGCTGGGAGATGAAAATCTCCTTATATACAAGACACGAATAATAAAATATGTACAATGCTCGGCCTTTTGCTGAGGAAAAATCTACTGCCGTAAGAGCCCTGAGATAGTCTGCAATTCTGTACTGTACTCTCGGCCCTTAGCTTTGGATTTGAATCCTGGATCTTTAATGCGGGGCGAACTTCTCTGGAGGGTTCTGTAGGTCCATATCTTTGTCTTCTTTAATGGCGATCATTTCTCACACCTACCCTCGGCTTCCTCTTTAAATTTTTCCAGTAATATATCATCCTTTGAAATGCTCTTAACCTCTGCTGCGGAAACCATGAATTAAAACGCCCTTTCTATTACCTTGAAATCTGCAAAACCCACAAAATATTAGAGAAAACTGACACAGATGGAGGCGGGGATGATGGATACATGGTCGACCGGGAGAAATACGCAGGGTGGCGAAAGAAAAACAAAGGAGGTTTTGACAAATAGACGAAATGCGGACTTTCTACATAACACAGTCTGGACGTGAGGAAGGAATGACGACAAATACGAATAAAAACATATAAACACACATATATATATATGGTGTGGAGGAATCTTACGGATGTACGAGACCAAAACACGTGGACGTACGGGGGACAGGTGGATGGGTGATGTGGCGGAGTCAACAGGTGGGGAGACTGAACTCTGGACCGTCGGATTACAAACGTGGATCAACGGCTAGAAATGGACAGGAGCGACCCGACGGTGGGCCGCAGGACATAACGGGTGCATGTTAACGGGTGAGCAGCTCTGGCACATATCTGTCGTTGGATGGAGATCGGCAGATCCTATGGAGCGGATGGATTCCGCTACCCAACCTTCGTACAGCCTTTAACGCGCGGGAGAAAAGTGGTTTCTCGCCCGTACTGAGGACACGCGGCAGAGGATTTATGGCATCGCTGGCCTTGGGCCCAAAACTGCCGGCCTGGTGGAAGTGGTGCGGGACTATACCGCCGGTTTCCTGCGCGCGGGGCCCTCCACGTGAAACAGTCACCGCTCCGTTGATCTAACTTGATCGGACGGCCATGATCACGCCCAGAATATGAACGATAAGCCCCCTATCTTTTGGCCTGTGGTTCTTGGGCTCGGGTCATGTGGTAGCCAAAGCGCGGGAGCTAAGATTTTAGAACTGGGGCCCGATATATTTAAATTTGGGTTTTCGACCATTGTAAAGCAGACTTTCGGGCGGAGATAATAATATCAAACTGAAGCATGAGGTTTTAGGCCACGGCGGAAATTTAAAATGGATTCGAATGAGGCAGCAGGCCAAAATTCACAGGCAGGGGTAAATATGTACAACAGTGGGATTGGGGTTCCTTGATCCAACGGAATTAGCTCCATGTTCAAATGGGTTTGCCTCGAATAGATATAACCTAGAAGCTTCTAGTTGGGATATATTCGCCCAACGAGACTTCTAGAACTTACTTCTTATTTTTACTTTTCATTGAGTCATGTAATCAGTATGTGATCGAGAACAGAGCATAGTTTTGCGCAGGTTTCAATGGAAGAAACTGCGCATGTGCAGAAACCGACTAGGAAAAGTGCGCAAGTCATGCTAAACAGGGTAAAAGGCCATTTTACCCAGAATTCATGATTTGGTCAAGGAATATAAATGTTTGAATTGCAAAGGAGCGCATTGAGAAATATGTATGGATGGTGAGAGATCCATTTTAACCGTCAAGTGTCATGGTGACAAAATGACATGTAACATATTTCCCCCTAAAGTGTGAAGTATGGAAAGTCATTAAAATATTGAAGCACTTTATCATGCCAAAGATGGGATCGGAGATAATGGTTGGAAACCTGCAACGAACATTCAAGGATTACAATGAAAATATGTATAATAATCATTGAGGTAGGCATTCCCATACTTAGAGTAAAGCTAACTCAATGAACAAGTATAGAAATAGGCTAGAATCATATCAATAGTAAACACAGTATGGGTGCAACCATCTGTTATGAATCTGTCTACACAATCATGAATGCATAACTCCTCGCAGCCTGGATGGATGAAACTAGATCCAGGGTCTTGGTCTCCATCTCTCGATTTCTGGTACGAATATGACCATGTGAACAAATGTGTTGAAGTTGAACACGATAGATACCACTTGATTACCGGTCAATGATCTAAATTGTTAATAACTGCGAGAGAAACCACCAATAATGACAATGGCTCTCAAGGTACTATTAGTACAATCTATGAAGTGTGATTAGGCGATTTGTATTCAAACACTCATAGAATCTCTCGATTGAAGGTCAATGATGTGACCTGTCATCAAAGGCAAGAAACCTGCCATTAGGGAATGCAGGCCTCAAGGTACTGAAAAGGGTTTCTAGATCAACTTCCTAGATAATGAGTTGAATTCGATAGGAATCGATCCATCATAGGAGGGCCTACGACCCGAAACTTCATCTCAAGTTGAATTTTTTTTTTGCAAGGACTGACTCAGGGATGGTCGACGTGAATGAGGCCTAGTATTTTTAAAGGAACATGAATTAAGGTTGAACTTCTCTTGAACACATGGCGAGATAACAGTTGACTTGGCAGCATTTAACTCAACGATAATACCCAAAAATAGTTGAATACTTTCAATGAGGTTCAATTAACTGTAAGAAAAATGGATTACCCAACTGGGACACAAGTGTGATGGAGTGTCGTGATCAAGAGCAACATAGTGCCTTTAAATGAATGCAAAAATGAATACCTTTTCCCAATTCCCCCCTTCATTACTGGCAAGTACCTCTTTATTTTTGTGAAGCTTGAGGAGGATAACATTTGCTTGTCCTGTAAGCTCATCCTTTGGACGAGTCCTGTGAAGTATTTTCAACGAACCCTAAGAAGGAGTGGTTCGGTCCCATCATGATTGACAAGTCCTGCACTGTTTAGTTTTACTAGTCCAATGTAGGGTTAAATCAATGTCATTTTCATGTTTAAAGAGTTTTAAAATACACAAAAATAAAACTCATTAGGTTCTTTCAACGTAGATTTTTAACGATCCCGAAGAATGTAAAACTCGGCGTTTATCATTTTTAGGGAGTCGGAATAAAAACATAAGCAAACTACAAATTTTATTTTTCATAAATTTAGTCCCTCAAGCCCGACAAAGTATAAAATGATGCAGGAGAGAACTCTATGGACCATGTTTAGTCAATGTATACCTTTTTCATAAATAGTCTAATTTAGTTCGTAAATGGGATAAACTTATATTGAATAGATGTATGTTCATTTACTTTAACGAGTTTGAATATTCACTCAACGATATTTTCATGTTTAGAGGGTATGAAAAGGGCTTAAAAGAGAACTCCATGGTTTCGATTTTCGTATTTTTCAAGGGTCCAAAAAAGTGATAAAAGTTTACTCATACTCAAAATGATCCATTTTTACATCGTAACCTGTATTCTACACATAACACCTGATAAATCATCATAACTGCACAAAATTATGGTCAAAAACATAAAAAGTTGACTTTTAACCAATTAAAGGCATAAAAAATAATATTATATTCACCAAAAATCTTATAAAAGTTGAAAAAGTAATTCATTTTTCACCATTTGAGTTTTTAACCAATTTGGGAGCAGTGAAAGGTTTTTTACCACAAAACGTCAGAGGTTGATTCTGGGAAAACCAGTGGACCAATCAACGAACCATTTTCTCCAAGCAATAGATCTCTTCCATATATTTATTTTCATCTGTTTAAAATTTGTTTTTAAGCTTCGGTTTGATTTTTTTTGGATGTTCTAATTTCAAAAATCTGCCCACGGGTGTGCGTGGTTTTCCTTCATCAGGGCCGCAGACACCAGTAAAATTTTACACACTCAAACACACGATTTGCGCAGTTTTTCTACTAAGAAACCACCCAAATGCGCTTTTTCTGTAAATAAAAACCCCACAAGGCACTGAGGGTTTTCAAAAATATATAAAAATACACCCCAAAGGTCACAAAATTTTCTCGATTAATGTTTTAACACTCCTAATTTGTCATTTCAGGACTCTTGAGAAACCATGTTCGAGTGGAGAGAGAGACAACATGAAATTCATGATGCAGAAGCTATCAATAACTCGGCAACTCTGCAAGCTCTAAATAATTGCGATCTCTACAAATTTTGGGTCATTCCAGGAATGAAAGCTCAGTTAGAGCTCATGACATGGTTAGTGAGGGCCTGAGATATCCAGGAACAATGTTTCATCATAAGTGATCATTGCCTTAGCATTGAAGCCAATGACATGTACTTCTTGACTAGAATGTCCCACATTACTTTATTTTTCTAGAGACAAAGTCGGGAAACTACTACTTCATATCTGAGGTGATATTTTGTTCCTAATTTAGTGCTTAAGGATAGCCAGATAGATATCAAAACTATCCAATGACTTGATTTCAGGACTATCGGTTTCACAGTCACCAAACTGTGTGGTAGTGTAGCACCTCATGTGGCCACAAAGGCCCAGATGCAGATTGCAGTTGAGTGTTCGGAGTCCACCATTCTCAACTGGAGTGAAGGAGTGGTTGTCAATATGAAAGGACAAGTTACTAGAGCAAAGGAGGGAAAACTGAAGCATTTGGTTATGGCGCCATCCTTTTTTTTCCCTAGAGATGATTCCATTCATCATCCCACAACAAATTCTCATTGATGTGATAGGACCCAGAGATCCACGTATGTTGCGGTGGGTTTCGTTGACGGCTCACCATGGTGGCGATCATGGCCCGATTGTGAGATACACTCCTCAGTTTTGTGTGTGGTTGATTTCATGATTGAAGACTTCCCATATGTAGGGATGAACTAGAGGGGCGATCCATATATACCACTCCTAGTTGGATGTAGTGGGGGGATATACGTATAAACTTCTCATTTTGATTTTTTATGTGTGTGTGTTTTTTTTTTTTGGTTTTTAACATCCAAAGCTAATTTATCAAAATGCTAATGCAAAGGTGGGCCCAACTCGACTAGCAGAGCTATGATGATCTGACAAGTGAGGGGACCAATTTGTAGCAACTATAGTACCACATTCAGATGCAACAGAGGCTTTGACTGAGTTGGAGCACAGCTTGGAGAGGTTTACTATAGATATCCCAAAGACTGGGACTGATGATTTGCCTCTCCAGTACCAAAGGCATGTGGTTGGGGTTCTAGGACCGATCAAGAAATTGCTAAGCCAAGTGGCTCACACAATATTTTTATATCATGATCATCATCATGGATAGACGATATTATTTTAGGGCTAATTTTTTATTTTTGCATCAACATATTTGGATAATAAATACCACAGAGCCTTGTGTCTTTGGATGACATCTTTGTAACACACTCTCTATAGACTATTTTACCTAATGAGAACTACTAATTTAAATCTCAGGGTATCTTGTTCAATATGGATGAATATTGTTTTATTTACAATTGTTGAAAAGGTCTATTTGACACTTGATTGTCCAATGCATCAGTTAATGTGTTTAAATTTATTGAAGTGTGTTGATATTCAATATAATCAATCTACCTTTCCAAGAGACAGACCCGTAAAAACAATATTAACATTAATGAACTTCTAACTCTATAGACACTGTTTAAATATAATACAATTATTTGTGAATCTAACCTAATAATCAGACTTCGAATGCCAAATGTTTTGAATGCCACATAGTTTCGAATTTACCAGCGCCTAGTTTATTATGTGCTTGATCATAGACCAAGACTAGGTCACCTTATGAATAAATGCAAGGATTAATGTTTCAATCATACTAAGCCTTAACACGTTTCTTGTGAGCCTTGCTAGCTAGTGTAGAGTTGCGGCGAGTTTCATCTAGCTATGCTAAGTATAAAAAACGTTCTTCCTCCACAAAGGTAGCTGGTAGCAACTCGATGGCTAGTTTTAATGACAAAATTTCACACTCAATCGACAAAAACCATAAATTAGCTGGAAGGAGTAAAATTAGTCGATGTTTTTGTAGAGGTGCGATATGCCCACAAGGATGAAAAACCATGGTATGATAGTTATGTTTATGAATGTTGACAATATGTTTGATCATGTTGGTCAAAACTGTGTTTACAACTTCAACTTGACCATTTGACTGCGGATAATAAGGAGTAGAGTTGTCATGGCACAAGACGAGTGGAGCAGATACCTCGGTCATCATAAAATTTTGAAAGTGGCTACCATGGTCTGTAATGATATCTTGGGGTACATCGAACCTAGTAATCACATGATTGAATATGAAAATAGTTGTGGTTTCACCATCATTCTTTAATGTAGGAATCGCCTCGACCCATTTCATAAAATAATCTACTGCGAAAATAATATACCCATGTCTATTGTGAAGATAAATCCCCTATGCGGAAAGAGGCAATCTCTCTATCCCTACAGTGGGTCTAGAAACTTGTGAGACTTTCTAATGCAAGCTTACTTAGCTAATATTAAAAATGTGATAAGAAAGGTGATAGAGGTACCTTTTATTGATGCTATGCTCGAACACTTTGATGATTATCTTGATCCAAGATCGCTTAGGCTCACTCCTTGCTACTGGTGGCACACGAATACCTGTGGATGATCAAGAGGAAACCAAAAATGTAATCCAATACATAATATTCATGAACAGCAACTATCTAACAAATCAAGGAATATTAGACTATTTGTGCAATGATTAGACAAATATAAAAAAACAAACATCAGATGTTTTATTAATGAATATATAAGGGAGAGCTTACAACCCAGGCCTTGATGTTGGAGGCCTCCCTTTGGTGATATCTGAGTCCTTCACCGAAACTCTAAATCATTCCTTCTCCTGAATAGCTTAGGCTTTATCACATTACAGGAGTGTAAAGCAAATGAATGATCTTACCATCCCAACAATGACCAACCAGCAGTGGAGGGATGCGGATCAATTTATAGGAAGGGAGAAGAGGTTGGCAGCCCATGAAAGGTGGAGGAAGGTCCACTTTATGAGGGATAAACCCCCATTGATAAGATCATAGCTCTAAAACCATAGAGCTTGACCCTATCACCACCGAATAACAACCAACTCGTCGCCCTAGAGATTCTAGAGGTCGAAGCTTCTCCTCCATTTTGACGAAACACTGCCAGAAAGGGATCAGCGCAGTTTTCCCAGAAAAAAGGGTGTTGACAATGCTAGGATATAAATTTCAACCCGCAATCAGCAAGGGCAGGCCACTAGAGAAGCGCGTTGACCCAGAAATTTAGGTTTTTGACCAACTCTCCAGTGATATTACAAGGCAACTTTCTTTGAGTCTTTAGAGGATGTCTTTATGTATTTCTCCTAGGTGGATATAATACACAGGATCTGTCATAAGGCACTTCAAGATCAGGGACAGGAAGTGAGCAGGGTGACAAATTACTGTGTAAAATATGCCCCTTAAATCATGAAGGCAGAGCAAGTAGTGATGGGTGAAATTCTTTACGAACCAAGGCAAAGAACTCGGAAAACCACCAGGAAACCTGCAAAATCAAACATGATACAATATATTACATCTTTGATATGAATATGCCTATTAAAATATATGTGGACTAGGCATTAAATAACATATGAACCCGCAGCATGGTCGCAGCCATCTATCTGAAACTGATCATGGAAATGGATCCACGATATGGTCGCAACCATCCGTATAGACGATCATATGCACAATCATGAACACTCAATAACTCCACACAACATAGATAATGAATCTAGCCATGTGAATAGATGATCTGATGTATAATGTGGTAGAAACCACCTGATTACTAGTCAATGATGAAAATCGTTAACGGGCACTAAAGAAACCACCAATAATGACGATGGCCCACAAGGTACAACAACACAATCTACAAGTGTGAATAAAGGTGTTGAAGTAAAACACTTGCAAAATAATTTGATCGAAGGCCAATGATGTGAACCTATCGTCGAACACGAATAAATTTTCATTGAGGCATGTAATCTCCAAGGTACTGAAAAGGAGTTTCTAAATCATCTTCCTCGATAATGAGCTGAAGTCGACAGGAAGTGATTCGTCGAAAGAGGGCCATAATTATTCCCACATCATCGACACAAAACAACGCATATCCCAAGATGGTAGGAGTGATTCAAGACTGTAACATAGAAGGTCAGACAAGCAGAGGATGTTTGAATTTGACAAAATAGACTTCTCTTGAACATCTCGGTGACAAGACTCCGAGGTGTGGCAGCATTTGACTCAAATGGGTTCAGAGGTCATGATGACAAAAATGGTGATCAAATAGGAGGCAAATGGATTTCCCAAATCCACGGAGGTAAAACAACGAATGAAGGATATCCCCAACCCGACATGAAATGCAAACAAGTGTCATGTTCAAGAGCGACAAGCTGCCCAAAATACACATAGGATGTTCACTTTCAATTTACCCCATTATTGCTAACAATTACCTCTTTATTTTTTATAGCCAGCATGAAGAGGATAACATATGCTGAGCGTATAATTTCATTCTTCAAATGAATCCATCCTAGTAATTTTAACGAGCCCTAGGAAGGAGGAACTCAACTCGTCATGGTGACAAGTATTTCGTCGTTTAATTTTTAATGAGTCTGACGTAAGGATAACTCAGTGCCTTTTTCATGTTTAGAGAGTTTTAAAAAGAGACGGCAAAGAAAAATCCATCATGTCCCTTTTCGTAAATAGTCCCTCAAATCCGAAAAGGTAGAAAACAATATCTGACATAACCGCTTGACCATGTTTGATCAAGGTATTCCTTTTTCGTAAATAGTTAATCTCAACCTGAAAAAGGGGTAAACATATACTAAGACCACGCCAATTCATCTACTTTAATGAGTTCGAAATGAAAAGTAATTGGAAAATTTTTCATTTTTCGGGAGTCTGAAAAGAGCTAAAAGAGGACTCCTCCTAGAGGAATGAGTGGTATAAGGGGTAGCAACTGGTTCCGGTTATGGTGGAATTTCTCAAAACAAGTAAAGTTCAAGAGGCTCGCTAACAAGACCACTCATCACAACGGTTCCTCGAGAAATTGTAAAACATCCAAGTGAGAGTGTATGATCGGCCAAGCAGATGGTGACGATGGAATGAGAAAACCAAGGCTCATCTAGAAAATATAGGCTGATAAAATGGAAATCATGAGAGGTGAGATGTGGATGGTTCATTTTTACACAATCTTGAAACATGGGAAACTATGCTTGGAATTGGTTTCATTTTTACACAAGCTTTAAACGGAGACAAATTGTGCTTGGAATAATTTTGCATGCCCCCAACATAATGACGCAATTCAAGTTATATGCCCCCTAAGCTTCATCTCATTCACCTACGTAGACTACTGGTTACTAACAGGTGGATGAAATGAAGGTTCATTTACGAGATCAAGTGAAATACTTGACTGGGAATTAACGAGATATAATCAAATACTCGAATTGAAAGGGGATTTGTTTCATTTTTTAATGAGCTTGACACATCAAAATAACTATGCTCGTAGGAACCTATTTCAGTTTTTAACGAGATTGACACAGTAAAAGAACTATCATCATAACACCTTGTTTCATTTTTTTAACGAGCTTGACACAAGACAAGGAACTTTTCTCCAAAGACCTTGTTTCATTTTTAAGGAGATTGACACAAGAAAAGGAACTCTGCTTTGAAGACCTTGTTTCATTTTTTAATTAGCTTGACACAAGAAAAGGAACCCTGCTCTGAAGAGCTTGTTTCTTTTTTTAAGGAGATTGACACAAGAAAAGGAACTCTGCTCCGAAGAGCTTGTTTCGTTTTTTAAGGAGATTGACACAAGAAAAGGAACTCTGCTCCAAAGATCTTATTTCATTTTTTAAGGAGATTGACACAAGAAAAAGAACTTTTCTCTGGAATACTTGATTATGGCCCATAAAATTTCATGGCTTCCAAAATTTTCTCATCATATGGAAGAACAACACTCTGGAAATCAGGGTCTAATGCCTCCAGTACATGATGCACTATATCACTTAATGGATCATCAGTAGACACAAGCATGGAATAGGTTGCCACATAATTAAACTATGGTGGGGATGATACCACTGGAATTTAAGTACCATTTGGGGATGTTGGTTGGCTAGGATCCAGATTAGGACCAATGAATGACATCTAATCAATGGTCATGATTCTTCCTTCATGCGGAAAACATATCACACGAAAGGGAGAAGAGACGAGAGCTCCCATGACATAAGTATAGTCACGCCCAAGGAGTAATGTAAAGTCCAAAGGGCCTTGGACAACCATCATGTCTATATAGACAGACTTTCCTACCAAAGTAATAGGAAACTTAGGAAGTCTCCCTAATGGTTGACAATTTCCTTTGTTCAAAGCCAACATATTTTGGGTAACAGGCACAAGTCGCGGAGAACCTAAATATTTCCAAGTAGTTGACGATAGAATACTAACATATGCACCTTCATCTATTATGGTGCTAGGTATGGCCACATTATAGGCCTGTGCCGTGATCTCAAAGGGCACGTAAGAAGGAAGATGATATCTTGTCAGTCGACTCTGATCAAAGGAAGCATCCGGACTACCTGGAGGGGGTGTCGTGGGAATGGGAGAACTGACCCCTTGTGTTACGAAAATGGAAGGATTTCCCTCATGTACCATGGGAATGGGAGGATTTCCCTCCAATTCATGGGTATCTAAAGAAACAAAAATAACTTGAGTGGTATGAGGTTCACTCTCTATAGGAAATACCTGATCAACTGAAGGTGGAATCAGGTCGACCGTTTTCTCAAGAAATGGTTGGTTGGGAACGAACTCATGGGGTTTACTTTCAAGGAGAGTGGGATTGACTAGAGATGACTTCTAATCAATCACTTGATCAACTAGTAGAGGATCATGGGAAATATTTTGGTAACCAACCGGAAGGCAAGGCTGAGAAGCAGTAAGGTTATCCAACACTTTCGAGGTGATCTGGATTTATACAGGAACACAATAAAATACTGAAATATACATAAACACAGAGATGCAGCGGAAATAATACTTCATTTCATTAATATCATATAACAGAAATATGCTTACAGACATAACAGAAATAAACAGCTAGGGCGCTGGTAGGATTATCTCTGAGAAGAGATGTGGCGGCTACATGCCTCTAAACTGTGTTACAATGAGGCTTAAAGGCCTATTTATTGTTGAGAAACAATGCAAAATCCTAAACATCCAAAAACCTAATAGTAGGAGATGAAGTGCCAAAACTATGGGCCTCATTTGGGTAAATTGGTGTTTAAACTTCCTAGGGACGTAACTTTGGCATACAATCTATGTTTGACGTGCATCATACCTCGTTAGAAAGATCTATTCGAGGAGTACAAATTTTGGTGTGAGCAACATTGGTCCATGGACTCATGTTGCTCCCGGTTTTCCCCAAAAAAACGTCATTTAGGGCCTCAAAACGGCTCCGGAAGTTCACGACCCGAAAACACTGCTAAAAATAGTAAGTTGTGCTGCAACTTAAAAACTGAAAGAATTGATGGTGGAATTTCAAATGGAATAGGTGGGTGGCCACCAATATCCACCTGGATCATTAGGGCCTCCAAATGGCTTCAAAATTTCAGGAAACGAAAACCTGCTAAAAATAGTAAGTTGTGCTGAAAGTGAAAAACTGAAAGAACTAATGGTGCGGGTCAAAATGGAATAGGTGGGTGGCCATCGATATCCACCTGGATCCTTCCTCCCTCCTTAGGAAGAAATGGTCCCCATTGCGTTAAGTTCCTCCATGAGAGGCAAATTTTGCTGAACTTGGTATTGGATTCGTCTAGGATGTCGTGGACCTGCTGGCGGACATGCTGGATGCGTTCAATATACTTAGTTGCCTCAAAGAGTACATGTGTGGATTCTATCTGTGTAATCGCATGAGGTATGGAAATATCAGGTGGCAGTGTGCCGCGGGTCATATCGATGGAGTGCTTGTCCTGACAGTATAGAGGAACCTCTGTGGGTGAGGAGAAAATGTCCTCGTATTCCTCCACGACTTTGTCCATCTGTTGCAGCTGTGCAAGGGAGCCCTGTTTCAAGGTTGTGGCCACAATCTTCTTCTTTCCCTGTGAGCGAGTTGTAAGGAGAACAAATTTCCTGGTTTGGGAAACAATTTTACCGCGTTGTTTTGCAATAGTCAAGGAGATGGGAGGAGGCGGTACTACCTTTAGTATCCTGTACAATTTATTTTCCAAAGTAATAACAATAGAACAAGGCCTAGACTCATACACAGAATATCACCTCCGCAAGTATGGTTGGCCCAATAATACATCAGTTATATCAAGAGGAGCAACATCACACAATACCTCATATGTGAATGGCTTGATGTTGTACAAAAGGCGGCTCTACTAGCGGACGTGGATATCTCGCCCTAGGTGAAGCCACCCAATGGTATACGGCTGCGAGTGTGCTATGGTCGGTAGGCCAAGTCGCTTCACGACCTCTATTGAAATGAGGTTATTTTGGCTTCTGCTATCGACAATAAATTGCAGTGGAGAACCCTTCACCCGCATCTGTGAATGGAAGAGGCGCTCCCCCTCCTTTGGATCCTCAAGATCCTCCCTTTGGAGCTTGGTGGTGGCAACAATGGCGTTAGGGTTTTCATAACCGATCTAATTCCCTTTGTCATCTCCCTTGTCTGGTTCTGGCTCAGGATCAGCACATGCATCTGATTCGGGTGCCTTCAGTTCGGCCACCAACGACTGTTTGGCCCGACACTCATTTGTGCTATGAGTGGGGTTGTTATGAAATTCACACCACTTCCCCGTGTCCTTCTTTAGATTTTTGGTGGTGTTCTGAGTCACCCCGTTTTGGCACTACCCTCCGTTCTGTGGTTCGGGGGCGCATTTCCCTGGCTTCTGATTCGTGGATTCAAAGTCTCGCTTATTCTGCTTAAATTTCTACTCAATCTTGGTGGCATAGCGATATGAAGTGCCAAGCGAGGTAATGTCAAGGAACTCCATTTCCTCCTGAATGTGTCTGTGTAGACAGCTGCGATACTTGAGCACCAAATGTCTCTCTGAATCTTTAATACCCAACTTTGTGCGCAGGGTATGGAATAAATTTGTCAATTCGTGCACATCTTGATCCCTTTGTTGTCGCGGTGTGGTCCATTAGATGTACTTGTCCTCATAGCTCCCCACTAGGTATTATTATTCCTTGATTTTGTCTTCGAATTAATTCCAAGTGGGTGTAGCCTAGAACAAAGAGGGTTCCCCCTCGTCCTTTTGCTCACATTAGGTTTCCCACTAGTCTTTGACATGGGGGGCGGCTTTGAGGAGTGCAAAAATAATATTTTCTCGGTCGGAGAAATCATGGACCGAAAAATACCCTTCTAGAAAATTCAACCATCTATCTACAACGTCTGCATCTATCTCACATTCAAATACAGGAATTTCAAAGCTTACCTGTGCCTTGAAGGGAGTGGTGCCTCCAGAGTGGTTGTTGGATGCAAATGTGTCGTAGGTGGGCAGTCATTGAAGGATCTGGGCAAAGTTATTCATCATCGCATTCCTCTGTTTCTCGAGGGCCTCCTCCAGAAATATTTTGATAAGATCTCCTGCTCCCTCATCTTTCTTTTCTTCTGCCATGGGAGGTCGTTGGGGTTTGCAAGGCTGATCTTGCAAGGGTTCAACCAGATCGAGCCCTAACTCCTTATACCTTGACCACGTTGGGGACATGCAAAGAAAAGCAAAGAAAGAGCATATCCCTTTGATACCACTGATCCGAATTTATGCAAGAATGCAATGAAATACATAAATAGACATAAACACAGAGACACAGCAGAAATAATACTTCATTTCATTAATATCATATAACATAAATATGTTTACAAACATAATGGAAATAAACAGCTAGGGCTGGTAGGCTTATCTCTGAGAAGAGATGTGGTGACTACATGCCTCTGAACTGTGCTACAATGAGGCTAGAAGGCCTATTTATTATTGAGAAACAATGCAAAACCCTAAACATCCAAAAACCTAACCGTAGGAGATGAAGCGCCAAAACTATGGGCCCTGTTTGGGTAAATTGGTGTTTCAACTTTTGGGGACGTAACTTTGGCATACGAGCTTTGTTTGATGCATATCATACCTCGTTAGAAAGATCTATCCGAGGAGTACAACCTTTGGTGTGAGAAAATGTTTCTCCCAGTTTTCCCCAAAAAAACGTCGTTTAGGGCCTCAAAATGGCTCCGAAAGTTCAGGACCCGAAAAACTGCTAAAAATAGTAAGTTTTGTTGCAACTGAAAGAAATGATGGTGCCATTTCAAATGGAATAGGTGGGTGGCCACCAATATCCACCTAGATAATTAGGGCTTCCAAACGGCTCCAAAAGTTCAGGAACCGAAAACCTGCTAAAAATAGTAAGTTGTGCTGAAAGTGAAAATCTGAAAAAATTGATGGTGCGGGTCCAAATGGAATAGGTGGTTGGCCACCGATATCCACCTAGATCACGAGGCTTCATCCATATAAGGAAAAAGGTGAATGGGATTATTCCCTTCACATAACCTACAAGGAAATTTGAATTTACCCTTTTTCCCATGGGCCTTATTATAACTAGCTGAGGTTTTGTCACCAACATGATCTCAAGAGGTCGATGGTAGAGGTCAATTCAAGTCGGTAGACCAAATTTCTAACACCTTAGGAATACCAGGACAATTTCTAAGAAGGTGGTCACCCTTACATAACTTGCAAGGTAATTTGACTTTGGGGGGTTGGTTGGAAGGTTTTTCAACATCAGTTTCATTGGTAGCAATGGTCGCTTGGTTTCCCCCTTGCTTATTTTGCTTCTTCTTCTTTGTCCTCTTCTTCTTCTTCTTAGCTTCCTGGTTACTAGAATTTAGAATTTCACCAGGCGAAGAGGAAGAATGGGATGAAGAAACAAGTGAAGAAGGCGAGGGGTCAACTTTAGGATCAACATGAGGTTGAAATTGTTCAGGTGGAGGCAAACTTGGTTGAGAAGTAGCTTGGAAATTTGGAACCGTGGGGGTTTAAAATAACCAAACTAGAAGACCAACGGTTAATATGCGGAGCACCAACATTTCCAAAAGAAGGAAAAGCACTAGGATTCCCATCTGAGGGGATTCTATGATTGGTAAACTCAGGAACTGTTGCCATTGGTATCAACCTAATATCTGCTAAGGAGTTATGCACGGGTAAGATGTTATCGTGGAAAGTAAATTTTATAAATTAACAACAAAGGGTAATCTAGGTAAAAGGTATTACCAAGTATCTGTGAACTACAATATACACCTTGGAAAAATAAATTTACCAAGGACTTAACGTATGGAAGCCAATCTCCCTGAATGTCATGTTCAGTGTATCATGTCTACAAGGTGGCTGACTCGGTTACCTATGGCAGGCTTGCAACCTAGTGGTGTCTCCCCATATATACTCGACGGTACGTGGGAGTCCAGTCCGTAGTAGTTTTTTCTAATTTGTAATCATATGATGAGAGCGTATCCTTATAATTTTCATACGTGTAGCATAATCCTATATACTTCCATACGTGGGACAGGGTTTCACCTCCAAAATGCAACACCGACCATTAGCAACAGCTCCTACATTTAATGACACTAGAACACGTCTCTAACCTATACCACTAAATGTTTTTCGTTAATTTCAAATGTTCCTTATGGTTAATTGGGTAAATTTTAGAGTTTATCTTCAGTTAAGTCTTAGTTTAAGGCTCAATATCGATGTCACTTGAACCCTATATTGCAGCTAAATGCTAAAATAGATTCTTTACATTTCAATGAATTCTAAACTAATGAGCGAATAAACACAAACAAGATTGCAAGTAATGAAACAAACAACGATGCACCCCAATTAGTTCAAGACTACTGAAATATTGCTTTTAAAGATCGAACTCACTTTCACCGTTCCCCAAAATGCAAGCTTATTGAAAAATGAAATTGCTTCTCTTTCCACTAAGATACATAATTTTTTTTTCTTTTACTTTGAAAGATCAAAATGCAATGCAATCAGTGAACTAAATTAAAAACAACCAAATGAACAAATAAATGCAAAGGAATTATTTTCACTTTTCTTTCTATCAAATGGAAAAAAAGATTGCTTTAAAAATGCACGAATGAAAATTCACTTTCACCCTTTTTCATAGCGAACAAACCAAATCCAAATTTCAAGATGAAAATCACTTCTAATTTACTCTTTTGAATTTTGGAACTAAAGAAGACACATTCTCCTAAACTTGAAAATAAACAAATTGTAATCTTATGTTTGACACTAAATCGAAGGTGATTTCTAAGTGCAGTGATAACAATGGAAAGCAACTTAAAAAAAAAATCCAGAAGCAATGCACAAAGGAGTTTGAATTGACTAGAATATAATCCTAAATCAGATCCTATCAATTCGTTGACAACAAGCACAAGTGATCGGCGAAGGTTAATTGACCTAGAAGATCTAGAAAGCAACTAAACCTCACTCTAACTCACAAGAAAGTCAAAGAAACAAAACCAACCACACAAAGAAGCCAATCACGAAGGCAAGGGTTCATTCAAACTTGACAAGTGTTCTTCAGGGGTTAGGACACACTCGAAAGGTAAGAGAAAACCCTAAATTTTCCTAGCTTTGAGATTAGAGCTTCTGTGGTGAGCAGAAGGGTGTTGAAAGGCAGGTCAGTGCGACTGTTTTGTATAAAACACCGTGTCAGTGCTACTGTGAGAACAAAAAACACATTGAGTGCTAAAAACAAGGAAAAAGAAAAAAAAATCACACCAAAACCAGACTTGACACATTGGATTAACTATCAAACCTTATGGAAACCTATAGATACCTAAGGGGACTTAGATCTCGATGATTGGTCAAACTGATCAGAGATCAACCCAGGAAAGGAAGGCTAAGAGGCTAAAGCTCCCCAGCGGAGTCGTCAATTTTTTTGTGAAGATAAATCCCCTCTGCGGACATAGGCGATCTCTGTAGCCCTAGAGTGGGTCTAGCAACTTGTGAGACTTTCTACTGCAAACTTCCTTAGCTAATATTCAAAATGCGACAAGAAAGGAGATAGAAGTACCTTTTCCTGATGCTATGCTTGAACACTTTGATGATGTCCTTGATCCATGATCCTTTAGGCTCGCACCTTGCTATTGGTGGCACACAAATACATATGGATGATCAAGAGGCAACAAAAAACGTAATCCAATACATAATACTCATGAACATCAATTATCTAAAATATCAAGGAACATTAGACAATTTGCGCAAATGATTAGATAAATATAGAAGGCAAACATTAGATTTTTTTTTAATGAATGTAGAAGAGAGAGCTTACAACCCAGGCCTTGATGTTGGAGGCTTCCTTTTGGTGATTTCTGAGTCCTTCACCGAAGCTCTAAATCATTACTTCTCTCGAATAGCTTAAGCGTTATCACAATACTTGAGTGTAAAGGGAATGAATGATCTTACCATCCCAAAAATTACCAACTAGTAGTGGAGGTATGGGGATCAATTTATAGGAATGGAGAAGAGGTTGGGAGCCCATGAAAGGAGGAGGAAGGTCCACTTTCTAAGGGATAAACCCCCATTGATAAGATCAAATCTCTAAAATCAGAAAGCTCGACCCTATCACCACCAAATAACAACAAACTTGCCACCCTGAAGCTTCTAGAGGTCAAAGCTTCTCCTCAATTTTGAGGGAACACTGCCAGAAAGGGATCAGTGCAGTTTTCCCAAAGAAAAGGGTGCTGACAGCACTAGGCCAGAACTTTCAACCCGCCATTAACACGGGTAGGCCACTAGAGAAGCGTTTTGACCCAGAAATTTAGGTTTTTGACCAAGTATCTCCAGTGATCTTTCAAGGCAGATTTCTTTGAGTCTTTAAAGGATGTCTTTATGTGTTTTTCCCAGTTGGATATACTACACAGAATCTATCACACGGCACTTCAAGGTCAGGGACGGGAAGTGAGCAGGGTGAAAAATTACTATGTAACAATGCCCCCCGCCCCAGTGAGGGTTACATGTAATGAATTCAGTGCCTCATTTATAAAATGGACAACAACTATGATTGGGTGAAGAGGAAATGGAGGAGCACACATCTTACGATAAATTTTTTGACAATTATGGCACTTTCTAACCGCAGTTATAAAATATTTAAAGAGTGGCGGCCAGAAATAGCCAGCACACAATATCTTTTGGGCAGTGGCAAACCCAGACATATGACCACCATATGCTCAAGAATGGCAGTCATTTAAGGCCTTCTCGACTTCCTCGTGTGTTAAATATCATGAAAATACAGAATCAACACTAGAAGATACAGAGTATCGCCAACAATAGTATATTTCTAGGATTGGTACCAGATTCTACGACAATCAGTTTGTGACAATTTAGGCCAAAAAGTTTGAGTTTGAAGATATATAATGATATATCCATACCAAGGGTTTAGAGTACTGATTAGAAACAGGGATCCATCGAAAAGATGATCCTCTGCCATGGTTACAGATTCAGTATAGGGAAAGTCACAAAATAATTCAGCAAAAACCAATGACTTCTTAGATTTAGATCTTTCGAATTATAAATCAAACCTTTGCAGGATAACAATCCATTTAGAGTATTTTCCCATAGAATTTGTTTAGTTAGAATGTAAAACATAGGGTTGCAATCAGAAAACACGTTTGTTTTGCATAGAAGTATGTAGTGACGAAAACGTTAGACAACTTGAAATGTTGCCAAGGCCAATTTTTCAACATGTGCATATTTGATTTTGGTTGGCGTGAGATTCCTACTCAAATAATAGATCACATGCTCAGTGTGAGATTTGTCTTCCTGAACTAACACCATGCCTATAGTGGCATTGGATGCACATAAATACAAAAAGTAGTATCGATGATAATCACGCGAATGCAGTAACGGTGCATGGTTCAATGCATTTTTTAGTGCATCAAAATATTTTTCAGCAAGCTCGTCCCAAATGAATGGAATGCCCTTTTTCAAAAGTCGCGTAAAACCTTTATTTAGCTCGACGTACTTAGGAATAAATCTATGTAAAAAAAAAAAAATTCCCTTGCAAACTTTGGAGTTGGCAAAGATTGGAAGGAGAAAGTAGATTGAAAATGGCCTCGACCTTAAGTGGATCGACACGAATGCCTTCCTTAGAAAAGACAAATCCAAATAATCGTCCCGGTTATACATAAAATACACACTTATGTGGATTCAAATGAATACTGTAATGCCTACATCACATGAAAATAGCTTTCAAATGCATAGGATGATATTGATGTCTCAATGAATGAGTTGGTAAGTCATCCATGTAGGGTTGCAAAATATGCTTGATATCGTGAAATGCATAATACATGGGCCTTCAAAAATTTGCGCCAGCATTCTTCAATCCAAATGGTAGTTTGCGATGAGAAAAATTTCCCCATGGACAGATGAATTCAACTTTGGGTTGATCGACAAGGAGTATGTTTATCTGATTATATCTGGAAAATTCATACATAAATGAAAAAAATTATTTTCCGGCACAATCGTCGATAATTTGGTCGATGTAAGGGTTAGGGTAATTTTCCTTTGGACAAGCTCTGTTGATGTCCCTGTAATTGACACATACTCGAATAGTTCCCTGTTTCTTGTTCACTGGAACAATATTGGATACCCAATCAGTTGAGGGAACATGGTAAATAAAACCTGCTCTAAATAATTTTTCAACCTCAGCCTTAATAGTAGCAACTTTTCGTGGATGAAATGGATGTAATATTTGTTTGACAATATTAGCATCTAGGTATGTCTTAGTTTCATGGATCATAATATTGGGATCAATTCCCGGCATTTCCTCATAGGACTAGGAAAAAATGTCGCAAAATTCTTGAAATAGGGCCTTATACGTGTTGATTTCACCAAGCGAGCACGAAGCGCCTGTATGAATGTTTTCAGTAATTCCAGGTTTTACTGAAATGTCAATTGGTATTGTTGAAGATATGTTTCCTAAATTCGTTTATAAATCTGAATGAAGGATTGACATAGGACATTAAGGATCATTGACAATTTCAACTAAAAAGATGGATGAAAAACCATTCTCGATTTTATCAAGTTCAAGTAGAAAGGATGGACAATGATGATAATCGTTCCATGGAAATTCGTCCAAAGTCATGAGTTCCATAATACTCTCGTCAGTTATAAACGTTTGATCGAAAGGATCAGGAAATGATATTGGTGTTAAACATGATAAATGAGAATAGTCATCATTTATCACATTCACTTTATCAATTTCAGTTGATGATGGGTTAGAAAATTATTGAACTTCCTGGTAAACCAATTCAAACGAGATTAAAGTCATCTCACTGTTGTACATGGTCAATTCAGACTCTGAAGGCACAATCCAAGGATCAAGGGATGAAACTGTGCTTGATGTAATCATGTTGACATGGGAAACATTATGAGGAAAATTTGGTGGAGGCATAGCAAAAGTTCCCATCATAAATGAATCCTTGAGCAAACCTACCCCAACATCTTCATATGGAGTAATAGACTTTCCAACAAAAGGGATACTACTTGTAGAGGCAGGGTCCGAAGTATAGTAAGATAGTTGATCTACTTTGAAAATACTCCCTTTGTGGGGAAACATTATCATTCGAAAAAATGATGAGACTACAGCTGACATAGCATAAGACCAACTTCATCCCAATAAAATGTTATAGTCAAATTCAACATCAACAACCTCAACTTCAACTGCAATGGTTTTACCTTCTATCTCTATAGGTAGATCATTAAGAATCCCATATGGGCATAAACCTCTTCCATCGAAGGCTTTAAAAGTCATGGAGGATTGATTGATTGTTGGAGAAATAATGGCTTTCCAACAAGAAATAGACATAATACACGTAGATGCTCCTTCGTCAATTACCATGCGAAAAACTCGTTTGGTCTATATCATTTGATGCGGAAGTATAGGTACATAATTTTCGAGATCAAAGATAATGATATTAGAATCTTGAGGGTCAATAGATCCTATAGCCGACAAGAGTAATGTCCTTTGTGTTGGACAAGTTTGCAACACTTCAAGGGCTGATATTGTTGAAGGTGACATAGCCAGATCTTCAACAATGTTGTAATTATGAGCAGCTCGCGCATGTGGATTGAAAGTTGATTTTTGAAGAAAACCTTTAAGGAGACGATCAAATCACCATGTCAGAACTAGTTTTCTTGATCTGTAATGGTTCAGAAGGAGGAGGAATTGACGTGAAATCTTGATTGGGTGAACCAACATCGTTTCCATTTACAGGACCCTTAGATCCATAATCTTGAGATCTCGTAGAAACCATAATTTGAGAATACATCATCATGATATATATTAATGAGATGGAAGAAGAAGCATTATGAGAGACCATTTTACTGTCTTCAGAAGGAAATGGATCCTTCAAAACAGCAGGGGTGGGTGAACCTTTGACGGATTTATTTGCCTGAGCACGATGAGGGTACTCCTTGGTGAAATGATCTTCATCGCATATCAAACAAGGATAATAAGGTTTCTTATTCTCCTCAGATGATTTGGTTTTCTCTTTCGATGAATTGTTCTGTTTCTCTTTACACTTCCCTTTATTTTTAATTCTGGTTGATTTATTTTTACTGGTGGATGAGTCTATAACATTAATCTCAAAAATATTTTCGGGAGAAGAGTTTCCTTTAGGTGAGTCTAATAAAATTATAAGCAGAGTATTAGATAAGGCTGATAGGGCTAACCTTGAAAAGGTTGACTTTGAAATAATTGGCCCTAAAAAGGCTGGCTTTGAAAAGTCATTTGCAAAGTTCCTATGCCAAGTTGTCCCAGAGGCATTTGAGGTATATACTGGACTATAGGCCTAGCTTGATAAACTGAAGTTTGAGGGATAGCTAGTGTAATAGGTTGCATTTATACTTAAGGGGTAATTGGAGTAGAAACATGAGATACTCCAAGGATGGGTGTTTGAGGTGTACTAGGTTGTTGAACAAATGTTTGCATAGCAGATTGGTTAGGATTATGTAGACTACTCATACCAGGTTGCTGACTTGGTTGTTGAATAGATTCTTGCAGGGTAGCTTGAGGAATTCCCTCGACAGGTTGTTGGACTTGACTAAGAACAAGTTGTGCAGTTGGTTGAGCATGTTGGTAAATGGGAATATGTGGAGCAACTTGCAAATATTGTTGAGTAAACGAATGATTCTAGATAGTATTCATCCCTAGATAAGGAGTTCCTACTAAAGCCCGTGACACAAAGAGTTGACCTAAACTAACTTGAGGCATTGAACCATAACTTTGATAGTTATTGGGTAAAGGTTATCCTAGAACCGTAGCATATGAACCAATAAAAGGTTGCCCTCTACGAGGATATTGTTGCCCTCGAGGTGCATTATAACCACCTTTTGGTTTAACTTGAGTATTACCGCCAGAAATCATGTGAATGTATTAGTCTCACGTCAAGTTTTGGGTAGTAGACATTAATAAATCGGTTGACACAGTAGAAATTTGATGAGAAGGAGAAGCTCCTAAAAAATTCCTAGTAAGTGACTGATACCAAGGAGGAAATTAAGGACTGCCATATAACAATGTTTCTGGAGAAGTTGAAAACATGTATGCATCGGTAGAAATACTTCCAGAAGCCATTTCTGACATATTATTTCTAGGCAAAGAGTAAAAACGAATGTAGTGACGTGGATGACCGTAACTAGATGAATGTGCAAAGTCAAAATGTGTAAGGTACCGAGCGTCCAGTCGAAAAGGATAAATAGGAAGGTCTAAAGGAAAGGTCTGTTCATCGACTAAAATTGGACTAATGGGAGTTTCTTCTTTGTCGTCCTCAGTAATATCTTTGATACTAATGATACCGGGAGGAAGATTCTCGGTAATGATGAGTTTTACTTTGGGTGAACGCGAAGTAAGAGTAGGGGCTATAACGTTTGAAGGAGACTCAGGTTCAGAAATCTCTAGCTTAGTTAACTGTGTATCTGAGGCTTCACCAATGACATATTCTACCATAACAGTTTCAGTGATTACTGGTCCATTTTTGTCAAAGTATGTTTCAAATCCCTAAGGTTGATTCACTTCATATTCAGATTTTACCACAATAGACGTTGCAGGTCGATCTGAAGACCCAGATCCCGTTGATTTTTCCCTTTCAGACTTAATTTTCTCTATTTGACTCGGTGTGTACTCAAGGATTTTACCCTGCATTCTCTATGAGTGTTTTGGTACTTTAGCCACAATTAATTTTAATTAAGAAATCACAAAATGTCAAGAAATCACACCTAAAGCCTCTAAAAAATAAATAAATAAATAAATTAAAAAAGAAGAAGAACATGCTCTATCAAAACTATGAGTCAAACCACACACAAACAATTTGTTTTCACAACGAAATCACTAGTTGGTGATGAAATCCAACGTTGCAGAGATCAATGTGAAAATATAGTGGATGGAACCAATTACCCTGACAACCTACTTAATGAAAAAATTTGGTGCAAGTAACTCCACTTATGCCATCTCGAGTAAATATTACACTCCAAAAAGTCTAAGTGAGTCTATTCAATGCATGTTCCAGGTACAGTAGAGGCATTCCCTCTACCATCACCTCGGCAAAAATCCCTAATATTATGGTCACTAAGGTTACCAACTATCACGTTTTTTTTTTTTTTTTTTTTTTTTTTTTTTCGCTTGACCTAGGCTGCACCGCACTGCATCAAGCTCGTTCCCTCCATCGCTTGCGGCCTTTGGCCCTACCATGGCCCCTCCAGATGCTTCATCAGAGGTGGCCAATGCTCAATCTGCCTTCTCCGCCCTGGTAAATTCCTTACCGCCTCAACGCCCTCGCCCTGCTTTATCGAAATTTGTTAAGAAATTGGATGGATTATAAGAAGTAGTACTTCCTCCTACCCTACCACGAATGGCTGCAATCTCTCTTGTTGAACGAGGCCTCATCGGGAAATTCACTGGCTTGTGGCCATCCTCGAAAACAGTACAAAGATGGATCGAGCGAAACTGGTCGGACAAAATAAGCGGTAAAATCTCCATTCGTTTCTGTGGGAAAAGATATTATACCTTTCATTTTGAATCAAGAGAAGACAAGGATTTAATCTTCAGAAATGGACCATATTTTATCGACTCCAGAGGACTGTACCTAAACAAGTAGACTCCAGACTTCGATCCTGAACTGGATGTCCCTAGTGTTGTCCCAGTCTGGGTCCGGCTTCCGCATCTCCCGCTCCACTGTTGGGGAGATGATTCGGTTCGAGCCATTGGCAATGCTGTTGGGAAGTTTATTGATCGAAGCGATCCCAAGGACAATATGCAAGCCTGTGCGTGTATCTGTGTTGAAGTTGATATCGGCAAGGGTCTTCCAGAGGAAATCAAGCTCAAAGTGGATGACTGGACACACATTCAGCAACTGGACTACGAACAAATCCCATTTAAATGCAAGGTATGTCACGAATACAGCCATTTTTCCAATCGCTGCTCTAAACTAGTTAATGTTGAAAATGCTCCACCAGATGAGCAATGGGAAACTGTTAAAAAAAAGAAGAATGTCGCCGCCCCAAAGGCAAACTTTGAAGCTGCCCCTCCCAAAATTAACCCCTCAGCCCCTCCCTCCTCCTCCTCCCTAGATCCTCCCATCATTCCTGCCTCCGGCCCTATCTCTGAAACCCCCTTGGAATCTTCTAATCCCTTTGGTGCCCTTTCCCTCCCTGAAAATGACCCCCCGATCTCCCTTGAAAATGACCCTCCCATCCCCATCACCCTTCCCCAAACCTCCCCCTCTCCTCCTCATGATCCCCCCCCCCCCTTCTCGAACAACCAGGGGCTCTTCGAAAGAGCATGGTGTCAATATGGAAGCACAAAAAAAAGGACCTGGTAGAAAAACCATAAAGTAACAGAGGGATGAAAATGCCCAAAAATACATAGCCATGGGAACTCAAAATCCCATAGAAACTTATATTTTGGGCCAAAACAGCAAAGAAGCAGCACACAAGGAACGTGGAGGGCGAGCAACTCTCCTTATACCCCATACCCAATGATGAAAGTAATATCTTGGAATAGCGGGGGACTAGGGCACCCCTCTAAAATTGTTGCCTTGAAAGACCTGATAAACCATGAGAAGCCAAGAATCCTAATGATCCGGGAAACTAAACAAGGACTTCAAGAGATGAAAGGAATCATAGATCAGCTCAAACAGTATGATGGTTACATTTGTGAATCAAGAGGAGCCTCCGGTGGAATCGCCACTATTTGGAACAAAAACACATGGACATGCATATCCAATACAATCAGTCAGCCTAGAGAATCAAGCAGATCACGAACAAATTGTCATCTACAATATCTATGCACCAAACCATTTCAGAGATAAAGAGAAATGTTGGATCACTCTTCAAGCATACATAGATGATGAAGATAACAGTAATATCATTCTTGGTGGAGATCTCAATCTTATACTACACTCCAATGAGAAAAGAGGAGGTGTCTTTGCCCATGACCCCTACATATCAAAGCTAGAAGAAATCATGCAGGAGCACGACTTAGTTGATGTCGTTCCAAAAAACCGGAGATACACTTGGAGTAACCGTAGGCTGGGCAAAGATAACATAATGGAGCGGCTTGATAGGATTCTGATAAATACCACTCTCCTTTCTGCGTACTCCACAGCTTATGTTGTAATTCTCCCCTATTTGGCATCCTACCACTATCCCAGAAGCCTTGTTCTCAAGGCCCACTGTCCATTGGGGCTGATACCTTTTAAATACAGCTCCTTATGGCGCAGCAATCCCATCGTAGACCAGATTGTCAATATAACATGGAACCATCACATAGAAGGGTCGCGGAGCTACATTTGGGAATGCAAGCTGAAGAAGACCAAATGTGCCTTGAAGGACTGGGTGAAACATTATTATAAAGAACCAGAAAAGGCCAAAACTGAAATAAAAAATAAATTGGAAGAAGTCCATAGAAAGATAGAAGAGCACGGACTCACCCATGAAGATAGAGCGCTAGAAGGCGATTTGTACTTCCAGCTTTATCGTGTCAATAGAGATGAAGAGCATAAATGGAGAATAAAGTCGAGACAGCTTTGGCTTCAAGGAGGGGATAAAATTTTTGCCTTCTTCCATAAGCAAGCCATTATTAGGAAAGTCAGGAATAATGTTACCATGATCAACGATGAGGAAGGCCGCCCTCAAAAAACCCAGGACGCCATCAAACAAACGACTTCAGATTACTACAACTCCCTCTTAATAGAGACAAAAGCAGTAGAAGATTACTCAGATCTCCTTCAGCACTTGCCCACGGGAATTAGTGAGGATATCAATGCAAATTTGACCAAAGAAATTGATGAAGAAGAAATTCAAAATGCCATCTGGGCGCTTCAGCCAGACAAAGCCCCTGGTCCAGATGGCTTCCCCATCTGTTTCTACAGAACATATTGGGGAACAATAAAAAAATATCTTGTCAAAATGATAAGATGGGCTCAGCGCAAATGCAAAATAGGAGGCTTCACTAACGCCACCCATCTTGCCCTTATTCCTAAGGAAAATCGACCCTTATCCTTGTCTCGTTTTCGGCCCATCTCATTGTGCAACTCCTCTTACAAAATCCTGACCAAAATCCTAGCCACACGCCTTAAACCTCTCCTACCCTCTCTCATTTCAGAAAATCAAGGAGGTTTTTTGGCCAATAGACAAATCTCAGACTCCATCCTTCTTGTCCAAGAGGCCATTCATTCCAGCCAAACAAGAAATGAGAAAGCGTTCATATTGAAACTAGACTTAGCCAATGCCTTTGACCGAGTCAGGCACTCCTTTTTATTTGTTGTTTTAGAAAAAATGGGATTTTCCACACCCTTTATCGACCTTGTCAAAGCCTACATCTCTGGTCCTTGGATATCCCCTCTCATTAATGGTATACCAGGACCTTCCTTCCAATCAACCCGAGGACTAAGACAAGGTTGTCCGCTCTCACCTTATCTTTTCATATTGATGGCTGAATCCTTCAGCAGGGCCCCGGACTACAATCGTCGCATGGCTCTCATTACTGGGATCAAATTTGGAAATGGAGTCAAGAACATCAACCATTCTCAGTTGCTGACGATACTCTTTTAATCGACGGAGCCTCAAACATCATAGCCTGTCGTTTCAAAACTCTCCTAGACAAATACATGAGCTACTTAGGAGGTCTAATCAACTACCACAAGAGCTGCATCTATGGCTGGAACACTTCTGCCTAAACTCTTCATATCATTGCCAATACCTTTGGAGTCCCTTGTAAGTTGGACTGGGAGCATTTTTCCTATCTGGGCATGCTAGTGAGTGCTGGCAATCTGAAAGCTTCAGCCTGGGACATTATTATTGATAAGATGAAAAGGAAGGTGCAGCAATGGGGACCTCTTGGCTTAATCTAGCAGGGCACCTAATACTTCTTAAATCAGGTCTTTCCTCTTTACCCTTGTACTGTTTTTCACTCCTGCAAGCTCCAGCCATCTTTCATAACAAAGTGGACGCACTCCTTCATCACTTTCTATGGCAAGGGGGGGAAAGGAAAGAAAGAAATATAACCTAATAAGTTGGAGGCAGGTTATTCAAACGCAGGAGAAAGGAGGGCTTGGAATCAGATCTTCAAAACTTCTAAACCTTGCCTTTGGTGGCAAGTTTGTATGGAGACTCATAAATGGCAAGACTGCTTGCTGGAAGAAAGTGTTAGAAATCAAATATCTTAACTTCCCAAGGCAACAGCTTCTGGACCATGAGATCCCTAACAGAGCGTGCTCAAAAATCTGGGGAATGTGTAAGAGAGCAATACCACTTCTTGCTCAAAACATTTCCAAAGTCCCCAAAGGTGGCAGTCACATTAGAATTGGGGCTGACAAGATAATGGGACAATAACCCATTAGTAGCAGACCTGGTACTCAACAGATCCTATCCTTTCTTACCAGTATAGGGATACAAACATTGGATCAGATTTCTCAGTGGGATTTCCAAACTCAGATTTGGAAAGGATGGACCTTCCCAAACATTCCTATTGATATGGAAGCAAGCCTCACTAATCTTCAAGCTCATCTCCATGGCATAGCGCCCACCAAACGCTACAGCGTTGATGACTTTCGATGGGATCCTACGGGCTCCATCTACACTGTTAAAGCTACCTACCACCAGATTTGCAGCATCGAATTCCCCATGTCTGTTTGGGTGCAGTGGAGACTTGTTTGGAAAGCGGAGACTCTCCCAAAAATAAAAAATTTTATTTGGGTCCTCCTAAGAGGGAAAGTTCTCACCTCTAAGAATCTTAAAAAATGAGGAATAACTAGCCCATATCACTGCCCAAATTGTCAAACAGATGAAGAAAGCAGTCAACATCTTTTCATAGACTGCCCCTTTTCCATTGCCTATTGGAAGGAATCTTTTCAGAGCATCAATCTCCCATGGGCACCCAGCACCAGCATCACTGAAGTTTTACAAATATGGAAAAAAATCTATCCCTGGCAGGAAACAAAAAAAACAACAACAACAACAACATTGCTTGAAGAGTCTGGAATGCTTTACCATGTTCTCTTCTATGGAACATTTGGTTGGAAAGAAACCGCATGATCTTTAAAGATAAAGAAACCAGCGTTAGAAAGCTTTACAACAAGGCATGGAGCCTCACTCTGGAAGAAATGTCCACCAAATGTCAAGGGAAACTAGATACGGTGGATATTTATGTCGAGGAGAGAAACTTCATAGGGTATTTACTGGATAGAAACAACATGGCCCTAAGTAGCAGCAATGCTAATAGCAGTACCAACTCTAGGTACAGTTGGAAAATTAGAATGAAAGATGAGGAATTTTCACTATGGCTCAAGAACTGCAACACTCACTATCTTTTTTTTATGGCGCTTCTAAATCTAATTCAGGAATGGAAGGGGCTGGAGGAATCATCTGTAATGGTAATGGAGATATCATAACTGCATATGAGTGGGGATTGGGTAATCTTTCCAACAACAGGGCCGAAGCATTAGCTCTTTACCAAGGTCTACTCCAACTACAAAAACTTGGCATAAACACAACAGTGATTATTGGAGATTCGGCTATTGTCATTAGCCTGATGGTCCACAATAGGAAAGCCTCCAACTTGATACTACAACAAACTATAAGACGATGCCAAGCTCTTGATCAGCAAATGAAAGGAAACCGCTTCTATCATGTACTCTTCTCACTCAACAAGGAAGCGGATGCGCGGGCAAACAGAGCATGTCTCCATCATATTGGTACACTTCGATGTAACGCCTCTGAACACCATTGTTATCTGCCATAATCAGAATTGAATATCCTCACAGATTCACTGCACAGAGGAACAGCGCCATCGGATTCCTCAATTTCATGCCTATTTTCGTCTCTTTGTCACATAATCTATCCTCTGAATTCTTTGAAAAGGTTCCCTCTAGCATAAAATCTGTGTTATCATTTTATTTCCTCTGCAGCTTCCCCTTAATTCTCGCGCCCCTGCCATATCCTTACCTTCCCCGTGAACCACCCATCACTCTTCATGTGATCGAATCTTATCCTCTTATCGATTGTTCAATCCTTGTGCTCCTCAATAGCCCCTGCGGTCCTTCAATCCCTGACTGCCCTTTGATGCTGCGACCTCACAGGCCTGTTCTCTTTTCATCATTCAGCAACCAAGCCATTGATGCACCAAGTATCAGCTTAGAAAATTCTCAAAATGTAGAAGCCGAAGGCAATCCTGAATAATCCATTGCTCGTCAAATCCTTCACATAAACATAGACCGAGCATGAAATGCAAATTTTGTCTTTTACTATTTCAGTTTGTTAGAATCTACACTAGTTCAGCTTTTCTCATTGTGAAGAACGTTGGATGCAAAAGGGATCTTGACCTCAAAATTGTCCTCACTTGCTCCACTTCTCACCTACACTACCATGTAACACTAGAGCTCAGTCTCCCATATTTTTTTTGAATATAAACAGCATCTGACTTCGTAAAAAAAAAAAGGTTACCAACTATCACAATTTAACCTGGGGGGACAGTCGTAGGTCTGATGTACACACAAGGGTAGAGTAACTAAGTTGAATGACCTTGATATCTCCTCGACATGGTAAATCTAAGGTTTACTAACAAGTGACCCCAAGTACCTTTCAACATTGTTTGTAATACATGCAAATCTTCTATATTTACCAATGAAGCAGGTATGATTACTTCACCCAGTCTAATATGAACTCATGCTTAACTCTTGTGTAAGAAGTGCTTCCTAGAGAAAAACTGTAATAATTGGATTTACTCCCTACCGCAAGATTGTACTGTTTGTTTGTTGCTTTGGAAAGTTTACTCACTTCCCTATTCTAAAGCACTAACTTGATCTATGTTGGTGGAATGATCCCTAAAAATGTAAAAAAAATATAGATTTATTTTAATTAACGCTATGTTATATGGCCATTATGTACTCAGAGGCATATGAAGCTGAAATTTATGATGTTTTGACTTACACAAAATACTCTAATGCATTCAACAATGAAAATGTGATCTTTTCTTTTCAATGAAAACCTGGTTAAGGGAAAGTGAGAGGTTCTTTAATTTTACAAAAAGAAATGCAAAACTCAAAATCCCAAAACATTATTTTTCATGAAATGCCAATTCACTTTGAAAACTATTCAATTGCATAAACTTAATGAAAATTTAAATTTGCTTAAGTCGAACAAACACACAAAATCTCTTTCGCAAACAATCGGTTACAATTATTCAAAATTGATGGAAAAAACAACAAAACTTTAAAAAATGAAACTTTCCTAATAAATGCTTTTAATTCATGATGCCTACGGGTGCAATTTTATGAATACTTCATATTGAAAAATGAATAACTCACTTTTGATATTTAGCAAACAGAAGCATTTTTCACAAAAACAATACTTCTTTGAGAAAATTCTAACTTCACTAATCTACAAGATTTGTCACAAATAATTAAAAAATTTCGCTCAAACAAGTACAATTAATAACAAATATGGTGTAATTGCAAGAAAAAGACACGAAAAGAGTGAGTTCAAACAACAACTTATCCTTTTTCGATGAAAAAAAAATAGACCATATCAAACACTACTAAAAAATGCAAACATTATGAATTTTAAAAAAGGCTTCACTATGACACTCAAATAAATCCACAAAAGGTTTTGAAGATTAAAACAATAAAAAAAATGACCATTCAATAATTAAAAATCAAACTATGATCAAAAGAAAGATTATTTTTTCAAAAATTTCAAGGGGGTGCATAGGTAGTATGTTGAATCCAGTGTGCATGTGCACTGTGTCTGAGAGAAAACTGTGAAAATTTGCGCTCTATTGCTTAAAAATAACTGCGTAGGTAAGGGAAAAAATAAAAAAGAAAATAAAAAAATCAATGCTTATCAACCCATAGGATCTAAAAGGTCATGATTTTTCAAACATTCAGATGTAATCAAACCATAAAAATTGGAAAGCAACCCCAATGAAAAACTACAGAACTAAGACATTCCCCAGTGGAGTCACCAATTTGTTATAAGGAAAAATCCCTTCTGTAGACATAAACAATCTCCCTAAAATCCTAAAGGAAAACTAGAAACAAACAGACATAAGAATAACTATTTCCCTCATCTAACTCTGTTTAAATCATTAAAACTAGAGAATGAGAGTGGTGCTCTTACCTCTTTGTGAAATTAAAGCTTGATGAATATCCCTAATTTGTCCCGATGAAGCTCCTCGATGCTTTGATGAGACCCGCAAACACAAACATACAAGGAATCAAAGGCATATGCAATATAATGATCTAAAACAAGCTTAATCCAATCATCAAGGAGACTAGAAATTGAAATACCTTAATGAATACATAAAGAGTATAAACCATTCATAATTCCAATAAGATAAAATAATGAGAAAAAGTATTCAAAGGTATTAATTCATAGATAAAAGAAGATCCTTACAACCCTACCTTGATGTCATGAAGGTTCCTCCCAAATGCCTCTAATCCCTCTCCTTGTATAATAAGCTTCCCAATACAAAATACTAACTTTTGTGAACTCCCCTAACCCTCTAGCCTCTACTCAATTTATAGGACAAATGGAGGAGGTTTCAAATCCACAAAAGAGGGATGAGATTCATTAATAGTGGGATTAGGGTTCCTTTATCCAAGGGAATTAACTCCATGTTCATATGGGTTTGGCTTGAATAGATATGACCTAGAAGCTTCTAGTTGGGATATATTTGCCCAACAAGTCTTCTAGAACTTACTTTTTATTTTCACTTTTCATTGAGTCATGTGCACAATCTGTAATGGAGAACAGAGCGCATTTTTGCGCAGGTTTCAATGGAAGAAACTGTGCATGCACAGAAACCGACTAGGAAAAGTGCGCAAGTCATGTTAAACAAGTTAAAAGGCCATTTTACTCAGAATTCATGATTTCGTCAAGGAATGTAAATTCTTGAATTGCAGAGCACATTGAGGCATATGTATGGATGGTGAGAGATCCATTTTAATCATCAAGTGTCATGGTGACAATATGACGTGTAACAATATGCGTGTAAGAGGAAGCTCAAATGAATTAGCAGCATACACCCATGGTGGTTTCCTTTCAATTAGTTACACATTTGGGGGTAACATTGTGGCTCCTACTTGGGGACATGCCCTCTATGCCAATGTATGAGAGCTCTGAAATCTCACTTTATATCAACCAATGACTTACTCACACCATCTTGACAAAACATCAATAACATAAGAAATTAGGGCTAGCCTAAGGGCCCTAGGAAAACACTATTGTGATAAAGTAGATAGCTAAAAAAATAAATGTATCATGTATCACTCAATCATATGCAAGAAATAAAACACATAGGTTAAAATAAAATACTTGAAATCGGTGGAAAATTTTGAGAACTAAATTTAATTCTCATGGATATTATTTACTTATAATGATATAGGGAAGAATTTACATGGATCATCATAGGTCTTGTACAGTTATTTCATTAAACGAATTTATCCATTCAAAAAATCGAATGAAAACCACAACGGAGAAAAGGACAGAGGATGTAGGTTAAATTCATAATAATGATCAATCACTAGATGATTCCAAGGTGGATCCAATTATGGGATGTCCCAAGGATGCCAGGAAATTCCCCAAAAGTGACCCTCTCTTAAACAATATTTTCCCTGATCATAATAAAGGAAAATTGAGTTGGAATATCCACCATGCTCGAGCTATTGAACTTCATCATCTTTTTTGTTGGTGTCATGCAGAAGATCTCCTCAAAAATAGAAGTATTAAACATTTCGCTTGGCCTCTTCAGTGCGAAATATCTGGGTGAGGCTCAAGTCAACATGATCTTGAAAGGATTGAAAATAATTTTTATGCTCCACATGAAATGGAACACATTCCTTCAAACTAGCACTAGTTCCAATATCATGATAAGTTTTCTCCATATTCAATTCACATGCTACAAGCAAGGTAGTTGGGACAAGCTTTCTGCCATTACTTATACCAATACCGGTATTTGAAAGGGTGGAGATTGGATAATCATTTAGGTTTTCATTATCCATAGTGCACACATGTTCATTTATGGGTTCAATAGGCTTCTCAACATGATACTTCTTGAATCTTTTCCTTTGTGATGTGACTAGAGCGCCATTCAAAGTAAGAATGGATACATATAAAAAACCAATTTTTAATGATCTTGCCAGGTTAGCCGAGAACTTCCTAGACAATAACATGCCTAGGATTTTGGTATATAAATCACAATAATATATATCATGATGGTTCTATTTGGGTTCTTGTGCAACCTTATGACCGAATCCTTAATCAAGCCATACACTTTGAGTTCTCTCTTATCCATGACACGAATATTCCCATATGGTATACTAGTGTTAAGGCATAACTAGTGCATCATTTAGTAGACATGTTGAAATTCCTATATGGCATACTAGGGTTAAGGCCTAATTGGTGCATCACATTAGCGTACACACTGTAATTCCTATATGGCATACTAGGTTTAAGACCCAACTAGTGCATCACTAGCTTGCTTATTTTGATATGAGGGTGGAAATGACATAATATACCCATATGGATAAATGTCCCTTGGTTGTCTTTCGAACTTTGGATGGAGAAATTATTGGACCTAAACTATGTTTCTAAATAGCATATGGGGAATCCTAATTTTTTATGTTGCTGCTGCGAACAGGGATGACCTAGGACGCGCTGCAGCTGCGGCTACGCTTGGCTGAGCCAGCGCCCTCGTCCCCTGCTCCCCTTCTTCTGCTAGCATGGCCCCTCCGGACTCTACCCCGGAGGTTTCCAATGTTCAACTGGCCTTTTCCGCCCTTGTTAAATCTTTGCCGCATCAACGACCTCGCCCGACGATCTCTAAATTTGTGAAGAAACTCGATGGTCTGCAGGAAGTCATTCTTCCACCATCTCTTCCTCGCATGGCCACTCTCTCTCTTGCTGAAAAAGGACTTATTGGACAATTTACTAGGATTTGGCCCTCTCCAAATACGGTGTAGCGATGGGTTGAGCAAAACTGGACTGATAAAATTAATGGCAAAATCTCCATTAGTTTTTGTGGAAAAGGGTATTTTACTTTTCAACAAATGGACCCTGGACTTCGATTCTGAGCTGGATGTGTCCAGCGCGGTTCTGGTTTGGGTGCGCCTCCCTCACCTTCCCCTCCACTGTTGGCGAGACGAATCGGTCCCCGCCATTGGGAATGTCGTTGGAAAATTCATTGATCGCAGCGAACCAAAGGATAATATGCAAGCATGTGCCAGGATTTGTGTTGAGGTAGACCTTGGCAAAGGTATCTAGGAAGCCATCAAGCTCAAAGTGGATGATTGGACCCATATTCAGCAGTTGGATTACGAGCAGATTTCGTTCAAATGTAAGGTATGTCACGAATATGGCCACTTTTCAAATCGTTGTCCTAAAATAATTGATGTTGAAAACCCTGATCAAGATGCTCAATGGGAAACAGTTAAAAAAAAGAAGACTGCCTCTAACCCCAAGGCTAACTCATCCATTTTTCCTCCTAAATCCAATCCCTTAGCCTCCTCCTCCTCCCCTTCTTCCCAGGATCCCCCCCTCCATCCATCAGCACCCCCTGTCTTGCCTTCCCCCCCCCAAGACTGCCCTGGAGTCTTCCAATCCCTTTTCCTCCATTTATCTTCTCGATGATGACCCTCCCTTCTCCATCCCTCTCTCTCAATCTGAAGCCCATTTCTCCTCCCCTAACCTACAGGATCCTCCTTCTGCTCATGACCCCCCCTCCACTCAAGCAACTAGGAACTCTTCGAAAGAGGATGGTGCAAATCTTGAACCACATAAAAAGCAAGGGCCAGGAAGGAGATCCATTAAGCAGTAAAGGGATGAAAATGCGCAAAAATATATTGCAATGGGTACCCAAAACCCCATAGAAACCTACATTTTGGGCCAAAGTAGCAAGGAGGCGGGGCTTAAGGAACAAGGAGGGCGAGCAACCCTTCGCACCACCGGTACTCAATGATGAAAGTCCTTTCTTGGAATAGCAGGGGATTAGGGCACCCCTCCAAAATTGTTGCCCTCAAAGATATGATAAATCATGAGAAACCATAAATCCTTCTCTTGCAAGAAACTAACCAAGGAAGACTAGAAATGAAAGGAATAATTGATAAGTTCAAGCAATATGAAGGCCTTCTCTCTGAATCAAGAGGGGCTTCTAGGGGTTTAGCTACCCTTTGGAATCACAGTGTATGGAGACTTAAAGACAACATAATCAATCAGAACTGGATCAAAGTTATATTAGAGAACTTCGGAGACAACAAAAAAATTTCCATTTACAATGTTTACGCCCCAAATCACTCCAATGATAAAGAGCAGTGTTTGAATTCTATCAAGGTAGATATTGATGAAGAAGAGAACAGTAATATATTACTAGGAGGAGATTTTAATCTCATACTTCATTCCAATGAAAAGAGAGGACGATGTTTCACTCAAGATCCATTCAGGGCTCAGCTTGAAGGCATCATGCAGGAGCACGAATTGGTGGATATTGTTCCTAAAAATCACAAATTCACATGGAGTAATCGAAGAATTGGGAAGGACAATATCATGGAGAGGCTAGACATAATTCTCGTGGATATTTCCTTCCTTTCATCTTACTCTACTGCTTCGGCCTTCGTGCTTCCCTTTTCTATTTCTGATCATTATCCAATCATGCTCACATTCGAAGAGCAATGCCCTTTAGGGCCTATTCCATTTAAATACAGTCCACTGTGGAACAATATTCCTGAAGCCAATCAAATTGTTCGGTATACTTGGAGCCAACATATAGAAGGATCACCTGTATTCACATGGGAAAACAAGTTGAAGAAGACTAAAATCGCTCTCAAGGAATGGGCGAAATTCCATTATAAAAAACCAGAGAGGATTCAATTAGATATAAAGAGCATATTGGAAGGCGTCCACGACAAAATTGAAAAAATTGGGCTCTTCTATGAACATCATGCACTTGAAAACGATCTATATTTCCAGCTTTACCGTGCCAACAGAGAGGAGGAGAAAAAATAGCGCATTAAATCGAGACAGCTTTGGCCGCAAGGAGACGACAAGAATTCCACTTTTTTCCACAAACAGGCCACTGTTAGGAAAATTCGGAACAATATAAATTCCATTACAAATGCAGAAGGCCACCTCCATTATGATCAAGAAGCAATCAAAAAAGCTGCTTCTGAACACTTTCAAGATCTTCTCACTGAGACGAGAGGCGATGAGGACTATTTTGACTTCCTCTAGTACCTTCCCACTGTGGTCAATGAGGAAACTAACAATCTGCTCAACATGAAAATTGAAGAAGCAAAGATCCAAAGAGAAATATGGACCCTGCAGCCAGAAAAAGCTCTGGGCCCAGATGGATTTTCTATTAATTTTTACAGGACATATTGGGGAATAATTAAAAAATATTTGGTCAAAATGATACAATGGGCCCAACGCAAGAGAAAAATTGGCGGCTATACCAATGCCACCCACCTCGCCCTCATTCCCAAAGAAAATTGGCCCTCATCCTTCTCCAGATTTTGGCCCATTTCTCTTTGTAATTCCTCTTATAAAATTTTGACCAAAATTCTTGCAATGCACCTTAAACCCCATGTTCATACTCTCATTTCCGAGACTCAAGGAGGCTTCATGTCCAACAGACAAATCTCAGATTCCATCCTCCTTGTTCAAGAGGAAATCCATTCTAGTCTCTCTCGCAAAGAAAAAGGCTTTATCCTAAAGCTTGATTTGGCCAATGCTTTCGACCAGGTTAGACACTCTTTCCTTCTTGTTGTCCTTAAAAAAATGGGATTTGACCCCTCCTTTCTTTATCTTGTTAAAGCATGCATCTCTGGCCCGTGGATCTCTCCCCTCTTCAATGGTAAGCTAGCCCCTTCATTTCAATCGTCTCGTGGATTAAGACAAGGTTGTCCCCTATCTCCTTACCTTTTCATTTTGATGGTTGAATCCTTCGGAAAGGCCTTGGACCACAAGCATCGAGTCGGGCTCATCACTGGCATTAAGTTTGGCAATGGAGTCAAAAACATGAACCACTCTCAATTCACAGATGATACTCTGCTAATGGGAGGTGCTTCCAACATCATTTCTCAATGTTTCAAAACCCTCTTGGATAAATTCATGAGCTACTCCAGAGGCATGATTAATCATCTTAAAAGTTGTATTTATGGATGGAATTATTCAACTCAGTATCTTCACAGCATTGCCAACATATTTGGGGTCCCTTGCAAGTTGGAATGGGGGCATTTTTATTATCTGGGCATGCCTGTGAGCACAGGTCCTTTGAAGGCTGAATTATGGGACATTATCATAGACAAAAAGAAAAGAAAAGTGTAGCATTGGGACTCTTCTTGGCTCAATCCTGCAAGCCACCTCATCCTCCTCAAATCTGGTCTCTCTTCCTTGCCTTTATACCAATTTACCCTTCTCCAAGCCCCTGCCATTTTCCACCATAAAGTGGAGGCTATCATTTGACACTTTCTCTGGCAAGGGTGGAAAAGTGAAAAAAGAAAATACAATCTCATAAACTGGAGACAGGTCATCCAAGATCAGGAGCATGGTGGATTGGGAGTCCGCTCTCCAAAGCTTCTAAATGTGGCTTTTGGTGGGAAGATTGTTTGGAGACTTATCAGTGGTAAGCCTACTTGGCGGAAGAGTGTTTTGAAAATTAAATATCTCAATACTTCCAGGAAGCACCTTCTTGACCAAGCTATCCCCAATAAAGCTTGTTCCAGAATCTGGGGGCTATGTAAAAAATCTATTCCTTTTCTAACGCAAAATATTTCCAAAGTTCCCAAGGGTGGCAGCAATATCATCATTGGGGTGGATAGAATTATGGGGCAGCCCCCCATCAACAGCAATCAAGGAACTCACCATATTTTAACCTATCTCAGTAACATGGGGCTGCATAGTTTAAATCAGATCTCTAATTGGGATGCTCAATCTATGCTATGGACTGGGTGGCAATTTCCTGAAGTCCCTGCTTATTTAGAGGCGAGTCTTGTAGCCCACCAAGCTCATCTCCATGGCATTGATCCTATTAAACAAGACAGCGAGGATGAATTTTGTTGGGATCCCTCAGGGTCGAATTACACTATTAAAGTTGCTTATCAAAACCTTTGCAATAAGGAATATGCCACGCCTATATGGTCAATCTGGAAGGTAGCTTGGAGATCTGAGGCCCTCCCCGAGATCAAATTATTCATATGGACTTTGCTTAAGGGGAAAATCTTAACCTTAGACAATTTAAAAAAACGAGGTGTGATTGGACCTTCTCGATGCCCAAATTTCCATGTTGTTGAAGAAACCATTCAACATCTCTTTATTGAATGTCCTTTTGCCACATGTTGTTGGAAGGAGCTCACTCCTAACTCCCATCTCCCATGGAGCTCACACAGCTCCATTACTGAAGCCTTGAACTTATGGAAGAGAAGCTACCCCTGGAAAGGTAAAAAGAATAGTATAGCCAAAAGAGTTTGGGACGCTCTCCCCTACACAGCTCTCTGGAATATATGGCTGGCTCGAAATCAAAAAGTTTTTAATGATAAAGAAACCAATTTCAGGAAGCTTTGTAGTAAGGCTCACAGTCTTACTCTCACAACTATTTCAACTAAGAGTTAAGCAAACCAAATTGATTATAAGGACCTCTGTGTTGAAGAACGAAACTTTATAGGCTACCTGCTGGACAAAAATAATAGCATCAAATGTATTAGCGCCATCATCAATCAGTGGCACATCCCCAATTTCAGTTGGAAAATTCGACTAAGTGAGGAGGAATTTATCACTTGGTCAAAAAGTTGCAATAGGCCTTCCCTATTCTTTGATTGCACGTCTAAGTCTAATCCGGGCGTGGCTGGGGCAAGTGGTACCATTCGTAATGAAGATGGTGCCATTATATCATCTTTTAAATGGGGACTAGGTTCTCTTTCCAATAACAGGGCCGAAGCTATTGCCTTGTTCCAAGGTATATCCCAATTGAAAAACCTTGGTATAACCAACGCCATGATCTTTGGCGATTCGGCTATTATTATTAGTATGATGATCCACAATCGCTTGGCATCTAATGTGGCACTTCAACAAATCACCAGCAGATGTCAGTCTCTTATTGTTAATATGAAAGGTATCAGCTTCTACCATATTCTTCGCAACCTCAACAAGGAGGCGAACCTCCGTGTCAACAGGGCCTGCAACAAAACCATAGGGAGCCTCTCCTGCAATGATGTCGAATCTCAAATCCATATGCCATGAATCTGCATAATCTTTATCGGATCCCCAACAGAGGACTCTGTCCACCTTGGATATGCGTACCTATTCCATCACAACCTCAAGCCAGAGGCGGATTCCTGTGCCTTCTGAGCCTGTACATGGTCTAAATGTTATCTCCTCCGCAATGATTTCGAATCCCAATCCTCCTGCCATGAATCTACATCATCCTTACATGAAATCCCCAACAGAGGATTCTGTCCTTCTTTATCCTTCTCGTGTCAATATCCTCAGCGTTCTCGTGACTATTTCCTCGGCCTGCATCACCTTCCCATACTCGACTCTCCCTTCTTATATGCCCACCTTCCCTTCTTGGCAATCACTCTCGTCCTTGAGTTTTTCTGCCGTGGAGCTTTGTTTCCCTTATTCCCTGGTCTGAACTGCTATTCCATCTATCCACGGTTTCGATCCTCAGCTGGTACGCATTGTTTTCTCGCCCTTCTTAGCATCGGGCTTCCCATCTTATTCTAGTGTCTATCTCATTATCTCCCTTTTCCCCAGTTTCGACTACAACAGCCTGAAGCAGCGCTCCAACCATCCTTACACTCAGTTACAGTTCTTGAATATTGGAATCTTGCATTTGCTGCCCAGAATGGCGAGGAGTGAAGATTGTTTACATTGTGCAGACCTCCAAGCGGAACTAGAGAAAATTCGAGCCCATCAGAAGATCCTGGATGATAAACTTCAATACCAGGCTAAGATGGTTGATGAGAAACATGAAGCCGATCTCAATTTATTCCACCATAGGGTCTCCTCTCTTTAGGAACAGTTCAATGAGCTCTCCAAAAAATGCGCTCACGCTCAAGAATCAATTCAAATCCTGAAGTATATGTTGGAAAAGAATAGCGCACCTAGTTCCAGCTCTACAAATTTAAGAAATCTGGGCGCAGATGCCAACCCTGAAGACTCCACTGCTCGCTAGATCATCCATATAAATATAGAATAAGCATGTCTTGCAAATTTATCTTATTACTGTTTCAATTCATTCGAATCTATGCACCTTTTGTTTTTCAGATATTTAGGAAAGTTAGAAGCAAAAGGGTTGTAGCAGTTCCCATTACCACACCCTTTATTGCTCCCTATGTATCACATCTTGTAACACTAGAGCTTTGTCTCCCCTTTTTTGAATACTAATAGCAATTGATTGTGTAAAAAATAAAAAATAAAATAACATATGGGGAAAATAAATCCTCACAACCTCGGTTGGATCACTAAGATAAGTAATATAATTGTTAATTATAACTAAAATTCCACTATAATTTGATTAAGTTCCACCATAATTACCTTGACTTATTGGTCTCTTCAAAATACTAGGTGATTTTGTCATTTACAAAAAAATGGTGCTAGCGTTTTCTTGCATTCGATGTTGTTTCACAAAGAAATGATAGGCCTTTTCCTCACAAGTGAGAAAGGGACTAATCCAATGATGTGATGGAGGCAATGGAGGTGATGGACTTGTGTTCTTCCATTGAGGATGATTCAAACGTTGGGTACTTTTTGACTTATGGAAAAGGAATTGATCTTGAATAAATTTATTTTAATATTTATCCTGACTCTACCAATAAATCTATAATTTTAGCTCTAGCAAATCAGGGACAATATTTTTTATCGTAGAGTCTTCCCTACATATAAGATGATATTTTTCCCCAGATCTGGTAAATTTTATGGTTTTTGTGAGACCATTCTCAGGGGTCCCTTCCATCTACTGGTTAATGCCTTAAGATATCGTCTTTTCCCTTGTGGTTAAAATTCCGGACTGACTACAAATCCCCTTTAACAATATTTGGCTCCTACATGGAGGAAGGTAGCTTTAGGACCTGGAATCCCTCAAAGAGTATGCCATAGCTAAAGATGCCTCTATTAATTTAGTCTCCAAATTGAGAGCTGGAGCCAAAGGATGGGGGGCACCTTCCTCCTCCCAACCCAAGTCTTTTAAGGAGGCCTTAAATCTAGGACATTCACCTTTGAACCCAAAATATCTCTTGGGGCCAACATTCATCGTGTATTAGGCAAAAAACACTCCATCTCTTGAAGTGAAAAACATTATAACCAACTTCATAGCTGCAAATTATGAACAGTAAGTAGTTATTTTCGATTTTAATGGATTTTGGCCCTTGGAATTTTCTCTTTGGGAATGGGTACACCAGAACTGGTCTTAGAATAAAAAACTCTATTTTTGCTTAAAAGGATTCTTTGTGGTGCTCTTCGGAAATTTATGGGACCAACATAAGGTTTTTGACTAGGGACCCTAGTTTTGGGGTCCTTTTGGTCTCTCATTTTAACCATGGTTTCTCAATTTTAATCCTCTTGCCATGATCGCTCTAGCAACTCCAGTATGAGTAAGGCTTCCAAAATTTCCCATCCACTTAACATGATCTGATATTATACCCAATGTGGGAATTTTAATAGGTTTCTTAATCAAAATAGACACTAAAAGGCCATCTAAAGGAATTCTCGCATATGTTCACATATGTGTCGAAATGAACTACAATAAAGGGTTGCCTGATAAAATTCCTCTCAAGTGGAGGGGTAGAGTTTATTTGTAACTTTTGGATTATTTCCATTGCATGACTTGTCAACAACTCGATCATCTTCAAAATTCATGCCCCTTTTGGCAAGGGGCCTTCCCCCCAGGATTCAAAGAAAAAGAGTCATGGATGGAAAGATCCAAAGGGAACAAAAGGTTCCAAAAACACTTAGAGTAAAAAACATGACGACTCATAGAAATAAAAGACATCTACTACCAAATAAACTCCTTCTAACTCAATTCAGCCTCATGTGGAACCATCTCATCCCTCAGCAGAGGAGGCCCAAACTTAAAATGAAAATGAAAGAGACTCAATCATAATTGTGGCTCCAAAAATTGATAAGAAAAAATGTACCCATGAATTATATCACTAGGATAGCGATAAGGAAATGAAAATATGTAACAACCTTTAGCAATGGTACTATCTCAAAGAAATTATGTTATTGTCCCATCTACATATGTTCCTTACAAATCTTCGGAATGGATAGGTGTCTGCAAGAGAAAAGGTAAAAAGGAAATATCCATGATTAATCATGGGATCTAATATCATGAATATTGTAAATGTAGTATTGTGTAATGTTCTTATCAATGATGGATGGAACGTTTTAATTTTTTATTTTGAGGTAATATAAATTAACTTAAAAAATAAAATACTAGGTGGTTTTTCTAACTTAGAATTAATAGGAAAAAAATTAGTTACCTTGTGTAGCTTAAAAAACACAGGGGTATGGTTGTGTTTGTTCATTTTTGGATGTTTGTGCCTACTTTCTCTACTTTATTCTCTCTAAGCAACAAGAATACATCGATCATTAGTTTGTCAGGTTATGCTTAGTTGGTCAATATCTTGTTCAATGGCCCATCAAAGGTTTATTTAAACACAATCCTTTGTGACAACACTTCCAACCCTTCCATTGTCACCCACTTGACATTAGATTAGGCAACTCCAACCTATCTGGTGGACCCCCTGGAGTCTCCTTCATGATTTTCCTAATTTGTTAGACTCTCCCTAAGCATTGACCCTCTTTTCCTCAACCATTTTCTAAACTTTCCTCCTCTTTTAATAAAACTCACAAGCTCCATTTGTCATGAATTAATACTGCCATCATTATTCATCTCTTACCACATCACCTTGTGATAGTCCTTTATCAACTTCACCTTGTTCAACCATAATTAATCAATTAATGTAGCATGTCTCATGGTTCATTCCTCCCATTCTCTAGCTCAAGCTTCCTCCATCATACATTCTTCCTTCAAGTCCTTATCATTGTAAGTTTCATCCTAGACCATCCCTTAACACATGGCTTTATTTCATGACACCTTTAGGGATGAAAGGAAAAAATTATTCCTCAACCAAGAGGTTAGAACATCTTCACTCATATAGGGATTTGTTTCACTAACATCCCCCTTAGGGAATCCAGAAATAATTTCTCCTTATGTGAAAATAATTGGCTTCGCTCTAGTACAAACTTTGAGGCGTGTCTTTCCAAGGTGATTTTTACCTCAACATTCTACAACTTTCATGATTAGGTCATCACACTATCGCAACACTATCAAGTTTTGGAAATTAAGATAACATCCTCCCACATTTTTAAACAAACCATGAGTGCTCCTTGAAGATTTTGCAACCATTTGTACATTCTTACTAGAAAGTCCACTTAGAAAATTTCATAGATACCTTTGAAGACAAGGTGGTCCTTAAACTTTTGTGTCTCCCAATCAACCGACGAAACCTCATACTTCATGAAATGGTTGATTTTTTCATGAAAATAGTCTTATAGGTCCTCATGACACACTCTCTTGTACTTTAAAGGCTTAGACATGACATGGTTGGGATACAAAATATAACCAATTATTGGTTTGGAATACAAATTTTAAGGTTCACTTAGTTGTTCAATGAAATTGTCATAGTCTAATGTGAGCATATCAAAACTTAAGTTAGAAGGAAGGTCTCACCCAAGCTGCATTCTCGAAACATAAGGTAGTGTAAGACCATAACAATAAAGGGCACAAAGGTAATTACTACTTTCATAGTTATTCCATTATCTATAAGTTCATCTATTCCAATTTCAAGGACACAACACATCAAGCCCATATATGTCCATTCATTGCAACATTAGAAAATAACATGAAATAGATGTAATATAGACAAAATAAATACATAAAAAATATTTTAAAAGGCCCCTTCATTCCATTCATTTTTATCAAAGCCATATACATGACTACAATCGAAGTTAATCGTAATAACAATTGTAATTCAATAGCCTAATATGTAAAACAATAGATACATATTACCGTCAATATCATAGACATATGCACAAAATATGTAACAACATTCCATAACAAAATAATCATAGTAATAATGATCACAACAACCAATGTCCAACCTAAACTCATGCCTTGGCCTTTAGAATTTATAATCATCGCTCTTAGTCGACTCATTGATTAAAAGGTTGTTTTTCCATTGGTTGCTCAATGGTGGAATTTATCATTATTGGTTGTTCCGTTTTTATATGTACATGTTGCATTTATCTTTCCATTATTTCTTCTACTTAGGTTGAGGAATCATGTTCCCTAAACCTTGTCAACTCCTACTCTAGTTATCTTCCCTTTGATCTACTTGCAACCCAATCTTAGATTGTTTAAAAATTGTGTTGTGTTCTATTTCATCTCGTATTGAAAATGCACCATTTTTCTAATGAATCGTCAACACACACTCAACAAAAAAAATATGGGGCCAGTGATATTGATTATGGATATGCCTTTTGAATAATGTGAACAATTTTTATTTTTACTACATAGTTTGGATGAATTGTACATCAAATGGATCTCAAAAGTACTTTTCCAAATGGATGACTAATAAACAAGTTTAATTTCATGGAACAACCACTTAGCTTTATGCAATTTGGAAAGGAACACTTAGTGTGAAAAATAAGGAAAGAACCATGTGGATTGAAGTGATCAATGAGGGTGTGGCATATGTGTATTATTTCATTCTTTATAGGATCTATATTTAAGGGAAATGATTAAAAATATGATATGCATGTGAAAACCATGAATAGTGGTGAATTATTACTCATAATTTTATACATTGATGATTATATTGTGATAAGAAAAAATAAAGGCAAATTTAAAACAATGAATGTAGACCTAATACACACATTTGAAATGAGAAAACTTTGAGTGTTATATCACATGATGGAATATTGGTATAAATTTAGATTCATACTTAGTCTAACTATGGCAAGGATTTAGCCTCGAGGGTTAGCTCAATTGGTCAAGTTCTCGTCGCTAAAGCAGCTTGCTAATGGGAGGTCGCGGGGTCAATTCTCCTCGACACCCTCGAGATTACACTGTGCTAATAAGATGACAAGTTGTGATCCCTTCGAGTGGATCTGCCCAAATATTTCCTTAGGAAAACAATGGCAATGATTTGGTCAAGAAGTTCAAAATGAAAATTTGTACGATAAGTGACTCCCTGATTGATATTATAATGAATCTCATAGAAGATGAAGTGGTGAATATATAACTTTGTGCAAAAATTGGTAAAAAATTTAATATATTTGAAAATGCTTCCTATAACATTAGCTATGTAGTTGTCATGGTTTTGAGATACATAGTATAACCTAATGTAAGTCATTATATTAAAAAAAGAAGAATATTAAGGTATATCGAAGGTACATTGATTTATGGTTGGAGTATTCATGGAGTGACAATAATTTAGTACTTGTTGGTTCTATAGAATTGGACGTGCTTGGATGTGGAGAGGATAAAATTTCCATGTCTAGATATCAATTTCATGTTAATGGAATAACAATTATTTGGGCTAGAGGCATAACAAACAATTGTACTATCTTTAGCAGATCTTGAGTGTAAGGGAGCTTAAAAGAAACATGTAGCAGATCTTGAGTGTAAGGGAGCTTAAAAGAAACATGTAGAGGGGTGTTATGCGGATAAATCCCTCTTGCAGACAAGAGCGATCTCCCTAGTATCCTACGGATAGCTAGAAACAAACATCCATTTGTAAATCGTTTTCTCTAGATTATATGTGATTCAGAATTATTATAAACAAAGAAAGAAGACATGCTCGTACCTTGAAATTCGATGTTCGGTGTAGCCTTTTATCCAGTCGCTCCAAAGAGGCTTCTTCTGTAATGAGAACCTGCAATCAAAGACAAACAACGGAATTAAAAGCACCTGCATATAATAATTGAGAATAGCTAATCTAACTCAGTGATCAAGGAATCCAAGTATTGAATTATTCAAATAGACACAAAAACAAGTCATTGAGAAAAGGAGATCCATATGTATTATCTTGTATGAAAAGAGTAACTTTACAACTTGTCGCCTTGATGTTGCACAAGTTCCTCCCAAGGTCCTAAACAATCGTTCCTCCTTCAGATTGACAAGACTTCCTCTCTCTGAACTAGCATGAAGTTATGGATATGAGTGTGTGATCATTCCCATACCAAAAATCACTAGTATAAAGAGTATGCTCTCTTGAGAATTTATTCAAGAATTACCACATGTGTGTCTACAATCTACCCTTGATACTGAAACATGAGCTCAATTTATAGGGAAACAGAGGTAGTTTCAGTTCCATGAAGAGGGGGATGGATTCCTCTCATGAAGGGATTTGAGCTCCATATACCAAGGGATAAACTCCATGAGTGAAGGGATAGAGCTCCATGAGTGGAGGTATAAAGCTCGAATTGATCGCGCCTCTAGAAGATTCCAGTTGGGAGAATATTCGTCCAACTGGGCTTCTAGAACTTACTTTTTCCTTTATTCGCCTTGATGTTGCACAAGTTCCTCCCAAGGTCCTAAACAATCGTTCCTCCTTCAGATTGACAAGCCTTCCTCTCTCTGAACTAGCATGAAGTTATGGATATGAGTGTGTGATCATTCTCATACCAAAAATCACTAGTATAAAGAGTATGCTCTCTTGAGAATTTATTCAACAATTACCACATGTGTGTCTACAATCTACCCTTGATACTGAAACATGAGCTCAATTTATAGGGAAACGAAGGTAGTTTTAGTTCCATGAAGAGGGGGATGGATTCTTCTCATGAAGGGATTTGAGCTCCATATACCAAGGGATAAACTCCATGAGTGAAGGGATAGAGCTCCATGAGTGGAGGGATAAAGCTCGAACTGATCGCGCCTCTAGAAGATTCGAGTTGGGAGAATAGTCGTCCAATTGGGCTTCTAGAACTTACTTTTTCCTTTATTTGACTGTTTACAGGGGTCCGCAGGTTTTATAAGCAGAATGTGCGGGATGTGCCGCAGGCTATAGAGAAAATATCTACGGATCCGCAACAAAGAGCTAGGAAAAGTGCGAAGTTAGACTTTTAAGGGTTTTAATGAGCTTTTCTCCAATTCCAAGACTTGGTTTAGGAAAATTACGGTTTTTGACTTCTAAGGGAGCATAATATAGGTAGTGATGAACCTATATTGACAGTCAAATGTCATGGTGAAAAAAACGTGTAACAAGGGGTTTCTTTGAAAATATTAATAGTAAACATTAATTTTGTTGGAGTGGTGAAGTTAGAGAGAGTTTACCATCTATGCCAATGAAGTGAGTTAAAAAAGGAATATATTGTTGATAGTTTGCTTGTGAGGTAAATCTCTTAGTAGGTGATGCTTAGCATGAACATGGTCTAGGTGATTTCTATATTTGACATCAAAATGAAGATGATGGGCTACAAAAAATAGGAAGAAAAAAAAAAACAAATGAGTGAAACTGACAATCCTCAGATGAGGAGTCCCTCAGGCTGTCAACAACGTTGGCTCGATTCATCAAATAAACAAATCAACAATACAAGGATTATACAATTACTTTTAGTTAGGGAGATTAAACAACCTGCTATAAAATAGGAACTAATCCCTAATTACAACCAAAATCCTAACTATTATCGTTTCTCCATTATTTTCAAATCTCCCCCTTAATGGATTAAGGATTGATTTCCAAACCTAGCATCTCCCTAAACAATTCAAACTTCAACTTCCCAAGGGGATTTGTGAAAATGTTAACAACATTTTCACAAGTATTACAATATTCAATAACACTTTCCTTATATTGTATCTTCTCTCTAATAAAATGAAGCTGGGCATCAACATGCTTTGTCCTTGCATGAAAGATTGTATTCTTTTCCAGCTTGATTGAGCTCTGGTTGTCACACTTGATCATTGTAGCCTTCTTTTGTTCGTCTCCAACATCTTGAGGAACTCGCCTCAACCAAGCAACTTCACAAGTTGTTGATACAGTAGGATGCTTCTTACTGTTCCTCTATCATCTGGATTACTGGCCCAATCTGAATATGATTAACCTGTTAGCTCAACATCAAATGAATTAGTATATTTAAGACCAAAATCAATTATTCCTTTAATATACCTGAGTACTCCTTTTCTTCTCTCCAATGCCTTTTGAGAGATCTCGTTATAAACTGACTTAACACACTAACATATTATGCTAAATCATGTGTGGTTGTAGTAAGATAATTCAAGCTTCCCACCAGTTGTCTATACAATGTACCATCTACATCTTTTGAGTCATCATCAAAATGCAGTTTCACATCTTGTTGCATTGGAACAAAAACAACTTTGCACTGATCCATATTAAACCTTTAAAGCACTTGTCTGACATATTTACCCTCAGTAACAAAAGTTTGGCCTACATCTCTCCACATTTCAAGACCTAGACAGTGATGTAACTCACCAATATCTTTCATTTCAAATACTCGTGACATCTTCTCCTTAATTTCATCAATTAGTTTGACTAAATTTCCTGTAATAATTAAGTCATCAACATACAAAGAAATCAATACTACATGCCCCTTTGCATCAAACTTGGTATACAGATTTCGATCGCTTTGACTCCTCATAAAAACCTGCTGAAGAAATAATGAATCTTTCTTTTCATACCATGACCTAGGTGCCTGCTTTATCCCATACAAATATTTGTTTAATCTGCAAACTAAATGTTCCTGCTCCTTTTTCAAAAAGCCTCCAAACTGTGTCAAATGCACTTCCTCTTTTAATTCACCATTCAGAAAAGCATATTTTACATCTAATTGGTGCAAATTCCAATGGTACTTTGTATCTAATACAATTAACAATCTAATAGTATTAAATTTAGCTATTGGTGCAAATGTTTCTACATAAGCAATGCCCTCCTTTTGTGAGTACCCTTTTGCCACCAATCTAGCTTTGTATTTATCTATACTACCATTTGCTTTAAACTTGGGTTTGTACATCCATTTACATCCTATGGGATATTTTCCTTTAGGAAGTTTAGTCATTTCCTAGGTTTTATTTTTAATTATAGATTCATATTCTTCCTCCATATATTTTCTCCACTCTTCATGTTCATTAGCTTCATTAAAACTCATGGGTTTTATGACATTTAAAACACCTCTGTTCTTTAAAATTACTTCTCCACTTTTGTTTGGGCTCCGATTGTTGGTAATGTTGGTATCACTGGATTCTTCCCCAAGCTTTTGCTACTCATTGTCTTCTACTTTTACTTCTACTTTATTGTCTTCAACTTTAGGAGGAATGTGCCATATTTCATAACTATTATCCTTGTTGCCTTCATCTATATGTTCACGGAAAATTATATCTCTACTCACAAATACTCTATGAGTATATGGATCAAACATTTTATATGCTTTAAATTTTGAACAATATCCTACAAAAATGCATTTAATGGCTTTAGCATCAAGCTTCTTTCTACTCTCCTTCAGAATATGTGCAAAGGCATTACATCCAAATATCCTCAGATGTTGAACTATTGGTTTAAAACCATACAAGGCTTCAAATGGGGTCTTGAAATCAATATACCTTGTTGGAATTCAATTCTTTAAATAAACAATAGTACTAATGGCTTCTGCCAAAAAATGATTTGAGAGGTTCTTACCTTTGATCATACTCCTTGCAAACTCCACCAATATTTTGTTTTTATTTTCTGCAACACCATTCTGTTGTGGAGGGTAGAGTAATTTAATCTACTGCACTATTCCACAATCCTTGCAGTATTTGACGAAGTTCCCCAATTTGTATTCTCCCCCTTGATTTGAACGAAGGATCTTTATAAACTTCCTTGTCTGCTTTTCTGCCATGTTTTTGAATTCCTTGAACTACTAAAAAACAACACTCTTTTTCCTGAGGAAGTACACCCAAGTGTGCCTTGTGAAATCATCAATAAACAACAAAAAATAATATGCACCTCCTAGGGATCTGGTCTACACGGGTTCAAAAACATCAAAATGCATAATTTCTAATACATCTCTTCTTCTCCTATTAGAATTAGAGGGGAATTCATCTCTATGAATTTTTCCTAATGCACAACCTTCACAAGCAACACATTCATTTTTTAACATAGGGAGTCCTTCAACCATACTTTGTTTCTACAACAACATTAAATCATGATAATTGATGTGACCATGCCTCTGATGCCAAATACTTTCGGTTGAAATAGTTATAGATGTCAATGCTCGATGATTTTTTTGGTAACATCAAGCTTGTACAGACCTCCAACTCCGAATCCTGAAGCAACACGTTTGGAGTGATCCAACAAATATTTCACTCTGCAATGTGTTTTGAAGAATTCGACCTTCAAATTCCGATCTATAATTGTAGATATAAAGATCAATTTTTTCTTGATCCCAGGCACATACATAACATTGTGAATGTGTCTGACATGTCCATTTGGCAATGTTACAGAAATATCCCCACATCCTTTGATCTGATGTGGGCGATCATCTCCAAGATAGATATTAGCACCATTGCATACCTCCTTAAAAATTCTCATACTAGCTCCTGTTACATGTCATATGAATCGAAGCTGAAGAGTCCACAAACTATGTATTTGCATCATCCATTTTAGCAGTTAGTGCTGCAACGTTAGACACAAAAAACTCAAGATTTTTGAGATCAGGATCCAGGGCTTCTCCAGCAAAATGTCCTAACTGTCTTCTATGTTTATGCATAGATTCATCATTTTTCTTCTTATAACAGTCTCTCGCAAGATGCCCACTTCTACCATAGTAAAAATGTTTTATTCCAAATGACATACCTTTTTTTGATTTTAGAAATGGCCTTTTCTGAGATGAACTTCCACCTTTTTTTGCTTCTCCTTGTTTCCCTTTGAAGAATTTCTTCTTCGCCACGAGTGCCAAATTTGGATTTTGAGGCTTCAAATTCTTGCGCATCTCTTCTTCCTACAGTAGTATACCTGTCAATTCCTCAAAATTTGGCACTTTCTCCCTTGTTGCATGACCTGTAATGAACATTTGATAGTCCTCTGACATTCCATTTAAAGTAGTTGTCACAAGATTAGTAGCAGGTATTGATTCTTCTATATCTTCAAACTTGTAGAAATTTGAATAACTGTTAAATTATTCACCGAGATTATCCTGATCACACGCTATTTGAACTTCATGCATAATACATAACCTCTTCTACTATTGATCATCAATTTTCGGAAATATAAACAATCGCATGCGCACATTAAAACCACAAACAATCACACATATAAACACAGTATTTATGGGAAAGCTTAAAGCTGAAAACCCCCAACTATCTGTATATTATAATGATATAGATCATGTAACAATAATTGTACAAACTCCTCACAAGCTCTCGGTACAATCTCCAATTCTTACACACTACACAAGCTCAGATCATACAAAATACATGCTCCAATCTGCTCCACCTGTTAGCCTGCCTCTACTGCGCAATCCAAGATGAATAATTGCACATCCTGAGTTCAAATCCCTCTGGTGTGTACTGCGCAATAATCATTGGCATCTCCATCAATGTGTGGTGCAAACTCATGCACCAGTATAGTCACAACTGATAGTCAGCATCGTTTTTTCACCCACTTTCCATCGGTTCTACCGAAATCGTCTATCCATCGATAATCGATGTATTTTGGCTGATTTACGTAGTTAATAATTAAAGGAATTAATTAATACCACCACACCATTTTCACTAGTGTATCAATTCGCTAGACTAGATACAACTATAACACCATGTTTAACTCAGTTAAACTGAATACAACTCCACTAACTTCCTCAATCAACTCCACCAAACTCTGTCACATGAGTTCTAACTGAAGTCAACGTGCAATAGCTCCACTAAACCCTAGGAATAGCGTAATTCCTTCTGTCAGCTGCATGTGCCACTTCTGTGCACTCAACTGAAGTGCTCCAAGAGGATAAGATAATGTTTAGAGACCAAATATTATTAAGAGCAATAATATTCGACATATCTATTTTTAGACTGGCAATATAAAAATAGATTCCTCCCAATATGTCTATAAATAGAAGTCCATCTATTTTTTCTGACTTGACCAACCATCCACAAATAGCATCCTGCAACTCATAGAACATGATCCATATGTCTAAAAATAGACTTTGCGCCAAAAATAGCCTGCGGGCCCACTTAGTGAAGGCGACTCCTTTCCACTAAGCTCATCATCTTGTTGCAATCTCAACACTCCATCTCAACAAGATATGGATTATCTGCAACCCTTATCCTGCCCCTGTGGTATTCGAATTTTCTCCTGGTGAGCGCCTTCGTCAAGATATCAGCATCTTGATCCTCCGTAGGAATGTATGAAAGTAACATGATCTTCCGCTGCACACAATCTCTGATATGATGATACCGATGGTCGATGTGTTTGGATCTATCATGAAATACTGGATTAGCCGAGAGTTTAATGCAACTCTGGTTATCACAATAAATCACAGTAGGCTCTAAGTGTGACTCGAACAACCCGACCAGGATCTTTCTCATCCATATAGGCTCGCATGCAGCCAAGCTTGCTGTCATATACTCGGCCTCTGCTGAACTGAGTGCCACGGATCTCTGCTTCCTGTTATACCAAGAAACTGCTGTCGACCTGAAACTGAAGATCCCTCCAGATGTGCTCTTTCTGTCTGTTGGGCTCCCTGCCCAATTTGCATCCGTGAAGCCACACAAACTTCACCTCATCCAACCTGTCTGTACCACAATCCATATCCCGATGTGCCTCGATATATCTCTGTCACATGCTTCCCGCCTTCAAAGAGCTTTCTGGTAGGCTTAACCATAGCTTGTGGTTTGCTAACTACATAACACATGCTCAGTCGGGTATCGACTGTGACAAGCGACTCCCACCAACTCATCGATAAATGGCATCCACTACCTCTACTAAAGCATCCTCCTTCCTCCAACCACCAGAAGAGGAGTATCAATGGTGCTTGCAGCCATGCATGTTGAACTTCTAGTATCTCCCGGGCATAGCTAACCCCCGAGAAACAAAGTCCACCACTGCGCTGCCAAATTTCCAATCCCAGGAAATAATGAAGGAGGCCCAAGTCCTTCATCTCAAACTCTTTTGCAAGATCCTCCTTGCATGAGAGTATCAACAACTCATCACCCGTCAAAATCAAATCATCTACATAAAAGTACAATGATCAACAACTTACCCTCCACCACAATCTGGTATAGGTTAGGATCTGCCTCACTCTTGAAGAATCCAAGTCCGGTGAAATAATTGTTTATCCGTGTGTACCAAGCACGAGGTGCTTGTTTCAACCCATACAACGCTCTCTTGAGCCTGCACACATGCGACTCGCTGCTGAAGATCTCGAAACCTTTGGGCTGCTCTATGTACACCTCCTCCTCAATGACTCCATTGAGGAACGCAGTCTTCACATCCATCTGATGAATGTGCCACCCCATCCGCGCTGAGAGAGGAAGGATAGTCCGTATGGAAGAGTACCTTGCGACAGGTGCAAAAGTCTCCTCATAATTGATCCCCTCGATCTGTGAGAAGCCACGGGCGACAAATCTCGCCTTGTACTTCTCCACACTCGCGTCAGCCGCCTGCTTCACTTTGTAGATCCATCGCGAACCCACCACTGATTTCCCCTCCGGTCTTGGGACAATCTCCCATGCACTGTTTCTGACGATCGAATCATATTCTTCGATCATGGCATCTACCCATGCGGATTCCTCCACAGCTTCCTCAAAAGAGGATGGCTCCGTCACGACACATTTACTCATAAGAGCCATGTATCTAAGATGACGGCTGTGGGACTGTCGGTTTACGCTCGTGATGTAGGTGCTCCACAACCTTCTTCGCATTCGAGCCAGCCGCTCAGCTTCCGTAGTGCGGTGCCTTTCCTCGGTTTCCTCTCATGGTTACGTCTCGAGTGGTCTCTTCCACTCCATGAATCTCATCTTGTGGCTGATCCACATCCTGAAGCTCATCCTTAGGAACTAATAGCTCCTCATCTGCATGCAAGTGTGGCTCCCTCTCAAGCGAACACTTCATGGTTTTCTCCTCATGAAATTTGATATCCCGTCGCACAACAGTCTTGCGACTATCTGGAAAATACACACGATAGTTGTGGGGTGTATCAGTGTACCCCACAAATATCCCAACCTCTGCAATCGGCTCCAGCTTCTTCCTGGCATCCTTCGTCACATGAATGTAAACAGGTGAACCAAAAATCCTCAAATGGGAAATATCGGGCCTCTTACTAGAAAACGCCTCCTTGGGTGTACTTATGCCAAGTATCCTGTGAGGAAAAAGGTTCTGCACATATACTGCATTATTGCATGCCTCAGCCCACAAGTGTATGGGAAGGCCCTAATCATGCAACATCGCCCGTGCAGCACCCACGATCGTTCTGTTCTTCCGCTCAGCAACCCCGTTCTGCTGTGGGTTATGAGGTGCTATGAGCTCTCTTCGAATTCCTTCTGCGCTGCAAAAGTCCTTGAATTCGCCAGAGATGAATTCAACACCATTGTCGCTCCTAAGAGCCTTCACCTGCTTCCCTGATTCTTTCTCAACCAGTGCCTTGAACTCACAGAACTTTGAGTATGTCTCGCTCTTCTTCTGCATGAAGAAGATCCAACACTTACGAGAAAAATCATCAACAAATATCACATAATACCTGTGCTTTGCTGTCGAAGCTGCTAAGAAAGGTCCACACACGTCTGTGTGAATTCTCTCAAGGATCGTCGTGGCGCGACTATCCTTCTTGTGAAAGGTGGCTTTCACAAATTTTCCCAAGGTACATCCCTTGCACTGATATGACTGCGCAAGAGTACCTTTAGGAAGCCCGGTAGAAATCTACTGCAAAATTTTCAAAGCTCCACGGTGAAGGTGGCCCAATCTCGGTGCCACATCTCACCATCATCTCAACTCACCACTCCTTACGCCTTGCACACTTGCCATTCTTCGCGCGATACATCTACCTGCAATTGATAAAGGTTCTTAACTCAAACCCATTATCCTCGGGTCTCACCGATTTTCCTTGGAAAGCCTTTCCCTCGCTAAAGACAACATCATATCCCATGTCTTCTAACATACTTACAGAGATAAGATTCTTCTTCAATCCTGGAACATGCATCACATCCCTTCCAAATACGAAGGGTTTACGGACTCCTCTTAAAGGAAATGGTACGTGCAGTCTACTTGTATCTACCATCATCGCCCATCTCGATATTGCACTCCAAGATCTTTCTCATCTAGATCAGTAAACAAATCTCGATCTCCTATCATGTGAAAAGACGCACCACTGTCCAGAAACCACAGTGATCCTATCACACTTGAAACCAAGCATGTGATCAGTGAAAAATCCAGCTCAAAATGCGAGGCTAAGGCCTCTCCGGCTGCAGATCTAGAAGCCTTCTTATTTTTCTTCTTCTGCGGACAATTTATGGCATAATGTCCGTGTTGGTGACAGTGAAAGCACTTCACCTTGAACATGTCCTGCTTCTTGCCTTTTACTTCAGTTAAGAGCTCTTTTTCTCTTCCCCTTCTTTGCTTTGGCGACCAAAGCGCAATTCTCTTCATCGAGTTATTTTTCTTCATCGAGTTCTTTGATAAAGATCCATCCCTGGTACTCCGCCTTATCTCCTCTTGTACAAGATCCGACCAAAGTCGCTCCCATCCTGGCAATTTCTCTCGACCATTGACAGAGTCCTGATAGGAATGCCAACTCTTCGGAAGCCCAAGGAGAGCCAAGCTCACAAAGTCCTCATCATCAACAGTCACCCCCACACTTCCCAGCTCATCCCTGCATTGGATGAACTTCGTGAGGTACTTGGGCATATTGTCGCCTTTCTCCATCTTTATGTTTTTGAGTTTATCCTTGAGCGCCAACTTCCTCTGGTCGCTCTTGCTTTGGAATAAATCTGTCAAGGCTTTCCACATCAAGAATGGAGAAGCCTTACCATGCAGGCTGGACACTATGTGATCCTTCACACCCTCCAACAGAATCCTTCGACACTTTGCTGTCTTCTTTTTCCAAGCCTCAATTACGGCAACATCGCTAGAAGTAGGCTTTGGGACTTCAACATCTATGAACTCCTTCAACCCATTGTCATCCAGCACCGCCTCCATCCTGTCCTTCCATTCAATATAATTCGAGCTACCCTCAAGGGCATACTCCAATCACAATCCGTTGAATGACATCTCAACTTCGACACCAAGAAAATACTGCCGCAAATTCGAATTCCACCAGCTCAAAACTCAACCACTTCAATGTCTTGCAATTGCTCCAATGATCAATATCGCTCTGATACCATGTAGAAATTTGAATAACTGTTAAATTATTCACCGAGATTATCCTGATCACACACTATTTGAGCTTCATGCATAATACATAACCTCTTCTACTATTGATCATCAATTTGCGGAAATATAAACAATCACATGCGCACATTAAAACCACAAACAATCACACCTATAAACAGAGTATTTATGGGAAATATTAAAGCTGAAAACCCCCAATTATCTGTATATTATAATGATAGAGATCATGTAACAATCATTGTACAAACTCCTCACAAGCTCTCAGTACAATCTCCAATTCTTACACACTACACAAGCTCAGATCATACAAAATACATGCTCCAATCTGCTCCACCTGTTAGCCTGCCTCTACTGTGCAATCCAAGATGAATAATTGCACATTCTGAGTTCAAATCCCTCTAGTATGTATTGCGCAATCCTCATTGGCATCTCCATCAATGTGTGGTGCAAACTCATGCACCAGTATAGTCACAACTGATAGTCACACTGCTCTTTCACCTACGTCTCCACTGGTCTCCACTGAAACTGTCCATGCACTGAAGTTAACCGATGTATTCTTTAGTTGATTTATGAGTTAATAATTAGTGAATTAATTAATAATTAATTCACACCACTCTCACTAGTGTATCAATCAGTTAGACTAGATACAACTAGATCAACTATGTTTAACTCAGTTAAACTGAATACAACTCCACTAACTTCCTCAATCAACTCCACCAAACTCTGTCACATGAGTTCTAACTGAAGTCAACATACAATAGCTCCACTAAACCCTAGGAATAGCGTAATTCCTTCTGTCAGCTGCATGTGCCACTTCTGTACACTCAACTGAAGTGCTCAAAGAGGATAAGATAATGTTTAGAGTCCAAATATTATTAATAACTAATAATATTCGACATATCTATTTTTAGACTGGCAATCTAAAAATAGATTCCGCCCAATATGTCTAAAAATAGAAGTCCATATATTTTTTTCGACTTGACCAACCATCCACAAATAGCATCCTGCAACTCATAGAACATGATCCATATGTCTAAAAATAGACTTTGCGCCAAAAATAGCCTGCGGGCCCACTTAGTGAAGGCGACTCCTTTCCACTAAGCTCATCATCTTGTTGCAATCTCAACAAAACTTGTCTTTCAAATCTTTAATTTTGGAAATAAAGGCACTAACAGATTCCTTATCTTCCATTTTAATATACAAAAGCTTACTCTTTAGAAACAAGACTCGATTTGTATTCCTAGTTTCATACAACTCCTTCAATGCATTCTAGATCGCATTAGAGGTATGACAATCACAAATATAAGGGATTACATTATCTTTAACAAACATTCTTAATAATACCTTTCTTTTGTTCTCTCACTTCTCCCAGTCCTGAATTGATGCAGCTATCCAGCCTGTAACAAGTTTTTCTTCTTCTCCCTTCATGGTGGTCCAAGCGCCATAACCTTCCAACAATGTTTGCAACTTGAATTTCCAATTGACGTAGTTCGTGCCATCCAATTTATTTGCGTCGTTCAGGTCTGTATCTGCAAGTGGATTCACCATCTTCTCCCAAGGTCTTTTAGGAGAAACTCCAATAGCTCCAAATAACTCAAATTATGAATTTGTAAATAGTCGCTCCTTTTTAAAAATTACCAAATCCCTTTCAATAAATTTCAAATGGGTGCTCTCTTTTTGAAAAACAATATAAACAACCCTTTAAAAAAACAACCCCTTCACATGGACGCTCAAAGCAAAGCCCTTTTTAAAGATATAGAAACCCATTTTAAAAATAGGAGCCCCTTTCACATGGGCACCCCAAAAGAAAACACGACCCACTTTTCTTTTTAAAATATTAAAACCCTTAAAAAAAATTCAAGAAAAAAAACGGTTCCAATAATACCATTTTGATGACACAAAAGTAAATTCCAACACGGTTTTTGACATAAGAGTGCAACACAGTTTTCATTATGCAAAGACAACGTTGCAATTCACAATTTGTTAATTTCAGAAGTTTACCAAAAACAACACAGGAAACCCCTATTGCAAAATGTTTTGATCAAAGGGGTCTTTTGTTTCCACGTCTGAGATCTTCGATGACTATTTCATGAGACCATGTGCTTGACTCGATGATCCAATTGACTAGCATAGAACCCACTATGGCGAAACCAGCTCTTCACAACTCTAGTATGCATCTTTAAAGCTCTGCACCTTGTCGATCATGTAACAATAGATTAAGTGGATCTCAGCTCACCAACAATATCTGGTGTCGTTTCACGATGTAGGTCACTTCATGCAACACATGTCACTTCTTCACATGGATCACTTCAATGTAGATCTCCTTCGCTGCAAGTGTTGGCTCCTCCTGCCATTGAAGACTACACAACAAATCTTTGTATAGAACACATTAGATACTAGACAGATGCAAAAAAAACTACTAGATAGACACCCTCTAGGATCAATGAACCCTCCTCAGTAGCCACACTCGGATTTGCAATCACTCTCGGTGCCCAATGCCAATTATACCTCCATTGCAGCACACCTCTCTGGATGGTTCCACGCTCACTTCGTTACCTCTGGTTACCACACTGATATGCATTTTACCATCTGTGATAACCAATGCCAGAGAATGGAGGCTCAAATGGCCATGGCTACCAAGCGAATGCGCAACAGGGGGGTGGGGGGGGAGGGACTATATTCGACCCTTGTCATGAACTTAGACCGCACACAGGAGTGATACCACAAAAAATGTAACAGTGATAGGCAGTGATATCTGATCTACCACTCACAAACCTCACCTTCCTTTAACATTGTCGACAACTACACCTTCTACGAGTCTTGGTGGAGATCAACACTAACACTGATGACTGAACAGTTGACAAGTCAAATCTCTCTACAACCACACATATGCTTGGTTCTCTCCACTAGCTCACCTACTCTGATACCAACTAGAAAAAATAGGAAGAAAAAAAACAAATGAGTGAAACTGGCAATCCTCAAGTGAGGAGTCTCTGAGGCTACCCACAACGCTAGCTTGATTCATTGAATAAACAAATCAACAATACAAGTCCTATACAATTGTGTTTAGTTAGGGAGATGAAATAACTTGCTAGAAAATATGAACTAATTCCTAATTACATCCAAAATCCTAACTATTATTGTTTCTCCATTATTTTCAAATGATGGCAACTTGAAGAAACACTAATAATGGGTTCAAGAGGAGAAGCAATTACCAAGGAGATGATGTTGTTATTGCATGGCATATATATCATGTACATAGGTTGATCTTTTAGAAAATTAGTGAGAATGCTCCTTATTACTGAGGTGATATGGAGGATGGGAGTTGATCTTATTCACATCATTTTTTAAATATTTTATTTCATTTGTTTTAAGTTACAAAATTTTGAAGTTTCGAATTAAGTAGGGTGTAAAAATGAAAAGTGTTATTTTGTGTTGGGGGGATCGATGGTAGTGTTAGGTCACTCATTAACTTTGAGCATGAGTGATTAAGATGTAGTACACATAAAGTGTTTTAATGACTTTTGATTGAAGTGATGCAATGTTCATGTTGATTTTAGAAGTCAAGTGGTTAAACCAAAAAACCATCTAGGGGTGCTAAAAATATCTCATATATGATGAACTATGTACCCTATAATCTATCTTCTCTGTTGACTTTTTGTGCATCCTATAATCCTACACGTTACCTATATAAACACAAGGGTTATACAATAGGAAAATAATACAATGTATACCATCTTAGATAACATAAAAAAAAAAGGTTCATATATATTACTTGAAATAATTGCAAGAAGACCAAATTTGGTTGAAGTAATACTAGAAATCTCAACAATTAACGCATATCTACAAAACCTTTGAGAAAATATAAATGTATAAAGTTCAGAGTAATGGTTGGTGGGAACATAGATGATTTTCCATTAAAGGAGAGTGTTAAAAGTTGTGATAAGAAGCTTGAGGACAATGAAGGAAGAAAATAATATGACAAACATAGATGTGTAGGTGCACACTAATTGTGATTTGGCATAGGCGTATATTAGCTTAGTGTAGAGGTGTTTAACTCAAATAGAAATAAAGTGCACAAGCATGGGAAACTTAAAGCATAAACATATAAGAGCTTTGTACTTGACACAATTAATTAGCAGTTTTTAAATGGAAGCCAAATAATAGAAGATGAATGATTTGGTTAAATTTACTCAATGACCCAGTCAAAGGTAATCACTAGTGTGTTGGGAAAAAAATTCAACTTGGAGAATTAAGTTGATTATTAGACAATCAATTTTGGCATCTCATTTAGATATATAGTTATATATCACATCTCTCTTGTTTGGAGTTACTTGGTCTATTGACATTTTGTGATTGTTGTGTTATGAGAGATATATTTATAGCAGAGAACCATGATGTTCTTAAGTTTGATTATGGGCCCAAGCGCTAGAAGTGGTTGTTTTCGTGGGCCATTGAATTAGATAGTCCAAGATTTGTAAACTTGCACTTATTGTAATCCTATTGCACATTTGTATTTTTTATTTCACAAAGTTATTTTTTGTATAAATCCATTGATTTTTTTTTGGGGGTAAATTCGACTAATTCTATTAAGAAATCATATAGTACATAGTGAAGTTACAATCAAGAGAAGCTAGATAGCGGGAGATTCGGAAATGATAAACTATCAACCTCGATCCCGTTAAGTAACCAAGAAGTAAGCAAAAAGGATCAAGAGGAGTAAAAATGAAACATAAGGGGATAATCACTAGAATCTATCCGAAATGAGTAGAATCCTCAGTACAACATTTTTTTCCTTTCTTTTTGTTAACTTTGACCCAGCCATCCTGGTGCGGATGGGCTAGAACCACTTGAAGACTGTTGGTGACTGTAGGGAGAGTCTCCTTATTCGAATAAGAGGAGGCAGATTCATGAGTGTGTTTCAGTGTATTCGAAGAAACAGTGGGTCCCTCAGGGCCAGCCGAGGGTGTGTCCTTCGCCTACTTTGCAACCTCCACTTCTGCTTCAGTCTCCTCCTCATCCGAGTTGAAGGACTCAATTTAATCCTTGGGGGGTGGATCGCATGCTTTCTAGCTTTTAGATTTAGATTTGCGATTTATTTTCTTCTTTTGGGAGAGGAGCGTGGTGCAAGAGTTCTAAAGGTGCCCTATTTAATGGTAGTGGCGGCATTAGAAGGCGGTGTTATCATAGTCTAGGGTATGTGTCCACAGGAAATCAACAACTTTGAGATTGATTAGATCGGGCAGACCTTTACTTATGTCTATTTCAGAGCAAATTCTGCCACATGTGTATATTCCTTCCCCCCCTAGAGGGATCCGTTGCCAGAAAGCGATCCAAGGTGTTTCCAATTCCTTGAAAGACAGAGAAGTGCCATAAGTGCGCAGGTGAGTTTGGAAGCCTGACTCAAATGGGAAGCTTGGTAACGACTGCTATAAAGGGATCGAAGTTTGGGAACCAGGGGGTGAGGAATAGTCCTGTCGTTCCCCAAAACCATGGACCCCCAATTAGGGCTTTTTGATAATATATGCCGAAATCAAACACATCTATGAAGAAAACCTTCAAGTAGAAGAAAACCTTGCTGTTGTTGGTCCACGTGGAGTGAATCCATTGGTAGAGATCTACTGTGCGACGCCATAGTCCATTAAAGTGGCAAATAATGGCAGATTCTGCATACTTTTGTAGTTGATCTTCAAGAGATGGATGAAAGATTTCTATAGAGGGGGCTTCCTCCAATTTATCAACCAAAAAAGGCTTGGGAGCCTCAGAGGGTTGACCAACTTTCTTCGGGGGCTGAGCATGGACAACATCCTTGTAAGAGAAAGCTGGAGCAGAGGATGGCTGCTCGGCTGCTCCCCCTCGCAGACGAAGGGTTAAAACTACAGAAGCATCTCTTTTAATATTATAAAATGAAAGGGGAAGAGAGTCCTCTAATTGTTTACCTCCATATAGAAGTCTCTAAAAAGCTGAGGGAATTCCCAGCCTGTGTTCAAGGGCATGCGAGAGGTTCTGCACCAGATTCGTTGAGTGCACCCAGTGAAGCATGGATTTTCCTGAGGGAAGCAAAATCTGTATCTGAAAAAGAGGGGATGAGAGATCTAGAACACCTTGGATGCCAGAGCGCATCCGAGAGCCCAATTTGGCTGTCCTATTTGACTCACTGCAGCTCGACGCAGTCTCTTTGCATTTGCCCTTTCCTCTGGTGCTAAGGCTGTTCTGGCTATTTAAATAATGGGTCGCGCACTGGAGCAGTAAGTAGATGGAGTGTAGGGGCAGGCTAGTACCTTCGTTGCCTTACACAATGGAAGACGCCGCGCAGAGGTTCGTGGCGTTCTTCGGGTTTCCGACGGGATAGGGAGCCGTCCCAATCTAACCTGCATGGCCGCCGCTAGCCTGCACATAAGATGAAGCCGTTTCCATGTATGCATCAGAGAGTGTGCAACCATTTTTGAGCCCAACACTAGCCTTCTTCCCTTGGTTGGCATCGTGGCTGTGCTCATCGTTGGGTCGGAGAGGAGACGAGGGGCAAGTTTGATCTCTGGACTCCGTGATCCGCACGGCCATGCTGAGGCTTGACGACGGCGAGGAGCTGATGATCGCAGGTAAAAAACTCAGGGTTCATCATGGCTCGGGATCAAGAGATTCTCTTATAAATCCATTGAATACTTGTCATATGTTATGTTATATTGTTTATGTGCGATGTTGTGTTAATTCTACACCCAAATACTTAATTATATGTCTTATTATCATTGAAATCATAGTTGATCTATTCATTATGTGATATAGTGCTAACATTTCAGTGTGATTTCAATAAGTCATCACACATAACCACAATTTAAATAAATTATTGAAAATAATGTGTTTAATTATTAAAGAAAAAATAATAATCTTTGTGAGTTTAAATTGAAAGACTTTATATTCATTGTTTGAACCTTACGTAACAATGATACTATATAAATTAATTAAATATTTATTAGAACATGTAACACATTGAGAAGCCTTTTCTACCATTAATGAAAAAAAACAACTAGTGAATCATTTGAATTTTCCACAAACTTAATATGATAAGTGACAATTTTTTTTAGTGGTTTTCAAATGAGATGTAATATAAATATGATAGAGAACAACAACATGACATCTGCATCTTTAATGATAAACCTCATATATTATGTGACAAGTATTTATAATATGTGACAAGTATTTTGTAGTGGATTTTAAATGTGATGTATTATTAATATGGTAGAAGCCAACAACATGATCATGCATCTTTTATGATAAACCTAATATGATATGTGGTAGTAGACAACAACAACATGACCATGCATCTTTCATGATAATTGTATTTGAATCATTAAATATATGATGATGTTATATTGTTATAATACAGTTCTATGCCATCTTTTTTTTTATAGCTATCTCATCTTTATGAAATCACTATAACTTAAAACTATTCTATAATTCTATTTTATCTCTATTTTAAATTAGCCTATAAGTAAGAGTAAGATATTTTTTAAGGCTTAAGGCCATTCAACAACAAAATTCTAAACCATTATAACAATATACTTTATATTACTTGGAGAAATATTAGAGAATAATAATATTCTTCTCAACCACCCAAAATAAACCCGACTAAAACAAACTTAAAATATATTTATTCAAATAATTTAATAAATATCAAAACTATTTCAATATTTTAAATATAATATAATCCGTTGTTTACCATTTTATTTATCATCATACGTTTGCCTGTCGAGGTAAATCGACAAAATACATGTATTCACTGTACAAGTAATTAACCGCTGTCTTAATAGAGGAACACCATTTTCTTATAACTTTCTTCGAAAATAAATGTAATTAGTCCACACCATTCATATAATACAAAAATGCCGACCCATTTGAAAATTTTGCGAAAGGTTGCATAGTCTAATTTGATTATGAATCAAGTTCTAAAGATACTAAGGACTAATTTCTGACATTTTTAAACCTTTTGGAAAGGTTATTCAGTACAACATGATTATGGAGTAACATGTAAGACTTGGGTACCAACGGTGACATTGTTTAGCTCATCATCACTATTTCTCAAGGCCAACCATGGAAATCTGGAAGCCAAGTGGGAAATTTCCGAACCTATTTTCAAAGTAAAATTGACACACCGTGCTTTCGTTTCCAAGCTCAATTATTGTAGACGCCGGGTCACACACGGTATCTTCCTCCCGACGGAATTCGTCCCATTAGAGGATACATCCCACGAAAGATGCAGTGTCCAATTTCACTAATCACGGCGTCAGATGCAGAAGTATAAGAGAAAAAATTGAAAAACCATATGAAAAACACGAAGATCCGAATGAACAGGACAGTGTCGCAATCGTTATTGGTGAGGGTATTGAGTATAATATAATAATGTGATACTTTCGAAAGAAAACAAAACAGAATTCCATATGGTAGAGAAGAAGCCGGAGAATATTCTCACTGTGATGGTGTTGATGCATTCGTTTGTTTCTGGCCTTTTTCCTGTCCACTTGGTAAACCCTAGGTTAGGTTGCAGAACTTTGCCGTGCTCTGTCCGTCATTGAAAGGGTTCGAATCCTGGACCTCTTGGACCTCTTGATTGATTTTAACCAGGGCGTCGTTGGATCTAGGCTCATTGGCAGAATTCTCTGAGATATCGTGGGAGGATCGGTTACCTTCAACGTATTCTGTTCGAATTTTGAGGGGTGATTGATGGCTGTCGATGAGTAGAGTTTTGTTATGTTTCAGATCAACACAAGTTCGATCTGACTGACGTCTTGTCTTGTCCATCGAAAAAAATGGAGGACAAGCGGAGCGTTGCGCGGGCGCTTTTTGCTGTGCTGCAATGGTGGTGCTTCAATGTTGCCGTCATTATTACGAACAAGTGGATCTTTCAGGTAAATGCCTCTCTCAATCCTTCCTAATTTTCCGTTCTTTAAGGAAAGGAAGTTTCTTTAGTCTTTAATTGGTGTGGTTTCTTGCGCTGATTTTATGAATGTATCCCGTTAGCAGTCTGACAAAACGCTTTCGAGGTAGTTGCTGTGTTTTTGCTTCTACGATGTTTTGGAAATTGTGAGTGTATATACAGAATTAGCGAGTAATGACTGTATCTTATAATCAGTTGTAGTAAATGCCACTTAATTACTTAAGCCACAAGTCACGAGTGATTATAGCTTAATTTACTTAGGTTTCTGTGTTTTAACTTGTAATGGCTGTATCTTATGCCCAGTTTTTGACCAGCATCATCCCGATGGAGGATGTATCATGTAAAATTCAGTCTATGCAGAACCTGGTTATGCGTATTCTTTCAAGAGAAGCTTGACATTGACATATTTTAAATGGTTTCTATAAGTATTCCAGTAATGTGTTCTGTGATGCTAATTTTCCCATCCTGTTTAAAACAATTATGTTGCATAAGTTTCTGTATGACCGAGCTCATTTCAGCTCTTTGAATGTTACCATTTTTGCAATTGTGATGCTAGGTGACTACATCTATGGCGTGTTTACGAAAGTTTCTTTCGGAATTCCATGTATTTCTTAAAAATGCACTATCTCCCTTGTTATTGCATCATACTGTTTCTCAGACCAAAGTTGCAAACATCGCGATTTAATCGCAATGTTTTCAAAAAATCGTGATTTTTTCAACAAAACGATTAAATCGGAGATGTTTTGCACGATTTTTTGAAAAAATCGCTAATCGGGAAAAAATTGCGATTTTTTTGGTAAAAATCGTGGGCCCATCAAACAGCAACCCTATAAGTTCAAAAATCGATTTTTTTTGTCATTTTTGCAGCTCTCTCATTTTCCTGACACACCCTGTTGGCAGTTTATGGTAATGTTAAATTCATCCTTTCACTTAAATTTTTAACATTACCATGAAATGACTCAAGATGTTTAAGAGTGGTTTCGACCTCATTGGATTTCATATGGAGAAACTAGAATTTTAGATTTCACTCAAAATTCAGCAGACTTAATGGTTTTCAGGGTTTCATGGTTTGGGGATTTGCATTGTTTCCATTTGATTCTATTATGTGTAAGGGTATGAGATTGGCATTTTATCAAGAGTATGAAGTCCTTTAAGAACCTTGATGTTGGTGGCATTGATTGTTGAACTTTGTTGATGTTGGTGGTATTGATTGTTGAACTCCCCTACCGTGGCCTTAACAAGAATGTACCCTTCACTCAAAGGAAAACAACTGGTTAGGCATGTTAATCTTTTTCTACCGCATTTTAAGGTTGAGGAAACCCTTCACTCAAACCAAAATCATTGGTTAGGCATGTTAAACTTTTTCAATTTCTATCATGTTATAAGGTTGAGCAATCCAAGTCTAAAGACTTTGAGCTAGATGATGTTTATGTATCTCTTGTTGATGATCCCATTTCTAGTAGCGATGAATCAATGATGAGTTTCATGAGGAGGAGGAGGAGGAGCAACAACAAGAGGAGGAGGTGACACCACCTACCCCTGCTACCGGTAGAGGACGTGGTTTGCCTCCTTTAGATCCTGGTGTTTCAGGATCTGGAGTACAACAGAGTCCATTGCCAGCCCCGCCAGCTTCTTCGTCTAGAGGGAAAGCTGTTACATTTTCTCGCAAGAGGGGCAGAGGAAATCAATAGTATAGGTTATTTGGTGCATTCCTTTGTATATAACATTATGACTCATGATATGAAATACATTATTATATTTTTTGTTGATATTTTGAGGTTGAGTTGAGACTCAGGACTTAGTATTCAGGACATGATTCACTATTATGTGTGATGTAGCACTAGACATGATATTACACGTCTTATATATTAGTTTTTTTTTTTCAGATTTATGTGTCAATGCATTTATTTTATGTTGTGGGTGCTTTAGATATTAAAAAAATTGAAAAAAAATGAATATTTTTGTATGTGCCGATTTTTTCCCGATTTTTACAATTTTTTCCGATTTTTTCCCCTCGCCAATTTAATCCCGATCGCGATGTTTGCAACTTTGGTTTCTCTTCCAGCTGTTTTATAGCCGAGTACTTTTGTTTTATAGACTAAATTGCAGTGTGTATATGTAGTTAATCAGGTCAAGTCGTGGTGTGTATTTCACATTCACACACAATTGGTGTGATGGATGAACGTAGCTTAAAATTAGCTAGCTTAGACATGAAAGTTCACACTCATAACATAGACATGGCACTACAAAATCAGGCAAAAAATGAACTCTGAATTCTCATTTTAGCGAATAAAATTGTACAAGAAGATATGAAAAGTATAAATCCTTACACAATCAACAGTTAATTAGCAATCACCCCGTCAACCCCATGGGAATACCAAGAGAGATATTATATTGGAGCCAAGGGAAGACACAGTGTTATTAACTTATTATTATTTATATTTTCTATATTACAACTAGCATAGATCTATCTTAACTCCATATCTATTAAGCATGAGAAAGATCAAAAGATACCTAGAGTGAAAATCTCTAAATGCTTAAAACTAAAATGTATCTATGCTGATTTATGTTATTATTATATAATATTATTTTTTAATTATTGTCTTTTTTATTTTTATTTTGCATTTTTAGGTTATGACCTTTAACTTTTCTTTGATTGTAGCTTATTAACGTTATTTCACATTACACATCTCATTCATGCTGGCTGTAGCATGCACCACACTTTTCTTGGTGTGATAAACCACAAAATGTCAAGGAAAGAGGAAGAGACAAAGAGGGAAGATGATACATCCTAGGTGTTCTACATGGGAATGGTTAAGTTGTCCAATTGTGCTTGCCTCGTATTCTTGTGTCTCTATGATAAAATCAACATAGCAATGTTGCATGACAAATCTTATCTAAGTAACATGAGACGTCCTCCCCCCTCTATATCTTGTATTTCACGTGTTAGACATGACATGTGTGTGACACGAGTTTGCTCGTGTCCTGTTCGCAAGACACGAGTTTGATAGGTGTCCGACGCGAGCCCTATTGGTGTTTTAAGATTTGGACACGTGTTTTATGAAAAAGCATCTCAAAATTGATTTATTGTCTTATTCTCACACAATTCAGTCACAGGTTTGGAGCTATCAAAGGTTTTGGAGTGTATCTAAGGGCAATAAGCAATGTTAGAAGGGGTTCCAAGTGTTGGGAAGTGGATTTGCCCTTGCCCAACTAATGTTATGCAAGTAAAAATGACATTCTCCTTTATCTTTCATTTTCATCATTTTACTTAAATTTTAAACATTACCATTAATTGACTTAGGATGTTTGAAACTGGCTTTGATCCAGTGGATTTCATATGGAGAAAATATAATTTTAGATCCCACTCAAAATCCAATAGACTTAACAGCTTTCAAGAATTCAGGATTGGGGGAATTGCAACTTTTCCATTGGAGTTTGTTATGTATGAGGGTATGGAACTGACATTTAATTAAGAGGACCAAGCTCTCTATGTATCTTAATCTTGATGGTTTTGATTGTTGAACTCTTATGTCATGACCTTAGTAAAAATGTACTCATCACTCAAGCAAAATCTCGATTTGACATGTTAAGCTTTTCCTATCTTATCTTAATGTTTAGAGGACCAAGCTCTCTATGTATCTTAATCTTGATGGTTTTGATTGTTGAACTCTTATGTCATGACCTTAGTAAAAATGTACTCATCACTCAAGCAAAATCTCGATTTGACATGTTAAGCTTTTCCTATCTTATCTTAATGTTTAGAGGGTGACATAGATGACAAGGATCCCAATATATGCAATGATTTTGATGGTATGTAGTACTAGTTGTATCTGTAGCATGTTTTGTTTGGACACTATGTTGAAAAGTGTAGCAAAGAAGGTCCTTCTTGACTTGTGCCTTAGTCAAGAAAGACCACAACAATCTTTCTTTTAGCATGCACGAGTTCCTAGGAAATAGGACGAGTCATGGAGTAGTTAACAAATGTGCAGAAGTTGGAGGCTCAAATTTTTTTGAGGTTATTTTTGGAAAAGGACGAGTGAGAGTCTCACTGTCTAATTGAGGCTAGGATGAGTTAGAAGAGTCAGTTTAACTGAGTTAACAAATCAGTCACAAGTCTGAGTTCTAAATTTAAACTTGCCAATTATAGCTGAGTCGGAAAGCTTAAAAGGAGTACGAAGTTACTTTGTAATTCATTCTTGTATGCACAGGTTGTGTGTGTGAGAGCTTGTTGTGGGAGGAGCATATCTAGGAACAGCCTATACGCAGTCTTGTGACAGAGAATTCCTTGCAGACTAGCGCTAGGAATTAGGAGAAATTCCTAAGAAATAGGGGCTCAGATTTGTGCTAGGAAATAGGGATTTCCAGCGCTAGATAATAGGAGCTAAATAGCGCAAGGAAGATGGCCTAGATCATTGTAGGGAGTTTCAGCTATAAGTATTAGCAGTGAAGACTGGGTTGTTTTATTGAAACATACCACCTTGTAATGAGATTAATTGCTCAATTTTCTGTTAATAAAATCTACAATGAGCAGAGGATTTTACTAGTTGGGTTCCCTAGAATAAAATTCTGTGTAATTGTGTCTTTATTTCTATATGTAATTCCGCTACTTCTATTGTTGAGAAATTCTGTGTTTTAGTGAAAAGAATTTAGTTTCAGATTGTTTGTCATAGCAGTTGCAAAATTTCAAGGAAATTTAACATGGTATCAGAGCGCCTATTTGTATTAAGACCAACACATCCACAAGAGCATTTCCTCTCAAGAGAAAACAGAGCCAAAGGAGTTGTATACCCCAGGGCCCGAGTTGCAGGACGAAGGAGGAAGTTTAGTTGACCTGTGGAGAATCACTGGAATAGGGTCCGAAGTTTCTGTGCACAGACTTGCATTAAGGCCGAGCATATACTTCTGTTCAGAGGTCCGTATCTCCCTGTGCATGAGACTGAGGAAGGGTCTAGGCTGTTGATTGCTGGTCGAGTTCATGAGGAGGGGACTGAAGGAGTATAGGGCTGCATACGCAAGGTTCTGAGCTATTGCGGAGAAGGTACAAGGGTTGAGTTTCCTGTGGATGTGTGCAAGAGTTAGGATCAATCTTGGACTGAAGTTTCTCATTGAACTGAGTTTGCTGAAAGGGGCTAGTGGCAGCGTTTTCAAGGAAGAGGAGTGTTGGGTGGAAAGTTGTTCATAAGTCTTATGAACAGAGTTTTGGTTAGTAGCTTAAGTACAGAATTGGAGGAGTGTTAGAAGTTGCTATATGTGTCCTAAAGTATAGTCCTTGTGAAGGACTACAAGGCATTTAAGACTTAAGAGGGTTTTTATTGAAGAGCATAGCTGATCAGATTTGTGAAGGGCATATTAGTTTGTGAATGAGAGCTCTCTGGGTAAATAGGATGGTGTTCCAAGGGTTGAGATCAAATCACTGTTTAGACTCTAGAGGGAGCCTCTAACTTCGTTTCATGGAAAGCAAGGATCATGATAGTATTGGAGGATAATGGGGTGGGAGATTTTGTCAAGAACGCTATGCCACCACCGCAAGATCCTCAACAATTAACCCAACATATTAAGAATGATATCAAGGCAAGGAGGATTATTCTAGAAGGGATCATATAGTTACTCATATCCATGAGAAGAAGACAACTTTTTAGATGTTAAAAACTATTTTTGATCTATATTAGAGTACTAGTGATACTAGGAAGCTTGCTCTTAAGGAGAAGCTAAGGAGTATCCATATGAGCGTTGGAGAACCCATTGTCACATATTTGTCAAAGTTCACTTAGGTTCGAGATGAGATGGGTGGTGTGGGTGTGACTGTACAAGAGCATGACCTTGTGAGTTTTGCTCTTTTAGGAGTTCATAAGTCTTGGTATGGGTTCCGGGATGTTGTGAGTGGCAGAGAGAATTTTCCCAGTCAGGAGAGGCTATGGACTGACTACGTTCAAGAAGAGATCGAGAGAGGGACCAAAGATTGTAGATTGATCAAGATAGAGGACGGGGAGAACTTTGCCCTGACAGGCAAGAGCAACAAGGCTAAGGGCAAGGAGGGCCAAGGAGTGGCTGAGTCCAGTCATAAGGGCAAGAAGAAGGATCTAAGTAAGATCAAGTGCTTCCATTGCCATGAGTTTGGACAGTATGCCACTAAGTGTCTTAAGTGGAAGGAGTCCATAAGGATCATGTAGCTACATCAACAGAGGTAGATGCATTTTATGCCTAGTTCAAGAAATATTTCTCATTGATAACTTGTATGGAAAGCTCAATAGATAAAAGTGTATGGTATATTGATTCAAGAACATCCTTCCACATGATCTGGAACAAGAAGAATTTCAGCCACTTGAAGGAGAAGGAAATGCAATTTCAGATTGAGCTAGGACATGATGGCATGTATGCAACTAGTGGAGTTGGCACTATCAGTTTTTAGAGGGACTCAAGTAATTCTCTTCATCTTAGAGATGTCCTCTATGTTCCAGGATTAAAGCAAAATCTTGTTTCGGTAGCTACTCTTGAGTACAAGGGTTATGGTGTCATCTTCAACAGAGGTAAGGCTTGCCTCTAACACTTAGCATCTGGATGTAAGAAGCGGATAGGTGTAAGGAAGAAGAATCTCTACAAGTTCTAGGTAGAGACAAGTGCAACCTTGAGCAACAAGGCAAGAAGCTCTCATAGTAGAGAAGTGATGGTTGCGTGAGAGAATGATAGGGCTCTTAAGATGGAGCCTTTGCCAGTATCTCAGTTTGAGTCTTAGATTGTTGGAACTTGGCAGTTGGGTCGACCAACAAGATGAGGAAGAGCGTAGCCCAGGGCAAGTGGAGGAAGCCACTCAGTCAGTGACTCCCAATACAGGGAGAGTTCAAGCCAAGTGGTCATGGGATTTGTTTAAGGGAGATCATGAGAGAGTTGGATCTTTTGGTATCAAATTCAACCAGAGTAAGCAAACATAGAGGTACACAGGGTACATGATACTTATGACTGAAGTGATAGACTCACAGAGCATGGTTGGAAAGAATAGGTCTTAAAATAAGATTCTGCATAAGAAAGCAGGGAAGTATTCTAGTTTAGAGGGAGGAACTGCAACAACGAAGAAAATGGTAGGGTTGGAGACAGGTGGACGAGGTTCTTCCAGAAGCACCTTCCTTGCTAAGAGGGAGTGTTGAAAAGTGTAGCGAAGAAGGTCCTTCTTGACTTGTGCCTTGGTCAAGAAATATCACAAACAATCTTTCTTTTAGCATGCACGAGTTCCTAGGAAATAGGACGAGTCATGGAGTAGTTAATTCATGCGTCGGAGTTGGAGGTTGAGATTTGTTTGTCTCCAATTGCGAGCTTATTTTTGAAAAAGGACAAGTGAGAGTCTCACTGTCTAATTGAGACTAGGACGAGTTAGAAGAGTCAGTTTGACTCAGTTAGCAACCCAGTCACAAGTCTGAGTTCTAAATTTAAACTTGCCAATTATAGTTGAGTCAAAAAGCTTAAAAGGAGGACTAAGGCACCTTTGTAATTCATTCTCGTATGCACAGGTTGTGTGTGTGAGAGCTTGTTGTGGGAAGGGCGTATCTAGGAGCAGCTTATGTGCAGTCTTGTGACATAGAATTCCTTACAAACTGACACTAGGAATTAGGAGAAATTCCTAGGAAATAGGGGCTCAAATATGTGCTAGGAAATACGGTTTTCTAACGCTAGATAATAGGAGGGAGATAGCGTAAGGAAGAGGAGCTAGATCAAGTGTTCTTGCAGGTATCTCAGTATAGCCTATAACCTTGGCCCTATAACTTGGAGCGTTACTGTTAATATTGGCAACTAGGGCCAATCTCCACCTTGGACAACTCATATGATGAAGATGCTATTTTTATTGGATTCTTATTTCCGAGAGGTGCAAGATTGATCTAAAGATCATCTTGTTTGGATGAACATAAGTGTGATTTTGAATTTTTTATTCACACGTGTAAATTGTCAAGGTCGGCCAGAATCAAATGTAGGCTCATGAAGCCCAACAGATGTGTCTCCAAATCCTTAGCGAATTGTATAAATAAGAGTGACCTTTTCCTCATTTTGGACATCATCCACTCATCACATCTTCTCCTCTCCTCTCCTCATTGATTCGTACAAGTCTAGGCAGCTCTCTCTCTACTTCGCACGTGTGGTAGGAGGCCGAAGTTTTCAGTGTCAAAGTACAGGTCGGATTTCAGAATTCAGGACAATGTTGATCGAGGGTCAACCCTTCACCTTTGACTGCGGTTTTCAGGCAGAAACTCCGATTTTAGGAGGCCGCATTGATTGACATAGATTTCGAGGCATTTGGAGTAGTTTGACTGAGGTTGACTTCAGTGTTGAATTCAAGTTTGACCGTAGATTTCACAACAGCGTTGACTGGGTTTGACTTGACAATTTTGGGTTGACTTTGACCCTCTTGGAAGGTTGAATTGGATTGTTGTTGACTGAGTTGCTTGGAGGACTTTTTGGAGCCACTTTGACCAACGTTGACTCCCTGGTTAGGGCTACAGTTGACTGTTGAATTTGACAGGACTGTTTTGGGCAAATTAAATTTGATATTTGTACTCTCTCTCTGTGCTAAACTATTGAAGAATAATAAGAAGAATTTGATCAAATGGTTTTCCCCACATTGGGGTTTGTCCCTGGCATCAACCGAATATTTTGTCCTCTTGTCTTGGCTCGTCTTCTGCATTTTGTTTATGTTCTATCAGTGTTTACTATCAATGTGTTAAAGTTAATGTGATTGCTAATCTGGAAATTGATATTGGGTTAATAAGGAAAATTGAAGTAAATTGCTCTTAAGCATAGAACATACCATTAACATGGAAACATTGCCTAGGTGAAGACAAAGCCCAAGCAAGAGTGAGAAAAGCAATCGCTAAGATCTGTTGGACAAGGACAAGAGTCAATGGATTCCTCATTTTACTTCAAATCTGAAGACAAGCTCAATGATAAATTTGATTATCATGCATGGAAGATGTCTTTAGACTTAACTTTGGAAGATAATGATGTCATGGATTATGTGTAGGGAAAAATTGCTGAGCCTCCTTCAAATGCACCGACTGCCTTTAGAACAAAGTACAAGAAAGGTGAGGTCAAAGCTAAGAAGGTTATCAGGGATTCCTTTCAAAAATATTTGGTTGCTTACATTTTCGAGCTGGGCACATCTAAGGAGATGTATGACAAGATGGTGAGTATGTTCAAAGCTAGCAAGGCAAACCGAATCCTCTTTCTCAAGAACAAGCTGAAGGACATCAAGATGGATAGAGGGGAATCCATCCAATATTACTTAATGAGGATTACCGAAATAAAATATGATCTTCTATCTATTGGAGAGGTTATTGCTGACCGAGAGCTCACTCTTATTGCCCTTGGAGGTCTTCCCCGAGCATGGGATGTATTCAATACCACTCTCCTCAACAATGACAAGATTCCAGGGTATGATGAATTGTTGACTAGATGCACTCAAGAAGAAACAAGGATGATAGAGAGAGACATGCCTTCAAATAGGAATGATCCCACTGCATTCTCCACTCATTCTAAAAGGAAGAACAATGCTGGTCCAAAGAAACAAGGTCAAGGAAGACATGGATTCAAAGAAGGAAGAAAGGGAAGATGCTTCAATTGTAATAGGTTTGGCCACTTTGCTAGAGAGTGTCCTAATAAAAGGGATACACCACGAGATGATGATCACAACCACAACAATTTCAAGGGAAATGGAAATCAAAGAAATAACAGGTTCAACAACAAAGGAAAAATAAATGCTCCAACTGCATGATAGGGAAATGGTCGACCTACTAAGAAGTCAAGAAACTCCACAACCACAACAATTTCAAGGGAAATGGAAATCAAAGAAATAACAGGTTCAACAACAAAGGAAAAATAAATGCTCCAGCTGCACGATAGGGAAATGGTCGACCTACTAAGAAGTCAAGAAACTCCAGGTATGAGGAATCTAATGTTGTAGATAAGAAAAATGAATTTTATCTTATCTCTGCCCTCACTACTGCCTCTCCTCTGCACACATTGTGTAATTGGTTGATTGATAGTGGATTGAAAAGGAAACCAGTTTGGAGATCATACTTGGAGACAATGCCACCTATTCCTTGAAAGGGACAGGGACTGTTACTCTTCTTTTAAATCAAGGTCAAATCCTTCATCTACAAGATGTAGTATATGTACTTGACTTGAAGAAGAACCTGATATCTATTTCGACGATGGAAGACAAAGGATTCAAGGTGGCATTTATTGATGGGAAGGTACGCATTTGGAAAAGGAACTTCAAAGATGCTTTCACTCTTGGATTTAGGGTTGATAACCTTTATTAGGTTGGAGGAAGTCCTTTGGGAACCATGACATGCAACACTTCTCTTCAATCTGAATTATGGAATCGGAGGTTCGCTCACCTTCATTATAAAGCTCTACCTAATGCTAGGAAGATGGTCACAGTATGCCCGAATTCAAAGTAGAACATGAAGGTGTTTGTCAGGGTTGTGCCGAAGGGAAACATACAAGGGGACTATTCCCCTCTAGTGATAGTAATACTACTGAAATTATACAATTGATCCATTCTGATTTTTCTAGTATGTCGCTTGTAACATCTTTGGGAGGATATTTGTACTATGCTATTTTTGTGGATGACTTCTCTCGCAAAACTTGGATCTATCTCTTGAAGAAGAAAGACAAAGTGTTCAAGTGGTTCCGCTCTTTCAAAGCCTTGGTTGGAAATCAAACAGGGAAGAAGATCAAAACATTGATGATCGATAATGGAACCGAATATGAGTCAAATGAGTTCAATGACTATTGTAGAGAAGCTGGCATTAAGAGGGAGACCACTACTGCTTGTACTCCTGAACAAAATGGAGTTGCCGAAAGGAAGAATCGAACCATCATTGAAGCTACTCGTGCCATGCTTCATGACCAAGGCCTACCAAAGTTTATATGAGGAGAAGCTTCCAACACTACCATGTATGTTCAAAATAGATGCCCACATCAAGCATTGGACTCCAAAATTCCTGATTAAGTTTTCACCAGTAAGAAACTTGATGTTTCTCACTATAAAATTTTTAATAGTTCCGTGTATTTTCATGTTCTGAAGGAAAAGAAAAGCAAGTTGGATGCATCTAGGAAGAAAGGAACATTTGTGGGCTACAGTGAAACTTCAAAGCCATATAGAATCTATGTGCCTAGTCAAAAGGAAGTGGAAATAAGCCATGATGTCACCTTCGATGAAGATGTTGTCCTTGGGAAGGTTAGAGATATTCCTATTCCGAAGAAGGACAAAGATGAAGATGCAGGAAAGTAGGAAGAATCGACAGATGAACCGATGCTCGATGTTGAAGGGCCGATGGATCCCATTGATCCACCTCCTGGTGAGCCCTATTCCTCGAAAAGGAGACCCTCATGGCTCAAAGACACTCTTGAAGATGCCGAGAGACACATTGCACAAAGGGGGACATTTCATGAAAGTAAGAAGCCGAAAAGGTACCAAGGGTACTTAGCTGCCATGAGCACCATTGTTCAATCTGAGCTTGACACGTTCGAAGAAGCCGTGAAGCACCAAGTTTGGAAGGATGCAATGAACGAAGAGTATGATTCGATCACGAAGAATGATGTCTGGGATGTGGTTCCTAGACCCAAGGACAAGTCCGTGGTCACTTCTAAGTGGCTTTACAAAATCAAACATGGAGTTGATGGGAGTGCTGAAAAGTTCAAGTCCAGGTTCGTTGCTCGAAGTTTCTCTCAAAAGGAAGGTGTGGACTATGATGAGATATTTGCACCGGTTGCCCGATATACCACCATCCGTTCGATTATTGCCCTTGCTGCCTCTCAGGGATGGAATCTACATCAAATGGATGTCAAAACAACTTTCTTACATGGCTCGCCTAAGGAGGAAGTTTATGTAGAGCAACCCGAAGGGTTTGAATTTCTGGACCGAGAGTCACGACTCACATGTATGCAAGTTGAAGAAAGCCCTCTATGGGTTCAAGCAAACCCCTAGGGCTTGGTATGAGAGGATCGAAAACTATCTTATGAAGCTGGGGTTACAAAAAATGAAGCTGATCCGAACCTTTACTTCAAGGTTGAAAATGATAGGCCTCTCATTTTGGTGCTTTATGTGGATGATCTCTTTTTGATAGGTGCAGACCTTCTCATTCATCAATGCAAGAGGGAGTTGGCTTCTGAATTCGAGATGAAGGACCTAGGGTTGATGCACTACTTCCTAGGCTTGGAGGTCTGGCAAAAGCCTGGTGAGATTTTCCTTTCTCAAGGAAAATACATTGTGAAGCGACTTGAAAGATTTCGGATGGTGGACTGCAAGTCTGTGACTACTCCGATGGAACTCAACTTCAAGAAGCTATCTAGAATTGTTGCTGGGCCCGATTTGCAAAATCCTTCCGAGTATCATCAACTCGTGGGGGCCGTGATGTTCTTGGTGAACTCCTGTCTGGACATATGCTTCACAGTGAATATGTTGAGTCAATTTATGGTCGATCCTCATCACATACTTTGGATTGCTGCCAAGAATCTTTTGACATATCTTCGAGGTACAATCAACTATGGATTGAGATACACTATCGAGAATTTGAGGCTCCATGGATATACTGATGTTGACTGGGCTGGCAGTATGGTGGATCATAAGAATACATCTGGTTGTTGCTTCTCACTAGGTTTTACTTCAATATCCTGGATGAGCACAAAGCAAAAATCGGTTGCTTTGAGCACCGCCGAGGCCAAATACATTGCTGCTAGTATGGTCTGTTGTGAAGCTGTTTGGTTGAGGAAGCTCTTTAGTGAGCTATTTGAGCATGTGCTGGATACCATCGTGATCTACTGTGACAACCAAAGTGGTATTCGTCTTTCTGAGAATCCCGTGTTCCACGACCGCTGCAAGCATATTGATATCAGGTACCACTTTATCCGAGATATGGTACAATGGGGAGCAATAAGGTTCCATCACATTGCGACTGATGAGTAGGTCGCAGATATTCTCACGAAGCCCCTAGGGAAGGTCAAATTCTTAACCTTCCATGAGAGACTTGGAGTTGTGGAAAGACCCTCCCATGAGTGTCTCGCATGAGTTGGACATTGAGCTCTGGGAGCTCCGGGGGGCTTGCAAGTACTTTTTGGAGCTATGAGCGACCATAGGGTGAGTGGTTCACCTTTCCCTAGTGGTGCGCTGTGTACAGGGTGAGTGGTTCACCTTTCCCTAGTGGTGCGCTGTGTACAGGGTGAGTGGTTCACCTTCCCCTAGTGGTACGCTGTGTACAAGATGAGTGGTTCACCTTCTCCTGTGAACCCCATGTTGGTTGACATATGCATAGGATGAGCGGTTCACCTTCTCCTATGACATATGAGCAGGATGAGTGGTTCACCTTCTCTTACAGGTGCCCCAACATACATCCTACCCATATAATCCGGGACTCATGGGAAGTACCTCTCATTTGGCCAATGAGTTGGGAAATGAGGATAGAGACCATAACACTATCGATGGACGCATCGTGTACTACCATACTCTCTATGCTAGGATGCATGGTGTTCAAACTACTTGATCTAGGATCAATTGAGGTTTTGCCTCTAGATTGACTTTAGGTCAATGAAGAGTGGCAAGGTCTTGTGACTCACTCTCGATCAATTCTTCTTCATTATTTTTTCATGATTCAGTAGAGCAATGCAATGCAGGGATGACAAATATGGTATTTCTCGCTAGTTGAGAGGGAGTGTTAAAATTGAAAGCTAGGGTCAATCTCCACCTTGGACAACTCATATGATGGAGATGATATTTTTATTGGATTTCTCTTTCCGAGAGGTGCAAGATTGATCTAAAGATCATCTTGTTTGGATGACCAGAAGTGTGATTTTGAATTTATTATTCACATGTGTAAATTGTCAAGGTCGGCCAAAATCAAATGTAGGCTCATAAAGCCCAATATATGTGTCTCCACACCCTCAGTGAATTGTATAACTAAGAGTGACCTTTTCCTCATTTTGGACATCACTCACTCATCACATCTTTCTCTCTCCTCTCCTCATTGATTCGTACAAGTCTGGGCAACTCTCTCTCTACTTCGCACGTGTGGTAGGAGGCTGAAGTTTTCAGGGTCAAAGTATAGGTCGGATTTCAGAATTCAGAACAACGTTGATCGAGGGTCAACCCTTCACCTTTGACTGCTATTTTCAGGCTGAAAATCCGATTTTAGGAGGCCGCATTGATTGTCACAGATTTCAAGGCATTTGGAGTAGTTTGACCAAGGTTGACTTCAGTGTTGACTTCAGGTTTGACCGCATATTTTACAACATCATTGATTGGGTTTGACATGACTGTTTTGGGTTGACTTTGATCCCCTTGGAAGGCCGAATTGGATTGTTGTTGACCGAGTTGCTTGGAGGACTTTTTGGAGCCACTTTGACCAACATTGACTTTTTGGTTAGGGCTATAGTTCACTGATGAATTTGACAGGACTGTTTTGGGCAAATTAAATTTGATATTTGTACTCTCTTTTTCTGCTGAACTATTGAAGAATAATAAGAAGAATTTGATCAAATGGTTTTCCCCACATTGGGGTTTGTCCCTAGCATCAACCAAATATTTTGTCCTCTTGTCTTGGTTTGTCTTCTGCATTTTGTTTATGTTCTATCAACATTTACTATCAATGTGTTAAAGTTAATGTGATTGCTAATCTGGAAATTGATATTGGGATAATAAGGAAAATTCAAGTAAATCGCTCTTAAGCATGAAACACACCATGTTTATCTAAAATTAACAGTTACTTTAACCTTGACTTGTGTCCATGGACGTGTACTTATAAAATCAGTCGATGTTCCTTTGCTAATGTTTATAGCTTGCTCCTTAATGACACCACATCACTATAACCTTAGACCCTCATCACTGTAACTTTGGCTCGTGTTCCTGTATGGCATTGCGTCCCTGTAACCTTGACCTCATAACTTAGTGCTTCGACTCGTGCCACATCCCTGCAAAGACCCTTGTTGATTTGCTAAGTGATGCCAAGATCTGATTCTACCATTGTGATCGAGGCTTTGTAGCGTTGTAACTTGGCGTGTCATTGTAACCTTGACTCATGTTCATGGATGTGTACCGGTAAACTTGGTCGACGTTGCTCCGCTAATAAGGGTATGACAATACCAACTTTATTGAAAGGGAGAGCCAGAAATTGTCTTTTTTTGGCAAGAAAATCTGTGTTGTTGAAATCAGTGCCGAAGTAGAAATTGCTATGACTTGTTTCTAGGAATTTACAGGGTAAGTTCCTTAGATCAAACACCAAAGGTCACCGCTCACAAACAGATCACAAATCAGTACACCAGTATTTGACATGGTTAAAACCCTCGAAGAGGGAAACAGTTCATGACCTGAGCCAACGCGGCCACTTCAGGGAATTTATTAATATAAAAATGAAAATTTACATAAGCTTCTCTCATAAACGGTTACCGGACAAATGACCCTCCATATTCTTTAAATAGAGATCATGGACCAATCGGGTGTCAAGCCACAGATCAAGTGTTGGTAATACCGAAGAGAGAGTGAACCGTCGGATCACTACATATCGTGACCGTCGAATTATAAGTTACAAATGTACATAGTAAAGAAACACACTTTACCTAACTCTATGCTAGACCAAGTTATACTTAACTATTTCCTATGTGTCAGAATATCCTAACATCTCCCCTTAAGAACAACTTGGAATAGGATTGAAGGATTTACAAAGGTGACACAAAAGGAGACTATTTCCTATGTGTCGAAATATCCTAACACCCCCCCTTAAGAACAACTTGTGATAGGATTGAAAGATTTACAAAGGTGACATAATAGGAGAAGGAAGGAGGCATTAGAGCCTATCCCCCCTTAATGATAACTTTCTTGAACTCCAAGCACAGATCGAAGTTTGGTAAACTTCGCTTCTGTGAGAGCCTTTGTAAAGATATTGACAACTTGATCATTGGTTGAACAATACTGCACTTCAAGAACACGATCATGAATGAGCTTTCTGATGAAGTGTATATGAAGCTCAATGTGTTTCATACGTTGATGCTGAACTGGATCTTTACATAGCTCAATGGCACTCTGATTATCACACAAAAGTGTAGTTGGATGTTGCTGATGAAGACCAAATTCAGACAGGATCTGACGAAGCCACATGGCTTCCTTGCTGGCTTCAACTGCACCACGATACTTTGCTTTTTCCGAAGAAAGAGAGATGGCACTTTGTTTCTTACAAGACCATGTAATAGGTCCTGAACCAAGAGTGAATACATATCCTGCAGTAGACTTTCGATCATCAGGGTCACCAGCCCAATCAAAATCAGTGAAACCAATCCACAATGGCGATGCTCTTGCACTGTAATGAATCCCGAACTGCACTATACGTCGAATATATTGAAGTATTCTTTTAGCTGCTTTCCAATGACTTTCATGAGGTTGGTGCATAAACTGAGCAACAAGACCAACAACAAAGGAAAGGTCCGGACGAGTATGGGTTAGATAAAGAAATTTACCAACAAGTTGACGGTATAAGGTAGCATCAACTTCAAGGGTAGTACAAGTGACTGAAAGCTTGACTCCAGATTGAAAGGGAGAAGGGGTTGGCTTACAGTCTTCCATGTGAAAGTGGCGTAGAAGATCACAGGCATACTTGGACTGAGAAAGGGTAATACTTTCTTTGGATTGCAAGACTTGAAGACCAAGGAAATAATGTAAGTGTCCTAAGTCTGTCATTTCAAACTTCTTTTTGAGGCTAGACTAAACATGGTTTATATGGTTTGGATCACTAACAGTAAGGATAAGATCATCAACATAAAGAACAAGTAACAGTAAGGATAAGATCATCAACATAAAGAACAAGGATGATGAAGGACTTACCCACTTTCTTGGTGTAGACAATGTTGTTAGAATGACACCTAGAAAAGCCATTATCTAAGAGAAATCTATCCATTTTGGCATACCAAGCCCGAGGAGCTTGTTTGAGACCATAGAGAGACTTCCTAAGGCGATAAACAAGGCTAGATTCGTTTTGGATAAAGCCAGGGGGTTGTTCCATGTAGATTTATTCATGCAAATATCCATGTAAGAAGGCAGATTTAACATCCATCTGATGGCAACAAGGGAAAGAACAAGGCAGATAGAATTCTTTTTGGCAACAGGGGAGAAGGTTTCAGTATAGTCAATGCCTTCAACTTGTGAAAATCCTTTAGCAACAAGACGAGCTTTATGTCAATCCACTTTTCCATCTGGTCCAAACTTTGTTTTGTAAACTCATTTGCTGTAATAGGACAAGTTTTCTTCCCTTTGGAAGAGGAACAAGATCCCAAGTATTGTTTGCCAATAAGGAACGATATTCTTCATTCATAGCTTCATCCCAATCTGGATGACCTGAATCAGGATCAGGATTTTCTGGAACTTGAGCCAATAAGGAAGAGGCTCTTTCGAATTGAGAACGTGTACGACGTTGATCTGCATGGTCACCTGCCCGAGAAATTGCTGCATCCCGAGTAGAGCGGACCCATCTTGGAAGCTGTGGAGCTGAAGGAATATCTTGAGGAGGTGGAGGAGGATTGTCATCCTTGCTGTCATCATTCGAACTAGAAGGAATGCTGTCAAAAATAGAAGAGATAGAGAGAGGTGGCACATATGCCGAATCAGGTTCGCAGGCCAAAGGTGTCACACCCACCGAACTAGGCTCGCAGGCCGATATATTTTCATCAAATTTTACATCTCTTCTAATGATTACATTTTTGGATTTTAGTTGAAGAAGTCTATATCCTTTTACATCTTCAGAATATCCAACAAAAATGCATTTTTCACTCTTAGGTTCTAAGGCTTTATGTTTCGCATCTAGAATATGGGACCAAGCTTCACTTCCAAAAACACGAAAGTGACTTACATCTGGTTTGATTGAGCTCCATGCTTCTTCTGGAGTTATATTCCTTAAAACCTTAGTAGGGGTGCGATTCACGATGTAATTTGCTCAGTTAATTGCTTCTGCCCAAAAATTAAGACCAAGTCCTTTAGATTGAAGCATACAATTAGCCATTTCTTTTAAGGTGCGATTCTTCCTTTCAGCTACACCATTTTGTTGTGGAGTATATGGAACAATATGTTGCGATTGAATGCCATGCTCAGTGCAAAAGATGATAAATTTGTTGTTAACATATTCTCCTCCATTGTCTGATCTTAACTTAAGAATTTAATGTCCAGATTGTTTCTCAACAAATGCCTTAAAGGCCAAGAACATGCTAAAAATTTCACTCTTGAGTTTTAAGAAGTATACCCAAGTGCGTCTGGAAAAATCATCAATGAAAGTTAAGAAGTATTTGCAGCCAGAGAAAGAAACAACAGGAAGTGGACCACATAAATCATTGTGCACAAGCTGCAAAGGGGCTGAAGCGTGCGAAGAGGCACATTTGTCAAAACTATCTCGATGATGTTTTCCGAGTACACATCCGGAACAAACACCAGCTCGGCAAGATACCATAGGAAGACCTGTCACCATATTTTCTTTACATAGAGTTTGAAGAGAGCGATAGTTTAAGTGACCAAATTGCTCATGCCAAAGTTTGCTCACTTCATCACTATGAGCAACAAAAACCGACGGAAGACATCATAACCAAAGTTGTTAAACTTATATAACCTTGTGGAATCATCAACAATGCCAGTAGCTAAAATATGTCTAGGATCTTTGAGGTCCTTGATTACAACATCACGAGGTGAGAATTCTACTGTTTTCCCTTCGCCTGAATGAGTTATTTGATAAACAGATAGAAGGTTGCAGGACAAGGTAGGAACACATACTACATCATTAAACTGACCATTATCTAGATGAATAGTTCCAGATCCTACAACACTAAGAGATCTATCATCACCAACATAAATATTTTTGGTGTTACAATCATTTAAAGAAGAAAACATGGCTTTATTTTTGGCCATGTGGTGAGAGGCTACGGAATCAATGAGCCACTCATGAGAATGAGAAGAAGAAGATACATTTAATGCATAAGCAGATCTTGATGCTTGACAACCACATGCAGAATGTGCCATTCCTGAAGATGAAGTTGAAGAGTGCTCCAAATTGATGTGGTGCTTCTTCATTGCTGCTTCCAAGGCTTCCATCTTCTTAAAACATTTGGACTCTACATGGCCATGACGATTACAAAAGTTGCAATGTCTATTTGTTTTCTTCCCTTTGTTTTTATTTGCCTTATCAGTTTGTTGAGTTGGTTTTTTTAGTTTGCTGAAATTGCTTAAGACCCTTGTTTGGTTTAGGAACATTCTTTTTAGGATACTGCTTCTTGGGATTCTTTTGATATGGTTGTTGTTGGGCTGCTAAGGCTTTCTTAGAAGAGTTTCCAGTATTAATAAGACCAAGGTGTAAGAGTTTTTCTTGTTCTCTTATCAAAGAATTGCAAAATGCATCAAAAGAGGGGGATTTGTAGGCTGTTCCTTGAGAAATGAAGGCTTCTCTAGTGGAATGGAAGGTGGAAATAAATACAGAGTATGCAGGGCCAAGCTTAGCAAGAATGGAATAGATAAGGCTACGGTCTTCCTTTTTCACCTTACAACTTTCTAAAAGAAGTCTAAGGGTCTTGAAATTGGACAAAAAATCTTCAATAGAGGAGAAATTATTGGGGTCCAAAGTAAGCAACTCATTTTCAAGCTGGTGGGCCCTGATTTCATTTTGAATGCCAAAAATAGTATTTAGCTTTTTCATCGCTGCATCAGGGGTGTCAATTTCTTGGATATGAAATCGAAGATCTTGAGAAATGATTTCTCATTATTTCTTATGGTTTTTAGCCTTGAAAAACATGTAGTCAAGGAAGAAGAGGGGACAACCTTATTAGTTTCATTAATGTGTTTTTTTAGTAGAAGAGATTTCATTAACATTGCCTTTATGAAATATTTGATGATGAATCTCTAGAACTAGAAACACAATGGAAGCATCTCTAGAGAGGGAATTTTAAGGTTCAACTCAAGATAACCTTGATGGTCTGAGATCTAAAGGATCAAAGAAACTATACCTCATTGGGGTTATGAGATATGCATGTGTAGAATGCTATCCAATAGTTTAGGGGAGATTTGAGATTTGGAAGTTCTACATCATACCTTTACGAGGGTTACGAGACTTTGCAAGTGTTAATGGTGTCCAATGATGTTGAAAATTTGGATGAGAGCTAGAAATATATACCTTTTTGAGGAATAGGAGACAACTTGATGGAGTTCAAAGCTTGAAGATTTTGAAATGGTTAAAGATGTTGTCTAATGTGTGATTCCTCATCATACTATAAGGTCGTGATTGTTAAATGTATTGGTTATTGTTATGTAGAGTTTGTTTCTATGTTAGCGGATTGATTATTTAGGAGGTTGTTAGATATAGTGGGATTTGAGAGTTTCTTTCCAACTATTTAGTTCCTAGATTAGTGTGTGGTTGAGATGTTCTCTCAACAAGTTGTTAGTATGGTCAAGAGAATCATATAGCTTGCCTATCTTAAAGCCAAAGCCTGAAATATTTATATTTAACAATTTTGATTGGATAATATACTCAAAACAATTTTGATTGTGTGAAGAAAATATTTCTACCCTCCCATTTTTTAATCATTAAGGTTTCCATTAATGTATCGGTTACAAAGTTGGTTTGGAAGGATTCACCAAGATTCCTAGAAATTAATGGAATTAGTGAGCTTTGATCACCTGGAATTCTCAATGGTGGCAAGTATGTTAGGCTTTGGATCATTGCTGATTGAAGGATTTGTCCATGTTATAATTTGCTCATTTGTTGGGGGACTATAAGGCCACAAGAGATTTATGTTTAAAATTTGATGTATACAAAAATATGATGGTAAGTTGAGCTTGAAAGTGTTTTCACAACTTGGTGATGGTGGAGGGATTATATCATAGTGGCATGGGCCTTGAACTTATGATATAGGCATTGAGATGTTGTGTGGTATGTGGTGCTTGTCATGCCCCTTGTGCATTGTTGAGGTGTGTTGTAGAATTTCACTGACTTGTCGTTAGACGTGCTAGATGTGCTTGATGAAGCATGTTGCTTTGTCAATTTCCATTTGTGTAGACACAAAACTGCATATAGGTGGAGGAATTAGATAGGTGACATCCATTGATATTGCAAGTAGAAAAAAAATGATATATTATGTTGTGTTGTGCAAAGCATGTTTGTAGCTATGTTCGATGAAAGCAAGATTTTATCCTAAGTGGGGGGATGTTTATGATTGTGTATCCAAAGCAAATGAAAATGTGTCATGTTAACAACTCCTATTTGCTTGTAGTCTTTATGATGAAAGGATGTGTACATGTCAAGCCTTGTGTCCGTGAAGACATTACTAGATGATAGATAGGAACTTTGGATCTTAATCATTGACAATAAATGGGGGAAATCTAAAATTGACATAAATGTGTCTGAAGAAATGTTTCCTAGTGTCCTGTGTTAAGAAGAGATTACTAGAAGATAGAAAGGAACTTTGGATCTTTGTCATTGTCAATAGATGCAAACAATCTAAAATGGACACAACTATGTGTGAAGAAGTGTTTTTTCGTGTCCTATGCTAAGCTGATTTTCTTCCAAGGAATCATGATTGCCATATTCGAGAATTGATCAACTACGACAAAAACTACATGACATGTGGTCAGGATGCCTATCAAAAATCCATGGAAACACATTTCTTTGGGCACAAAGGAATGGGTGCAGGAACATACAGCCAATGCTTCCAATTGGCTGGTTTGGCAATTGCACAAGTGACACATCCTTTTTGGTATAGTTCTCCACATTGTTGTGAAGGTGTGCTTAGTAGAAATACTTGGAGGGTTGTTGATGTCTTATGGATGTTGATGTAACCTGTCTTAGAGTAATGGATCTCCCATATAAGTGTGTTAGGCTTGTGTACATATGGAACACAAAGTTTACTAAATCAGAAAAAGTTGTCATAGACATGAAGATCTAACCATGATGCTTTTAGGAGAAGGTTTGCAAAAATTCAGGCAAATCTAGATCTACTCCATAATACTTTGGCCAATTGAGTGTCTGATGTCCAAAGGTGTCCAATACAATCAACAATACATGTGCTACTGGTTGTCTCAAATAGTTAACCAGAAATTGGGATGCATTGTAGTTATGATTGATCACTTGATGGAACTATTGTAGGAAGGTCATCCACTTTAATTAGTGTGTTTAGTAGCTTGCTATGGTTAGACAAACATCAAAGGGTTATGGTTAGAATGTATAATAGTCTCCTTACCAAGAACGTAATACCACTATTGCTTAACAACTTGGAGGATCACTTAAAATTCTAGATCCGAATAATTTCTAATGACATCACTGAAGGATTCATAGTGGTACATGGTGACTTGTCCATGCTTTTGAGAAATCTAGGGGCAGTGAGTGTAGGTGATTTCTCTTATATGATAACTGTTTGTGGTGTATTTTTATTTGTCTTATTTAGCTTCTTCTTTCACTTGTTTCTTATTATTGTTTATTCCATCAAACAACTACCAAACCATAAAGAACAATACAACAAAGACACAAGATATAGGCGATCAGCCATGGCTAAAACCTCTCCAATTTGAGAGGAAAACCCACAAGAATTCTTCTTCTTATAGAATCTTTAGTTGACGAATTCCAAGACCTAGACCCTTGACTATAGACCCTTCAAGACCAAGTTAAATATGTTCCTTGATGTGCTTCCCTTCCTTTAAGCCAACGTTGGTCAAATTTGCTTTCAAAGATCAAACTTCTGCCCTTCTTCAAAATTTCGGTTTGCTGTAATAGGACTGCAACTTCGGCCTTTTGTTGCAGTAACCCTAGATTTCACGTGAGACTAGAAGATGGACAAAATTGTCTCCTCTTTCCTTCACTTGAATTCCCTTGCTTGTGATCTTGGATTTTAGATGAGACCACCTTTAGCTTGAAATTTTAACTCTTGAAGATGATTGTAATGTTGATGCTTGCTGCTACAAAGTGATGCCCAAAATTTTCGTATGTGTGGAGGAAAAATAACCCAAAAATAGGCCCACAAAAAACTTCAATCATCTTCCTTCGATTTCTTCTTATCTTCACTGGAATTAGACTTCCTTTTCTTCCTTGATCGAACTCTTTTCTTGCTTGATTGATTGCAGTCTTGAATGAGTTCGAGTTCCTCTTTATATAGGCTTCTTGGGTTCTCTTATTAGGCTGATATCTCCTTCTAGGCAGGCCGACTAGCTCTTTGAAGGCTGACTTGGAGCTTGCACCATGACAAGGTCTTGAAGGGTCTTTTTGACTCATATTTGACTTACACAAATTCTTTTACAATATGTAACATGCCCAAGAAAGGTCTTTCATACATGACAATGATTCACTAGACTTGTAGACTCAATAGCAAGCCCTAGAAGCTCTCAATGGGAGCTTGACCTAAAAGTAAATTTTCCTTGAGCATGAAACCCATGCCTCAAGATTAACAATAATAAATATATTTTTCTCATTACATCAGATACATAAAATCATGATTACATATTTCATTATGAAGACCAAATGTACTTACAAATTTCAACACTCCCTCTTAACTAGGGAGGTATTCATAATCCATACAAGGTACTTGGACATTCTTAATATGAAGAATTCTCATAAGAAGAGTCGGATTGGTAACCCATCAGTATGTCATCATATCATCCAACATTGCCACATAGCAAGGCCTTGACTAACAACTCTATCTCTCCACAAGATCAGACCACAATACTGACGAGACCAATGATTTATGGACACCATCATCATTGTCTCTCAAGGAACATACTCCACTTGCATGTTCACAGAGTATGTCCTTCAAGGAATATTGGTCCTCTACGACTTCTCTTATCTCGGATGCCCTACCACATCCTCAAAGAGTATCAGATGCCAGATGCTTACCCAACCCTCCATTCTTTCTTCCCAAGTGAAGACAAGAATGATGTGCCTATCTCTCCCTCTCGACTAGGGAGGATATACCCATTCCAATGAAGGAATGTACCCATTCCTAAAAAGGAATGTACCCAAGCTCCCTCTTAACTAGGGACTTATCCAAGCTTCCTCTTATCCAAAAACTTGCTTTCAATAGCAACCTTTTTGCCTTTGGTGGAGATCATGGGTCCTTCTGTTGCTTGTAGAGCTCCTCCATTCAATGTCATGAATTTCATTTTAAATATTATGGAGCCTTCATCTTTAGGGACTTCTTTGTAGGGCATTGACCATCCATCGCTTTCTTTCTTGTACCATGTCAGTAATGTCATCTTTCCTTTCATTGCAAAGTGATCTACTAGACCATATCTGGCTTTTCTTCATACTGCTACCTCGTCCACATCATGCTTCTTTTAGGATCTTTCATCCACTACATGAGTACTAGTTGTAACATTCACAACTCCCTTTTGGTAGCCTTGTATCAACCCATCCCAAAATTGTTCAAAATAAACAAATATTGAACATCAAATCAAAATTACTTTTTGTGATGGCTCTTCATCATGACATCTGCTTGTTGCAACATCAACATCATGCATACATATTGAGACATCTCCAAGATATTCAATTGTCAAGGGTCTTCTTTCTTTCCAAACTTTTCCAAGGTCGTCCTATCTTTCCCATGGAGATATCATAGCCAATTCTTCTAGTCATCGGATGTGTATTTCCTTTTCTATGTGACCATAGTTGCATCTTTCACGATCTCTTCTTCTCTTTATTCATATATTGCTTCCTAGGAACTTCCAATCATAGTTCCTTCATCTTTGTCAACCACATCATATTTCATATGAGGACATATTATGTTGATTTCATCTAGTCAATATGTGAACCATGCCTTCAATGCATCTTTCCAAAAGAAGAGAACCCTTTCTTTTGATCATCCTCATGAGGTACAGTATCTATCCCAATTATCTTCAACTATATGATGACATGACCTAACTTATCAAACATATGCATACATACCTCTTTCCTTCTTTTCGTCATCTAGTCTTACTTCAACAACTTCCTTTCCTTGATTGAGAGCGTTTCAACTATCTCGACATGTTGCATTCCTTTGTCATCATACCATCATTTTTCAAACAATGAATCCCATCCAAGATGGAATTTTCAGCGAGACATTTGCTTTTTCCAAGAGATGAACCTTCCAATGAAGATTCCAATGGAGGATCTTAACTATCCTCATCGTGCAAATGTTCCTTTGCAATGATGTATGATGAGCTTGATATTAGATGACTTCCTTCTACCCATAAGTACTACTTATGCTTCTAATGAGGTTACCAAGAGCTACTTCCTTCTAATGATGACTGCCATAGACTTTTGCTTCAACTATCTTTCAAGCTTCTTTTGATGTCATGAGCTCTTGCTTCCATCATATACCATGATACCATCTCCTAAAATTATGCATCCTATCGTGCTTCTAATGCCTCCTACCATGATAGCTATATTTGACAAGTACTGAAAAGAACTCGATGGAGAAGATTATCTCAATCATAGTAGAGATCTTTGACATCTTCCTTCTTTGACATCTTCTTCTCAGCATCTTCCACTTCTTCGATGATATGGGCTTCTTCCCTTCCAATTTTGTTGTTTTCCTTCTTGAGCTTGGAATAATCTCTTTTGTAGTGCCCATATTCTTGACAGCCATAGCATTGGACCTTGGCCATATTCTTCTTTCTTTTTTGAGGGCCAAATGTTCCAAACTTCCCTTTTCTCTTAGCCATGGTAGCAAATGCTTGTGTTTGCACGTTCGATTGCACATCACTTTTTGCCTTTAGCCTTGTTTCTTCAATTTTGCATAATGACCAAATTTCATTGAATGGGGTAGCTTCCTTCTTTCCATAGATGCTTGATTTAAATTTCTCCATTCCTTCGGTAGTGCATTGAGCACTATGGTAGTCATTTCCTTGTCAGGCATTATTTCTCCTAACTCTTGTAGTTGGTCCCTTATTTCTGAAACCCTCATAAAGTATGAGGCTATTCATTCTTGTTTTGATATCTTCATCTTGTAGAGTTCTTGTCTTAATGAGATCACTTCTCCTGCAGTGCTTACGAAGAACAATTCTACAAGTTTGTTGTATATTTCTTTTGATGTTTCTAACTTTGATACATAGGGAATGAGGGGATCTTTGATGGATTCTATGAGAATCCTTTGTGCCATTACTTCCCCTTTCATGTACTTTGCAAGTGCTTGAGCTTCTTCCTTGGGAGGTTAGTGATTGAGCCCTTAACATGTTTTGCAACTTTTTTTTCTATGATGATCAAATCTGTCATCTTCTTCCATTCAAGAAAGTTTGATACCTAGACCAACTTGTTGCTTTCCTTGCAAAAAGACATTTCGATAGATTTAGATGTGAAGATACTCCTTGATGACATTATCTTCAACTTGCTGCTTTCTTGATTTTGATGATGATGATAATGATAGAAGATGTCTTCTTGATGAAGATGCCTTCCTTCACAAGTAATCTTTCAAAGCGAGGGAGATCACCTTCTTTCCTTGATGGTGAAGACAATGCCTTCTCCTTGATTTTTCATTGATGTAGGGGCTTCAAGATGCTCCTATTTGAAGTCCTTCTTGCTTTGAGTAGGGTCTTTGAGGTCTTCTTCTTCTTAAGGTGATGATTATGCGAGGTTCCCAAGAGTGCTTCAAGTGTAGAATCATTCTTTGAACAAACTAGGGTTTTGAGGTCTTCTTTTGTTATTTCATTCAAGATGATGATGTAATCCTTGCCCTTGTAGTGCTTTTGATATGAGTGGTCCTTCTTTATGATTGATGCTCTTGATGATCTTCTAGTGCTTCGGCCTTTGAGTGTCCTTCTTTAAGCTGCCCTTCCTTGATTTGTCACCTTAGCTCTGATACCATGTTGAGAAATCTAGGGGTAGTGGGTGTAGGTGGTTTCTCTTATATGATAACTGTTTGTGGTGTGTTTTTACTTATCTTAATTAGCTTCTTCTTTAACTTGTTTCTTATTAGTGTTTTCTCCATCAAACAACTACCAAACCATAAAGAACAATACGACAAAGGACACAAGATATATGCGATCAGCCAGGGCCAAAACCTCTCCAATCTAAGAGGAAAAACCACAATAATTCTTCTTCTTATAGAATCTTCAATTGACGAATTCCAAGTCCTAGACCTTTCAAGACCAAGTCAAATCTGTTCCTTGATGAGCTTCCCTTCCTTTAAGTCAGCGATGGTCAAACTTGCTTCCAAAGATCAAACTTTGACCCTTCTTCAAAATTTCGACTTGCTGTAATAGGATTGCAACTAAGGCCCTTTTATGCAGTAACCCTAGATTTCACGTGAGACTAAAAGATGGACAAAATTGTCTCCTCTTTTCTTCACTATACTTGAATTCCCTTGCTTGTGATCTCAGCTTGTAGATGAGACCTCCTTTAGCCCGAAATTTAAAATCTTGAAGAAAACTGTAATCTTGATGCTTGCTGCTATAGAAATATGCCCTAAAATTTTGTATGCGTGGAGGTGAAATAACCCAAAACAGGCTCACAAAATACTTCAATCTTCTTCCTTCGATTCTTCTTATCTTTGATGGAATCAAAATTCTTTTTCTTCCTTGTTCGAACTCTTTTCTTGCTTGATTGATTGCCGTCTTGAATGAGGTCGAGTTCCTCTTTATATAGGCTTCCTGGGTTCTCTTATTAGGCCGACATCTCCTTCTAGGCAGACTGACTAGCTCTTTGAAGGCCGACTTGGAGCTTACACTATGATAAGGTCTTGAAGGGTCTTTTTGACTCATATTTGACTTACACAAATTCTTTTACAATATGTAACATGCCCAAGAAGGGTCTTTCATACATGATAATGACTCCCTAGACTTGTAGACTCAATGACAAGCCCTAGAAGCTTTAAAGGGAGCTTGACCTAAAAATAATTTTTCCTTTAGCATGAAACCCATGCCTCAAGATTAAAAATAATAAATTTATTTTTCTCATTACATCAAATACATAAAATCACGATTACATGTCATTATGAAGGTTGAACCTAGTTACATATTTCAACACATGCTGTAGGAGGACAATGTCAAATGCATACTTCAAGGCATTGGGTTGTATCTAAAAAAATTAACAAAGATTAGGTAGGAATATCAAGGCTCAACTAGCGTTTTAATTTTTCAAGGCCTCATTGTTGCTCAATATCCCATGTGAATGTTCTCTTCTTGGCGTTCTTTTATAGTAGAATGTGTGGAGGGTATGTAACATGGGAGAAGCGCAACACCAATTTTTGGTAGAAGTTGGATAAGCCTAGAAAGTTTCTTGTCTTCCTTAGATTGGTTGGGTTAGGCCAGTGTCTCATGACATGCACTTTGTTGAATCCACGTGCACTTGTGTCATTGACAATGAAGCAGAGGTACAACATTTAGTTTATGGGAAAGTTGCATTTCTCTACGTTAGGGAAGAGCTTTCAATGGGATGAACTGTCAAGGACGTAATGCTCCTTCCAGGAGAATTGCCCATAGGGCACAATTCTGATCTAGGGTTTCAATTAATATAAGAAGAAATTATGTTTTGCAATAACATTTCAACGCTTATTGAACTATGACACGACAGTGCTCATAATTGGATACATGTTGAGAAATCTAGGGGCAGCTAGATTAGGCGATTTCTCTTACTTTGATAACTTGATTAGCTTTTTCTTTCACTTGATTATTATTATGTTCTTATCATCAAACAACTACCAAGCTATGAATATCAAATAGACAAGAGGACACACAATGTAGGCTGCAAGCCAGGGCCAAAACCTCTCCTCTTGAGAGGAAAACCCACAAGAATTCTTCCCTTATAGAACTTCAAATGACGAATTCCAAGACCTAAGACCCTTGTCAAAGACCCCTCCAAGACCAAGTCAAACTTCTCCTTCTTGATGAACTTACATTACTCATTTTATAGCAACAAACCTTGACCTTTCCAGCAACAACTTTGACCCCAACAACTTCTCCAACAGCTTCGACCCTAACAACTTTTCTAGCAACTTCAACCCTAACAACTTTTCTAGCAACTTCGACTTACCCCGCAACTTCGACTTGCCCAACAACTTCCAGCAACTTCGACTTGCCCAACAACTTCTAGTGATTTCGACTTGCCTAACAACTTTAGAAACCCTAACACAAGAGAGAGAGAGAGAGGTCCAAAACTTTGATCTTGCTTATTTTCTTCTTCTCCTTGATTTTCATCCTTTTCTTTAGTCTTGTTGCTTCTTTCTTTTGGAGATCGAACTTGCTTGTGTTGTGTGTCTAAATGAGGTCGAGTTCTTTCTTATATATAGGCTTTCCAGGGGTACGAATTGCTTCCCTGAGGCTAACTTGATCTTTCATGTAGGCCGACTTGCTAGACTAGGTCTTGGAGGGTCTTTATGACATTTTTGACTCTACTAAACTTTTCTTTACAAGATACAACATGCCCAAAGGGGTCTTACATGTATGACAATGACTCTTTTTGACTTCATAATTCTATGACAAACCTAGAAGCACTCAATGGGTGCTTGACCTATAAATAAATTTACCTTGAGCATGAAAAACATGCATCAATAATGAAGATAATAAATTTCTTTTTCTCTTTTCATCAAATACATAAGATCATGATTACAATAAGCATTATGAAGACCGAACCTAGTTACACATTTCGACAATATGCAGTAGTATAGTGAACAATATAAACAATCAATTGATTCAGTAAGCAGTTACAATCTTACAAATTCCATAGATAACATCAAAGCATAACTTACTAAATTGTAGCTAACCCTCACAATTTTAGGACTCTCTCTTAGTTTGGCTGTCACCAGACATGTCACAACCCTTGCTGGTTGTTTTTCCCTGTTGATAGTGCTAGCTGCCTCCTCTTGCAACCTCTGATTATAAGCTTTTGTTACCAACCAGCTTTAGGAATGACACCTCAGTTATCCGTGTTGAGAAATCTAGGGGCAACTAAATTAGGTGATTTCTCTTACTTAATAACTGCTTGTGACGTATTTTAAGTTGATTAGCTTCTTCTTACACTTATTATTATTAGTTTTCTTTATCACGAAACAACTTCCAAACAATAAAATCAATGAGACAATAGGACACGAGATGTAGGCGATCGACCAGGGCCAAAACCTCTCCAACTAAGAGGAAAACCCACAAGAATTCTTCTCTTCTTATAGAACTTCAATTGACGAATTCAAAGACCTATGACCCTTGACCAAGGCCCTCCAAGACCAAGTCAAACCTTCATTCCAACAACTTCTGCAATTTCGACTTGCCTAATAGATCCTTTTGGAACTTCGACCTACCTAACACATTCTTCTGCAACTTCGACCTACCCAACACATTCTTCTGCAACTTTGATTTGCCCAACAAATTCTACTGCCCAACAAATTCTTCTGCGCAACAAATGTAGAAACCCTAACACGAGAGAGAGAGAGAGAGAGAGAGAGAGAGAGAGAGAGATAGAGGACCAAAAACTTCGATCTAGTTCTTCTTCTCCTTGTTCGTCCTTCTCCAGCTTCTATCTTTAGAAGATCAAACTTGCTTGAGTGAGTCTAAATGAGGTTGATCTCCTTATTTAAAGGCTTGTGAGGGGTACAAATTGCTCTCTTTAGGCCGACTTGAACTTTGTGCCATGACGACGTCTTGGAGATCTTTTGACTTGATTATGACTCAATAAATTTTTCTTTACAATATGTAACATGCCCAAATGGGTCATTCATATATGACAATGACTCAATGACGTTATAACAAACCTGAAGCACTCAATGGGTGCTTTGAACTATAAATAATTCTCTTGAGCATGAAACCCATGCCTTAAGACCTATAATAATGAATCTAGTTTTCTTTTTTCATTAAATAAACAAAATCATGATTACATTTGTCATTATGAAGATCGAACCTAGTTACATATTTGAACACTCCCTCTTAACTAGGGAGGTATTCATAATCCATAAATGGTACTTGGACATTCTCAATCTGAAGAATTCTCATAAGAAGAGTTGGATTGGTAACCCATTTGTATAGCATCATATCAACCAACATTTTCACATAGCAAGGCCTTGACTAAAAACTCTATTTCTCCACAAGATCAGAGCTCAATGTTGGCGAAACCAATCACTGATAGACACCATCATCATTGTCTCTCAAGGAGCATAGCCCACTTGGGTGTTCACAGGATATGTCCTTCTAGGACTATTCTTATCTTGGATTCCCAGTCCTCAAAGAATATCGGTCCTTCACGACTCTTCTTATCTTGGATTCCCTACCACATCCTCAAAGAGTATCGAATGCCAGATGCTTACCCAATCCTCCATTCTTTCTTATCAAGTGAAGACAAGAATGATGTGTCTATCTCTCCTCATGGTCTTCACTAAGACTTACGGTTGTTAGTCCTGGTCTAGTGCATGGCACATGAAGTAGAGAACCATGTCTGTCACTCCCTCTTAATTAGGGATGACCAACCCATTCATATAAAAGGAATGTACCCAAGCTCCCTCTTCACCAGGGACTTGTCCAAGCTCCCTTTTAACTAGGGACTTGTTTCCAACGACAAATTTTTATTCATTGGTGGAGATCATGGGACCTTAAGATGGTTGTAGCGCTTCTCCATTCAATGTTATGAATTTTATCTTTAATATTATGGAGCCTTCATCTTTGTAGGGCATCGACCATCCATCACTTTCCTCAAGTTAGTCATGTCATCCTTCCCTTTATCTGAAAGTGATTTTCTAGTCCACATCTAGCTTTCCTTCATATAACTACCTTTTCTACATCATGTTTCCATTAGGATCTTTCGTCCCACCACATGAGTGCTACTTGTAGATGACATCCACAACTTTTTTTCTGGTAGCCCTGCATTAACCCATCTAGATGTTATTCAAAAACCAAAAATGAACATCAAATCAAAATTACCTTTTGTGATGGCCCTTCATCATGACATCTGTTTGCTCGCAATATTAACATCCCACACATGTATTTGACATATCTCCAAATGTCAAGGGTCTCCTTTTTCGGACTTCATTAGAGTCTTCGTATCTTTCCCATGGAGATATCCTAGTCAAATATTTTAGTCTTTGGATGTTGATTGCCTTCTCCATAGTTGCATCTTTCATGATCTATTCCTTTCTTTATTCACACATTGCTTCCTAGGAACTTCCAATCGCAGTTCCTTTATTTTTATCAACCACCTTATATTCCATATTGGGACTTATTATGTTGATTTCATCTAGTCAATATGTGAACCATGCCCTTGCTCCTTTGCATTGTCCCTGAAAGCTGCTCCCCTGCCTCTTGCTGACTCTTGGCTCCGGGATCAGATCATCCCCTCAGCCAATACTACCCCTCGCTGTAGAAAACTCCTCCGGAAATTCTTAGCAAACCATGCCCTACAATTCTAAATCAGTCTCTCAGCTCTGCATCTGTGTGTGTCTCCAACTGACTCTCAAGCCTTTCTCTTATACTTTTTCGTTGAGCACATCAATGACCGAGATTAAAACACTCATCAACGACTGAGATTAAAAGACTGCTTGATCCGTGTCATTTAGAACATTTCAGCACGTGTTAATTAATTCACTTTAATTATTTAATTTTCCTAAGTTTAGACTTGGGAAATACATTAAAATAATTAATTATTTGAATAATTTTAACACCAGATGAAATTTCTCCAAACGCTTTCTGGGTGGAGGTCAAGTGTGTCTTAGCCCCTCCACAAAATTTCAAGGCTAAAGCACACCCGATGCTACCCCAACTACACAAAACTCAACACTCCCTCTTAGCACAGAGTGTGCTCTAGCAATACATCCACACCATGTATCGCAAGATCTTGGTATTGGTTTCTGTGTTGCTAATGCTTGGCTTGCTGCCCTCCATCCACTGCACTGCTGCTCTCTGTATTGCTGCCCATGTCACTACCACTGACACTGCCACATCTATACTATAGCTCCCTCTCAAATTGATGCATCATGTTGCCCATATCACTACCACTGCTAATTGCTGCACTGCAACTCAGTTGCCGAGAAGTAAACAACTAAAGGACTCTTGCCCAGTCGTTGACAGACAAGTTAGGTTGCCTCCCATCATTGAAGATCCCTTGGCTGCTGATTTACGCTGTCCTCCGGAAGCCACTGCGTTGTTGCAACTCTGCACTGCGTGAGCATTGCCTCTCTGCGCTGCTGCAACTATGCACTGCGTGAGCATTGCCACTCTGCGCTGCTGAAGTCCCATCAGCCTCTGCACTGTTGAAGTCCCATCAGCCTCTGCACTGTTGTTGCCTCTGCATTACGTTGTTCCCTCTTCAGCTCTCCCCTCTGCCTCAATGTGACCTTCTGCAACCATCTCCCGACTCATCCCGCTACCGTCTTAAGGCTCCCATAGCTCGTATGTGATCCAAGAGTAGGGCTGACTCAAGGATCCCGACACTCTTGATCTGTAGCTGCTCTACAGATCCATGTCACCCCACCTCTTCTCTCGAGGCACAAGAGCACTCATGGGTGCATCATCATCAAAGCCATCATCCTTTGCTGCTACAACCTTGGAATCAAAAGATTCTTTGTCCTTCTTCTTAGGACAAGTGCGGGTGAAGTGTCCAAGTTCGCCACAGTTAAAGCACTGGACCTTGGATAGGTCCCTCTTCTTCTTCCCTTGCTGCTTCCTTTGCTTTGATGCAAGGGCTGCATCATCCTCCTCTTCTTTCTTCACTCTGGTTGATCCGCTTCTGTTGCTTTGCCTCTTGGTGATTCTCCTAATTTCCTCCTGACAGAGGAATGCCCACATGTCTGCCCATGATGGTAATGTTGCCTTGCCCAAAATGCTTTGGACAAACATTTCCCATTTTTCCGAGACTACATTTAGGGAAGTCCTCAATAGGAGCGCCTCATCCGGATTTGCACCCATGGCAATCAGTTGATCTCGGATAGTCTGAAGTCTGAAGAGGAATGGATCTATCTCCTCACCCTTCATCATCTAGAAGAACCACATCTGATTCTCTAGAAGCATCCTTCTCTGGATAGAGCCTCCTTGATACATCGTGTCCAATTCTACCCACATCTCATTTCTCGTATTCTTTCCGGCAATATGAGGCATAGCGTGGTCTTTGACTCCGTCCATGATCAAACACTTAGTTTGCGCTTGATTTTCGTTGTACTTCTTTAGAGGATCTACATCGGTTGGTACAACTAGGACTTTATCTGCATGATCCTTGAGACCATACTCATCCAGAATCGTCAGGATTCTGGCCCTCTAGATAACAAAGTTGGACATGCTGTCCAACCTATCCTGATCTCTCAGTCCATATTGCGCCATCTGCTCAGATCTGTCAGAACAGATACTCCTTTCCCCCTTTCTGTTGCAATACTCAACAGAAAATGCTGGATCTGGGTTTCTTGGTGATTAGAAACCCTCTATAGTAGCTGCTTACTCTGTCAACTGATTTCCCTCCTGGAAATCTTCAGCCAAACACAATCAGACAGTACTCTCCGATCACCCTTTTGATCAAATCTCAGATCTGTTTGGCTCAGATTTGCTGAGTGACTGTCTTCCTTCCGCCCTTTGTTGACTTAGCTAGGCACAATTCTGCATCTGTAGAATCTCCACCACACCAGCACTGCTGAAGATCTGAAGCACTGCTTCCGAATCTTGGCAAAATTTCTTTGCAACAGGAAGAATGACTGGATTGCGTCCCACTCACTGGCCTAGTGTAGCCTCATCGCTGCTCAGAACTAGACTGCGTAACCCCAGATTAGGTGACACTGTCCTTATGCTGGCCTGGGAAGGCTCTGCGTAATCCTGATGGCCTTATGTAGCTGTAGCGCTGCCCCTTCTTGGGTTTGTGTCGTCCTGCTGCCAAGCTGCCCCTTTCGGATCTTTGCTGCTGTCTTGCAGAAAAAATATTCTTCAATTGATTTGTTGGAGATTCAGCGTGATCTGCTATCGCTCTGATACCATGTGAAAATTTCTGAATACATTTATGTAGAAATCCTACTGTAGTATCATGGTTTACTTCTCCTACTTGATTAAGTTATACAAGTTATCTTCAGAAATAATATTCAGAAAATACCGAAGTAAACACAACTAACTGCCTACACATGTAGATCATTTACTGAATATTACGCTTATTCAAACAAAGTGACACTGATTTTTGGACATAAATCCCCGGAAAAACCCAAAGCGAGAAAGTTGGTGCAATAGATATGAGGGTTTATTATTATTAAGTAGATTCTGAGTACAACAAATCTAGGCACCAAATCGGGTTCACCCGACAGAGAAAAAATAGGTCTGCAGCTAGCCTGCTGTTCTGAGCCGAAAATTCTGACTGATCCACACCCTCAAACGAGATTTACAAGACTTAGCCTGGATTTGGCCCTAGAAACCCCAACGTTGCCCCTGAAGCCCCATCGTCATCCCTGCTAGGCTCTGCGTGCCACTACGCTGCTCAGAGAGGGATTGCGTAACCCCATAGTGGGTGACGTAGTCCTTACGCTACCTCTGGAGGCCTCTGCGTAGCTCTGAATGCCCTCTGAAGCTGCAGCGCTGCCCCTTCTGGTCTTGCGTAGCACCTGCGTAGCGGATGAAGCCTTTGCGCTGCACAACTGTTGCTACTGTTGCCCTTGCTCCTCTGCGCTGTCCCTGAAAGCAGCTGCTCTGCCTCTTGCTGACTCTTGGCTCCGGGATCAGATCATCCCCTCAGCCAATATTGCACCTCGCTGCAAAAAAATCATCCAGAAATTCTTAGCAAACCCTGCCCTAGAATTCCAGATCAGTCTCTCAGCTCTGCATATGTGTGTGTCTCCAACTGACCCTCAAGCCTTTCTCTTATACTTTTTCGTTGAACACATCAATGGCCGAGATTAAAACACTCATCAATGGTTGAGATTAAAAGGCTACTTGATCCATGTCATTTAGAACATTTCAGCACATGTGTTAATTAATTCACTTTAATTAATTAATTCGCTCAACTCTATCTATTGAACGATTCTCTAAACTAAAAGAAGAAGAATCGGGGAGCATTAGCTTTTCACCCATACCGAGAAATAGGATATTCAGTCATACAAGGGAGCACTTCTTCAACCGTAGAATCACATCGGGGAGGTCATTTTAAACCCGAAATCATAATGGGAAGCAAATCTCAACCCATTCCTATTGCCTACTGATCTTCCCATCAATGACCCTCAAGAGTCATGAGGTAAAACACCTGCATCATAATCGACTTGGGTTGTACACCCCAAGTACATTCTCAACCTGTTGGCCAAACAGGGAGCGGTATTCCCAACAAGCTTAACTTGTGGGTATGATGCAAACTAGGGTATTCTTTGCATAGGTCAGACAGGGGAGCAAAATCTCCAACCCTATGGGTAACAGATACGGTGATACCCTACTTTCCAGAGATCCTTCAACCCTAGGAGCCCTCTATATCAATACCTCACCCTGGGAGCTCAAATAGGGTGGGAGGAGTTGGCTCAATGTCCTTGATCAGCGCTGCCTATTATCAGGAGGGGTCACATCCATCAGTCCAAGCTGTTCTTCGAACACCAAGAACTTTCCTTTCGGTAACACTTTAGTAAGAATACTGCAATCCGTTCATCTGTCGAAATGTGATGGAGTCTAACAACTCCTCTCTGCACCATGTCACGAATGAAGTGATATCGAATCTCTATGTGCTTGGACTTGTCATGAAATACATGATTCTCTGCCAGACGGATCCTAATCTCGTTGTCACAATATATCACTAGAGTGTCTAAAACCTGCTCAAATGGCTCTCCATAGAGCTTCCTTAACCAAACTGCTTTGCAACTAGCCATGCTGGCGACAATATATTCTGCTTCGGCTGTGCTCAATGCTACAGACTTCTGTTTCCTGCTCATCCAGGATATCATGGTAGATCCAAGACTAAAAAAACATCCAAATGTACTCTTTCTGTCGATAACATTTCCTACGCAGTCAGCATCGGTGTATCCATGAAGTCGAACATCTCCGACAGAATATCTCAGTCTAAGTGTGATCGACCCATGCAAATATCTCAATACTTGTTTGGAAGTGATCCAATGTGCATGGAGGGGATCGATCATGAATTGACTCAATGTGTTCACTGCATAGCATATGTCTGGACGGGTGTTCACAAGGAACATCAGAGCCCCAATCAATTGTCTATACTTGGATGGATTTGCCAATTCGGGTCCTGCAATTTCTCCACATAACTTCTTTAAGTTCATTTCCATCGGAGTAACCATGGATTTGCATTCTGTCATTCCAAATCTTTCTAGCAGCTTCACAACGTATTTTCCTTATGAAAGGAAAATCTCACCAGGCCTTTGCCACACCTCAAGGCCTAGAATGTAGTGCATGAGTCCAAGGTCCTTCATCTCGAATTTAATGGCTAGCTACCTCTTACACTCAATCATTAGAGGCTCACTACCTGTTAAGAAGAAATCGTCAACATATAAAACCAAAATCAATGACAGACCTTGGACTACCTTGAAGTAGAGGTTGGGATCAACGTTGCTTCTAGTGAATCCCAAATTCATTAAATAACTGTCAATGCGAGCATACCAAGCTTGGGGAACTTGCTTCAAACCATATAATGCCTTCTTTAACCTGCAAACATGTGTTCTTTGATCCTCTACTTCAAACCCTTGTGGATTTTCAGCATACACTTCTTCCTGTAACATGCCATGGAGGACTGCGGTCTTTACGTCTATCTGATGAAGAGTCCATCCCTGACTTGCGGCAAGGGCTACTATTGAACAAATTGTGGTGTAGTGAAAATATATCATCATAGTCTTCTCCCTCTTTCAGTGAAAATCCTCGAGCGACAAACCTTGCCTTATATTTCTCAATGCTACCATCAAGTCCATCCTTGATCTTGAATAACCACTTTGAAGTCACCACAGATTTTCCCTTTGGTCTCGGCACAACATACCATACATTGTTTTTCACAATTGATTCATAATCCTCGGCATAACATCCTTCCAAACTTTATCTTTTACGATGTCTTCGAATGTGGAAGGTTCGACTTGAATCATAGTGCTCATGGCTGCAACATATCCCTAATACCTGCATGGTTGCTTCCTTTCTCTGAATGGCCTTTGAGCGGGAACATGTATTTCAACATACTGTAGAGTGTCGCGGAGCCAAAGTGGTCTCTTCCTAGTAGGAAGATCACTTGGAGAAGGATCTAAGGGATCCATAGGCTCCATGGGATCATCAACAATATTAGTCTCGGACTTGGGCATGTAAGAACCATCTAGAATATCCCTATAATCATTCTCTTTCTTGGAAAGAGGAGGCAGAGGAAGGTCTCTTGCTTTTCCAAGAGCTGCATCTTCATCGAATATTAAATTCCTGCTAATTTCAACCTTCCTTTGACCAGGAATATATATTCTATATGGTTTAGAATTTTCACAATAACCCACAAACGTACCTTTCTTTCCTGTAGCTTCCAAATTGTTCCTTTTGTCCTTCTGCACATGAAAATATGAGGCATCTAAATATACAAAGATGGCTAATATCGGGCTTGACACCTATGAATATTTCTTCGGGAGTCTTGTTTTCCAATGTTTGATGAGGCAACTTGTTTTGAGCATATACAACAGCATGTGTAGCTTCTCCCCAAAGGAACTTTGGCACCTTTTAATCATGGAGCATGGATCGGGAAACTTATAATATAGACCCGTTCTTCCTTTTTGCTAATCCATTCTATTCGGGTGTATATGGCACAATTGTTTCCTTCTTGCTCACTTCTTTCTTGCAAAATGCTATGAACTCATTTGACATATATTCCCCTCCATTGTCGGATCTGAATATTTTGATTCTCTTCACTGTTTGATTTTCGATCAAGGCTTTGAATTCCTTGAACATTTCAAAGGCTTCATCCTTGTGCTTCAAGTAATATATCCATGTCTTTCTTGAGAAGTTGTCAATGAAGGTGATGTAGTAGAGATGACTACCAATAGAATGCATAGACATCGAACCACATATATCAGAATGAATGAGATGGATGATGTCATTTGTCTTGTTTTCACTAGAGGGGAATGGTTCACTTGTTTTCTTTCCACTCGCACATCTAGGGCATACTCCATCATGATGGGCTTGAACATCGGGAATACATGAGATCAATTTCTTCAATTTCGGAAGAGCATCATAATGTAGATGAGCCAATCTGCGGTGCCACAACTCGCTCAGATGATTGGTGTTGTGAACCGATGCTAGAAGTGGCCTTTGAGTGACTTCATAGAGTCCTTCAAATCTTGATCCTAATGTGAATGCATCTCTCATAGGTGAACCAACAGACCAAGTCAAAACTTTTCCATTGATGAAGGCAACCCTCATCCTTTTATCTTCCAATGTGGATATAGATACCATATTCTTCACCAATCCTGGCATATACATAACATCATGCAGTAGAACTGATTTCCCAGAATACAAATGAAATTTGACGGACCCAAAACCTCTCACGGGATGAGTGGAGTTGTCTCCAAGAATAATCTTCAGCTTAGTCTCCCTCTCTACTAGATTATAGAGGACTTCCTTATATCCAGAGAAATGATGAGTGGCCCCACTATCAACCAACCAACTATCCCACGAATCCGGTGGAGAAGAACTAGTAAGGGCAGAAATAAGAATGTATTCAAATTTATTTATAACATTACTTTCATACCTGGGGGCTCTTGAATTCTTTTGAGGAGGATGATCTTCTTCATGGTCGCTTGAGGTATCTCTTCTTCCACTTTCATATCTTCTATCACGATTATTTCTTCGGTCGTCTTTTCTTCTTTGATTATTGTTGCTTCTAGTGTTATAGCACGACCTTATGCTCTTCTCGGGACAGTCTCGAGCGTAATGCCCTTTCTTGTGACAATTATAGCATTCAATATGAGATAAAAATTTATCATTCCTTCCTTTTGCATTATAAGAAGGAGGCTTCCTTGATGGACCTCCTTTTCCCTTCTTCTTTTTGCCATGAGTGATATATGTAGTGGGCCCTCCCTCTTCATGCTTTTGAATTCTTCTTCTTGCTATCGTCCTTGATTCTTCTTGAGTAAGCTTTCCAACATTTTCATCAAATGATCAGAGGACATTGTTGTTGCTTATTGTAGTAATGAAGGTTTCCCAAATGGAGGGAGACCTCTAAGAGTCACAACCACTAGTTCCCTACCAGGCACATTTTCCCCAACTCTTTGCAATTAATCTCTAAGGCGAGATATCCTCATAATGTAGGATTGTACAACTTCTCCTTTGTTCATCTTGGTTTCTTTGAGTTGATCTTTCAAGGTGATGATCTCATTCAAATTGTTGATTTCATACATGCTGACTATCTTGTCATACATGTCTTTTGACTTCCTTAAATTTCCAACATATGCAAGTAAATGATCTTGTAAACCATTAGCTATAATTTGCTTTTCTTTGGACTCACCTTTCTTCTACCCGCTTTTGAGGGAAGCGGAAGCATTTTCGGGCATCCTTCCTTGAATGTACTCCAACACATCATTGTTGTCAGTTATGATCTCCAAACTGACTTTCCATGCATCAAAGTTTGATGCATCGCCCAACTTTTCATGCTCTTTGAAGGTGGAGGAAGACATCTTGACTTTGACTAGAAAAGCTCCTTCAACTTTCCAAAGAAGATGGCTTCAATGCTTGTCTCATTTTGGGCTTGTACCTCACCTTAGCTCTGATACCATGTTATTTTTTCAGATTGTTCTATGTTGTTTCAATTACTTCAGCCCAAATAAATTCTTCATTAAGCAATGCATCCAATTATTGACAATGTTTTCAATCATAAGTAGTAACTGAAGATAGAACAATATAAGCAATGACAAAGGAGACAATAGCACAACCATAAGAGACACCAGATTGGTCAAAGACCAGGGAAAAACCCACTACGGGGAAAACTCTTTAAAATATTTTCTTATTAGATTGTCTTAAAAGGTTTCAAAAAAGAGTACAATGAGCCCAATACATAAACTTCTAGCAGAGGATTAGCCAATACAAAACAAGGGCAAACTTTCAGAATTACTATATAGCAGAGAGAAACCATTCAACCATCAATCAACTGTATTCAACTGTGGTCAACTGTCAAACCCTAGGTCAAAACCCTTGTGCTAACTTCCTCCATTAGACCTGTGCGAACCAAGACATTAGAAGAGGAGAAGAGATTGTATGATGAGTGTGTTCCAATGAGCTTGACGTCCCTTCTATTTTATAGGCTTCCATGAGGGTCCACTTGGAGTTGGGGCTGACCTGCCCATTGGTACATGTGCATAGGGACAACCTAATCCAATATACATGAGTGGTTACATAAATTCAAAAATCAACTTCTGCTTGTCCAAATGAAGTGATCTTTAGGTCGATGTTGGTCCTCTCGAAAAAAGGAGTTCAATGCAATCACCATCTGTATCATCTGAGCTGTCCAAGGTGGAATTTGACCCTAGTTGCAAAAATTAACACATGGTTGCTAGGGTTTTGTTTAGCAGTTATGCTCTTTTTGTCTTCCATTGCTGTTCCACCTTCTATAGGCCTGCTTTTTCCTTTTTTCTTTGCTGCTTCTGCTAAAGCCCATACCCCAACCTGCTCTATTTCTTTTGTTAAGTTTCTGTTATAATATTCAAATACCTTGTTATAGTCTTTAAAAGTGTGCAAGAGGGTTCACCCTCTCTACTGACAGGAGTAATCCCTGCTGCAACATTTATTAAATAAATCTTCTAGGCTGTAAGGGAAGCCAGCTCTGATACCACTGTAATGTCCCTTCTGAGAAAATTATCCTTACGGTACAATTCTGATTTAGGGTTTCAATTGATACAAGAAAAAAATGTGTTTTGCAATAAAAGTTCAACACTTATTGAACTATGACACAGCAGTTCTCATAATTGTATACACAGTTGTATAGTGAAGAATCTAAACGATCAATTGATTTAATAAGCAGTTACAGTCTCACAAATTCCTAGATAACATCAAAGTATAGCTTACTAGATTGTAGCTAATCCTCACAAATTTAGGACACTCTGTTTGTTCGGCTGTCGCCAGTCATATTACAACCCTTGCTGGTTGTTTTGCTCTGTTGATAGTGCTAGCTGCCTCAGACTCTGATCAGCCAGCGCCCTTAACTCTTACAACCTCTGATTGTAAGCTTTTGTTACCAGCCACCTTAGAGAATGGCACCTCGGTCATCTGCTCTCATAGGGGACTTATCCTCGGCTGTTGCTTATTTCAGGTAGGCCTGTATTAGTCTCACGCAGCCACAAACAGTTGTCTGCTACCTCAGGAAGAAGTCTCCAACCTTGCTGTCAGAGGGACAGGGAGATTTCACTTCCACGCTAACTAGAACAGCAATTCACTGCCTCTTCACTACCACAGTCAGCTCAAACAGACTTCATTTGCCTCAGAGCCACATACCATTGCCACAGAGGTGATTCACTGCTGCATACAAACCTCAAGGATGACTTGCTGCCACAGACCAGCCTCAGAGATGATTTTTCTGTCACAGGTGTGATTTTAGAGATGATCCGCTGCCAAATAAATGTCTCATGGATGGTCTGCTGTCACCAATAAAGCCTCAGAGGTAGTCCACGGCATCTACCTTTCTCGGGAGATACTCACAGTCTTAATTGATGGATTTAGCCCCCCGTCCTCAGTAAACATCCCTTACTAGCCTCAGGAACATCTCACAGCTACAGATAAGGCCTCAGAGAAGGCTTGCTGCCACAAATAACACCTTAACGATGGGCCAATACCTCAGATGCTGTGTGTCAGGGGTAATGTTGCACGAAGCATGGACGAACCGGGGACGTTTTTTGGAAGCGGATACGCGGAAGCGTCATTTCCCAAAAATCTAGGAAGCGAAGCGTCTCGGAACCGTCTACTATATATATATATATTTATATTTATATTTTTTTGCATTTATATTTAAAAAAACACCCAAAATACCAAATTAATTGTAGAAGATATGAAAACATGCATATTTGTATACAAATCAAGATAGATATGGCTTCCATTGTACATCAATGGTTAATTATTCGAGCATCAACCATCTAGAATCTAGATTCTTCCCCTCTTGTCTCGCCTTTTCCTCTACCTTTATTGTCCAAGGATATTAGTCAACATTTCCCAATTTTAATCAAACTACCTAATCCAAGCCTTAAAATATGGTGGAAAAAGCTTAACATGCTTGATCAATGATTTTGACTTGATTGAAAGGTAATTTTTTGCTAAGGCCATGACAAAGCAGTTCCACAATTAACACCACCAACACTAGGGTACATGAGCACATAGAGGGTTTGGTGCTCTTGATTAAATGCCAATCACATACCCTCATACATGATATAATCTAATGAAAAGCCACAATCTCATTGATCCTGAATTCCTTAAAACTGTTAACTCTGTTGAATTTTGTATAGGATATGAAATTCTATTTTCTCCATATGAAGCCCGATGGGGTTGGAACCACTCTCAAACATCCTGAGTCATTTCATGGTACTGTTAAAAATTTAAGTAAAAGGATGAAAATGAAAGATAAAGGAGAATGTCTCTTTTACTCTAAAAATTTAACATTACCATGATGGGGCATCTAGGAAGCATCTAAGGAGCATCAAGGGAGCACCTTGGGAGTGTCCGAGAAGACCTATCCCAACTTAAGTCAAAGATTTTTTTTTTAAAACAATTTAGAACCCCGCGGAACCGCCCATCTCCCTCTGGATCCACTGGCGATCCGCGCGGACCCGTGCCCAAACGGATCCACTGGCGATCCATGAATCCCCAACGGATCCTTTTCTGGATACGCGGATCGGGAATCCAGAACCACGGATTGGGCTTGTGTGGTTCCAAATTTCCAGGAATCGCCTCAAAACGGTGGAACCGTGGATTTGATTTTCGGATCCGCAGTTCCGTCGGAGGATCGCCCAAGGATCGGTACGGGACGCGTTTCCGACCTTGGATCCTTTTGGGGGGGGGGGGGGAAAGGATCATGCAACACTGGTCAGGGGTAATTCGCTGCCCAGATAATGCCTCATAACCCACACTGCCACATAATTTCTGCCTCAGAAACCATTGTTGCCACAAAATAGATGAACGCTGCCTCAGAAATAATTCTAAACAGAGTAAAGAGAGAGGTGGATTGGCTAGGGTGGAATCTTCAACCACTGAAGCCAACAAAAAAAAAGGGGTCTTAAAACTCTCCAAGAGCTTGAGCTCAAAAATCAGAAAGAACCACAATCCATGATGATCACAATGAATCTTGTCTCTCCTTTTTTCTAGATTCTCTTTGGGCTTTCCCTCCTAATTTTAATTTGAGTGGCTAACAAGTTTCCCTCCATTTTTCCCAAATTTGAGTTTTATTGCAAGTTTTCCTCCATTTACCCCAAATTATCTAATGTTACCCCAATAACATCCAATAATGGGTTTCCCCTTTACAAATGACTATAGCCTATGGGTTTAAATAGGCTTTTTCCTCCCTCGGGTGATTTAATTTGAAGGGGACATTACAGAGGACCTTTATGATGTGTTGGAGATGTTCGTCGTATGCCTTTCTAGAAATTAACACATTGTCAAGATAAACAATGACAAAGGATTGAAGTTAGCAATAGTGGTCAAGTTGATTATGGTAAAGTACTTTGGTCCCTTCGTTGTGTGAGAAGGTCATTGATCTTGACCTAACTATTCTGAAAATGAAGTTTTTGATTTGAGCTCTGGTTTGTTCTGGTGCATATATTAAGCTACACAATGCCAATTTTTATGGTCTATGTTCTTCTATAAAATTTGGTTTTAAGCCATCGTTATCTGCATTAAATCGCTTATTTATTGCTGTACCTTTTATCTCTGATCTCTACTGTAAGTTTACTTTGTTCAACCATTTTGGACAGTGGATGATGGATTCTTTACTTGTGAAATTTGCGAGAACAGTTTGAAGTAAACTCAGGAATTTTAGTATCCATGTTCATTGTTTTTGGTTTATAAAATAGATTTAGTTTTGAATCTTATACCTGCTTTACAATACTCAAATTAGTTAGCTGCAATATTTCATGGGTATTATTTGTCATGGATGGGCACTGATTGACAAATACCCTGCTAAATTGTCAGAAATTGGACTTCAAATTTCCTCTGTCAGTATCATGTGTACACTTCATATGCTCAGCAGCAGGGTCATATATTGCAATTAAAGTTTTTAAGGTGAAGCCATTGATTGAAGTTGATCCAGTTGATCTCTGGAGGCGGATTTTCCCTATGTCATTTGTCTTTTGCATCAATATTGTGCTGGGGAATGTGAGCTTGCGTTACATACCTGTTTCTTTCATGCAGACAATTAAATCTTTTACTCCTGCTACAACAGGTTTGGTTCAACTCATGCATACTATTTTCAGCATTATTGGGATAAGTGATATTATTCCTGTTTCCTTTAGCATTCTAGCTATTTACAAGGCGCAGCATGGAAAATCTTAAAAGCAATGCTATAGCGAAATACATTTGGTAGCATATGCTATTTAGTTTGCAGAAACTGCTTCTAGATGTTTCTGTATCGGATTTTTTATTTTTATTTTTTTATTTTTTATTTTTTTCTTGAGAATTGCTTTTTCACCTGTTTATGTATATATTGGTTGGCATACAGTTTATACATCTTTCTGATCATAATTCCGTTTATCACAGTATTTCTTCAATGGCTAGTGTGGAGAAAGGCTTTTGATACACGCATATGGTGGTCCCTGGTACCTATAGTGGGTGGCATTCTTCTTACTTCTGTTACAGAACTTAGTTTCAATATTTTTGGTTTCTGCGCAGCCTTCTTTGGGTGCCTTGCTACTTCAACAAAAACAATTCTTGCAGAGAGTTTGCTTCATGGATATAAATTTGATAGGTACACAAAATTGCAACCTTCTTTTCTATTTTTTTTGTAAGAGGAAAGTGGACATTGTTGCATACTTATTACTGCACTTCCATTCGATTTCCTTTCTAATACTTTTGCAGCATCTCATGTAATGTCTCCATAATTTCTTGCAATATGTCTGAAAGTAAGCTGTTGCAATTGTCATTTTTCATGTCTAAATGCCAATGTACCAGACATGTAAAATGTGGAGCGAACTTCTTTTTCTTTATTTCTGTATATGGAATGGCAGGATTTGTGGGATTGCAAATGCGTAATTTTTTCTCAAAACCCTAGACCCAGTCTAAGCTACCTTAAAGAATTAAGAAATGCTAGTAAGCATTCTGGATTAGCTGCTTGAATGATTCATAAATTGCCTGCTTAAAATGGATAATGAAGGCCCAGATAACTTGAAAAGGCCATCAATTGCAACCCAAATTGGCAATGTTCTGGTGAATTAGAAGGACTGCTGAATAATATTAATGTGTTTAGTGGACATTTATACTGCCAAGAGAGAATGTTCAAACTATAGGGACCATTCAGAAAGTTTGTTAATCTGTGAAAAAGGTAACTGTTTAGCAGTGGGTAATATTTTTTTCTTCTGCCCAGTTCTGTAATAGCTATATCACTTTCGTAGTAACATTGGTTGAACCACTGATGCCCTGTTTGAAGCATACTTTCTGTTTGTTAAAGGTTAATAGTGCTTGCCTGATATCTTGAATCTTCTGATAAATAATAAATCCATCTCTATAATATATCTCATCCATAGCTAGCAGCGTCCTTTGTGATGTATAAGCAAACTCTTTTGTTATAGATTATTGATGCTGTAAAAAAGAACATAAATCTAAAGTTGGATATAAGACCCTTTTATAGAACGAGGACATAACTTATCTATTTTGAACACATGATATGATCTTTTAAAATGCAGTGATTTCTCTGCTGACCACTGCATGATATTATTTGCTCCCAGACATTGTCTAATCGAAAATTTGGCATAGGAAATGAACTTTAGAGCATTGGAGAATAAAATTGTGAAGAGAATTAGTGTAACAAGGCTAAGGCCCAAGGAAAATTTGTGCTTCAGAAGTCTAATGTTTAATGCATGTTAGCAGTAGCGTTCCTTTTTATTGGAAAGGAAAATGTATGCTTAGGGCTATGTAGGAAAATATTGTAGTGCGCTGCAGGTTGGAAACTTTTTGATTGATCGTAAGTTTTCAGCATTGCCAACATTTTTGATTTCCATCACACAAAAAAACAAATATCAAAATAATGCTTAATTTAACTAATTATATAAAATGTAACTTGATAGATCCTCTAAAAAACAGGTAATATAGATGGGTATGAAATAATATATCTGTGATCAATCTAGTCAGAATGATAAATTTTGTTTTAATTATATCAGTTTGGTCTAGTTATGTAATGTCCCTTCCTAATTATTTTTCCTAAAGTTAGAGGAACAATTTTGGCAATTTTGTTAATTATGGCCTAAGGCGGTTTTGGTGAAGGAAACTTAGGAAAAGTGTGTTAATTTGCATGTTAGTGGAATGTGGGGGCCACTCACCCACAAATAATATGCACTCATGAAAGGGAATTCGAATTTCCTAAAGTGAGGTCGAAATTAGATGGGGCCCACATGAGACCCATGGCCAGAAAATAAATAGGAGTGAAGCAACAATTGGGGTCTTTTGTCAATTCAAAAATCGTAGTTGACTTAGCTGTTCCGTTAAGCCACATTGTGCTGTTTAGCACAAGAGCTTCCCAAGGAGTGAAGCTCATCCTTTCTTCGATGGACCTCGAGTGCCACCCTAGGAAGGCTTCCCTTTTATCATTGGGACTGGAGGAGACACAATTACAGGCTTCTACGCAGTTCTGGGTCAGTGACTGTGTAGTGAAGGAGGCTACACTGTTGTGGAGGATTAGAGTTGGGTGCTGAGTTTGAGGAGCTACAGGGGTATTCTTTGATCATTTCCAGCGTGGAGAAGTGAGGCTACAGCAGAGGAGACATCACTGCATGCAAAGCAAACTTCTGGAGCTCAGGACTGCGTCATTTCCCTCATGACTGCGCAGTCACTGGTGTGGGGTGTTTGGGGGAAGCATTAACTAGAGGATTGAGGCGCTGGGATGCTGGGGGATTGGGTTGGAGGATTATTTGGAGGGGATTGGTGGTGTTTGGGGTGCAAAGATTGACAGGTTCAATCACAGTAACAGATTTTTGGTTTGGAGGAGGGCCAAGTTGTGAGAGGCCAATTTTGGGAGGTCAAAACTAAGGGAAATATTTTTTGGGTTTTTCTGGGTTTGTGGCCTAGAGTCCACCCCTAATTTCCTAGAATTTTCTGGGTAGTTTTGAGGGGGAAAATCAGAGTCTGAAGTTGGCCAGCAGTGCAGAAACTGAGGGATAACGCAGTTTTCTGGAAACTATGCTACTATGCCACTATATATAAGTAACTCTGCAGTTCATTAGCTAGAAGAGTATTCAGACAAGTTCTGTGATAGAAATGCGAGCCAAGGATCCGTCTTGGTACGAAAGGAATAAGGGCTAATCTACGAAGAAGGATGAAGGATAATTACCTCTGAACATAAGCATACTGTACCTCGCATAATCTAGGAAACCGAGACCTATTCCAACAAGGGAGAAGTCTGACCTCAGTGCGTGCTAAAGGACTAGAGTTTGGTGTGAAGAGAAGGGTTAAGTCAGCAAAGAAGAGTTTCACTACATCGAAGAGAAAGGAGTCCCGTATACCCTATTTTGATTCGAGGAAGGTTCAGAATAATTTTGTAATAAAGTCTATGCAATCACAGAAGTCTGAGGCTGGTTTAGGATTAGTTCTGTTCGGTGCTAATCTTTGCTAAGTATTGGAAGGTGCAGAAAGGTCTCTTGGAAAGCGAAATAAGGGGACTATTGGAGGCCAAGATATTTGAAGACTTACAGAACAAAGACCGAGTTTCTCTGAAGTAACAAGTGTAGAACCGTGTATAAGAGAAGGAGGAAGAAGTCAACTAGAGACCGAGCTCTCTAGTCTTGGTGCAGAAAGGTGTAGGACAGTGCAGGACGGTGCAAATAAGAAGAAGCAACTTAAGCAGTCAAGAAAGAAGTAGTGACAAGGTCTTGAAGGCATTCAAGGGTCAAGGCTCTGAGTCATGGTCATGGTACTTGTCATCTGAAAGCATATAAGGAGAATTTCTCGCGGGTTTTCCTCTCCAAGAGGGAGAGGTTTTGGCCCTGGCTTGAAGAGCTTAAATTTGTGTCTCTTGTTTTTAGTAATTGACTTGATGAAAGACGTAATAAGCTAAGAAGAGAATACATAAGTAAATAAAGCAATATCACAAGTAATTATCGAGAAGATAATTTGAATTAATCATCGCCCCCCCAAAATTCTCAACTCATCAGGCCTAGCTCGAGTCCCTTTGCTTCATCCGTTGTGTTGGTGAAGAAGGAGGATAGGACACTACGCATGTGTATTGAGTACCGGGCCCGCAATAAGAAGACACCGAAGAACAAATATCCCATCCCACGCATTGACGAGTTGATGGACGAGCTTAACAGAACGAAATACTTCTCTAAGTTAGATCTGCGTTCGGGATATCATTAGATTCGCGAGAGGGAGCAGGATATCCCAAACACTGCCTTCCGTTGCCACTATGGTCATTTCAAGTTTTTGGTGATGCCCTTTGGGCTAAGCAATGCTCCTGTCACATTCCAATCATGTATGAACCACATGTTCCGTGGGCAATTGAGGCGCTTTGTATTGGTTTTCTTTGATGATATACTCATTTATAGCCGGACATGGGAGGAGCACCTTTAGCATTAGGAGGTAGTGCTATGAATACTTGAGGAGCATCAAGTGTATGTGAAGATGTCCAAATGTGAATTTGGACTAACAAAGATGTTGTACCTGGGGCATGTGATTAGGGAGGACAAAGTTAAGGTACATTAGGATAATATTCAGGCCATACTAGATTGGCCCACACCTTGGAACGTGATGGAGTTGAGGGGGTTCCTAGGCATTTGTACATACTATAGGAGATTTGTGAGAGGGTTCTCACAACTTCCATCACCTCTCACAGATTTGATGAAGAGGGGAGCTTTTGAGTGGACACAGATAGCACAGGAGTCTTTCGAGCGCCTCAAGAGGGTCATGAGCAGCTGCCCTGTTTTAGCCTTGCCGAACTTCACGCGGCCCTTTGTGTTGGAGTGTGATGCTTCTGGTGAGGGAGTTGGGGCTGTTTTGACACAGGGAGGCCATCCCATTGCATTTGAGAGGAGGAAGCTGCTACCTCATGGGTAGTTGTACTCAGTGTATGACAAGGAGATGTTAGATGTGATGCATGCACTGGCCAAATTCAAACAATATTTGGTGGGCAACTGGTTCAAAGTGAAGATTAATCACAACAATCTTCGTTTTTTCTTAGAGCAACAGTCATTGGAGGAGAGAACATAAATGGGTGAGTAAGCTCCAGGCTTACGGTTTTGAGATTGAGTATGTGAAGGGCAAGCATAATGTGGTAGAAAATGCCCTCTCTAGGAAACCCGCAACACTGTCCTTGATGGATGTTACACATGATTGGAAGGCTCAACTTTTGGTTGAGTACTCTAAGGACAAGTAGGCTTCTGATATCTTGGATGGAACACACAAGGATATGACAGATTCCAAGGGATGGATGATGTGATCTACTACAATGACCGGATCTATTTGGTGCCAGGATCTCAACTTAGGGAGAGGATTATGCAGGCAACCCATGATGCCCCCCTAGCAAGACACCCAGGCTTCCTCAAGACAAACCGTGCTGTTAGAGAGAGGTTCTCTTGGCAGGGGCTCAAGGGAGACGTGTTGAGGCACGTGAGGGAGTGCATGGATTGTCATAGGAATAAGGTAGAGCTGTCACATCCGGCTGATTTAATACAGCCGCCTCCCATTCCAAAGAGGAAGTGGGAGGGCGTATCCATGGATTTTATCACAGGGCTTCTAGCTGCGCAGGGACGAGATTGCATTTATGTAGTGGTCGACAGATTGACCAAGTTTGCCTATTTCTTCACCATTCCATCGAGATATTTAGCTTCCCAGGTGGCTGAGTTATTCTTTCGGGAGGTCTTCCGGTTACATGGTCTTCCCAAGACCATTGTGAGTGACAAAGATAGCAGATTTATGGGGGCTTTCTGGCAGGAGTTATTCAGGTTGGTGGGGACAGAGCTTACACCCAACACTAGCTATCACCCCCAATTAATGGACAGACCGAGATCGTGAACAAGTGGTTGGAGGGGTACCTACGCAACTATGTGACGCGTCAACAAAGAGCGTGGGTCAAGTAGCTTCATCTCAGGGAGTTTTGCTACAACACCACTTACCACATGTCTGTTGGTATGTCTCCTTTCCGAGCACTCTATGGATATGATGCACTCACTTTTTCTGACATGATATTTGGAGATAGTGGGGCCCGAGGGGAAAAGGATTGGGTTTAAGAGAGCCAAGAGATTTGCTGAGCTCTTAAGAACAACTTGCAAGTGGCTCAAAATCAACAAAAGATATATGCTGATAAGCGCAGGGTGGAGAGACAGTTTGAGGTAGGAGACATAGTCTACCTACGCTTGCAGCTGTATAGACAATCTTCACTCAAGTAGAAGGGTGCAAAAAAACTTCGACTACGGTTTTATGGGCCTTACAGGGTGGTCAGGAGGGTAGGAGAGGTGGCTTATGAGTTGGAGCTGCCTTTAGAGAGTTGGATCCATAATGTGTTTCATGTCTCGTGCTTGAAAAAGGCGTTGGGGTAGCAGGTCGTAGCAGCAACCGAGTTGCCTCCATTGGATGAGGAGGGGCATTTGGTTTTGATACCAGAGCTCATATTGGAGACTCGGGAGAGGAGGTTGAGAAATAGGGTGATCCGAGAGCATTTGGTCAAGTGGAAGGATTTGTTGAAGGAGGATACTACATGGGAGAGTAAGCAGATTTTGCAGCATCTAGCTCTACAGTTGCTTGGGGTCAAGCAACATCCGGGAGGGAAGGACTGTAATGTCACTTTCTAATTATTTTTCCTAAAGTTAGAGGAACAATTTTGGCAATTTTGTTAATTTTGGCCTAATGTAGTTTTGGTGAAGGAAACTTAGGAAAAGTGTGTTAATTTGCATGTTAGTGGAATGTGGGGGTCACTTACCCATAAATAATACACACTCATGAAAGGGAATTCAAATTTCCTAAGGTGAGGTCGAAATTAGATGGGGCCCACATGAAGCCCATGGCCAACAAGCATAAATAGGAGGAGTGAAGCAGCAATTGGGGTCTTTTGTCAATTCGTGGAGCAGCAGAGGAGTTGGGTGCTGAGTTTGAGCTACATGGGTATTCCTTGATCATTTCCAGCTTGGAGGAGTGAGACTACAACATAGGAGACATCACTACACGCAAAACAAACTTTTGAAGCTCAGGGCTGCGTCATTCCCTTCATGACTGCGCAGTCATTGGTGTGTGGTGTTTGGGGGAAGCATTAACCAGAGAATTGAGGAGCTGGGTTACTGGGGATTGGGTTGGAGGATTATTTGGAGGGGATTGCTAGTTTTTGGGGAGCAGATATTGACAGGTTCAGTGATAGTAACAAATTTCTGGTTTGGAGGAGGGCCAAGTTGTGAGAGGCCAATTTTGGGAGGTCAAAACTAAGGGAAATATTTTTTGTGTTTTTCTGGGTTTGTGGCCTGGAGTCCACCCCTAATTTCCTAGAATTTTCTGGGTAGTTTTGAGGGGGAAAATTAGAGTCTGAAGTTGCCAGCAGTTCAGAAACTGAGGGATAACGCAGTTTTCTGGAGAGCAACTTCATTGTAGCAGTTGGACATTTTTGTACTTATCACCTGAGGCTTGTAGCTTGCCTTGTGCAAGCGCAGGTGTACTTTCTCCAACTCATATTTTACTCCAGCACTATTATATAATAAAATTGGCCAGTTTGGTGTTCCGGGCAAAAAATCTTGTTTTTATGTTTGTATTTGCTGAATATTTATGTGTTGTATTATTGCATGTCATTGTTTATCATTGTAAATTTCCAGTAGGAATATTACAAGTTAGCTTAATAACGTTTTTATAACTATATTTTAGTTACATGCTTAAATTCATTATGGTACTTACAGTACATTGGTGTACTGATTTAGTTCTAGTTAATTTGGTTTCATTATAGTCCAAGGTGTGTATATATATCTTTTCATTAGTTTCTGTAATCCAAATATCTGTTGTACATATGTTTATGGTTTATACCTGTAGTTTCTTCACTGTAAAGTGTGTGCTTCTATATGAATTCATGGGCAAACCGATCATTTGAATGCTTTAGTTGATACAAGTTAACTTTGGGAATAAATATTTATGCACCTAGGTATATATATTTTTTACTCGTTAGCCATTCAATGTTAAGAATTATACTAAATGCAATCAAAGAATAATATGTTAACTCTACTCAAGCTATATGTATTCATTATTTAAGTGTGTGTGTGTGTATTAGTTTACACATTTTTAAAAATATTTATGAAGAGTTCAATTCTATATTAGTTTAAATTGTAGTTAGATTTACTTTAATAAGGAAAAATAGTAAATACCTCATAGTACCTAAACAAAAAAAATGAACATGAACTTCAATGTAATATTCCTTACAGTAAATTACAACAATAACAGGCATCAAAAGTCTTTAAACAACAAATAAGATTCATGCCATTAGAACACAAATTGAGCTCAGCCATTTTATTAATTTGCTGGAAATGAGTACAATGGAGGTGCTGGAATGAAGGCACCTGGGCTTGCCCAAGGCAAGCTAGAGAACCCCTTTGAATCAATGTTGTCATCCCCCACTGATTGTACGCTGTATGGCTGTAGCTCTGCGCTGCAATTGCCAGAAATGTTGTTGCTGCTCCCGAAGAAATGCTGCTAGGGCTTGCTACACTACTCAGAAAATTTTGGGACTTTAACCCCGGACTCTACTCAAGAAACCCACAAAAACCCACGAAAGAATTGGCCAAATGTTGACCCCAGAATTTCACCCCAATTTCCCTTAGTTCCAACTTTCTTTAGCTGCTGGCTGAGTTAGGATCTCTGTTTGACACCTCAAATCTGCCCAGAAAATTCTGCCAAATTAATCTTGGCTTCTCCTCAATAAACCCAGAAAAACCCAGAAAGAGTTCACCCAAAGCTTGACC